>VZSZ01007981.1:1178-122130 GCA_013398815.1 Ibidorhyncha struthersii | reverse complement strand
AGTTCATAAGAGGAAGCAAGGATCCCCCTCAGAGCATTTCTCTCACTGTCCTATTGCCATCATGTAATTACATTGACCTCCTGCCCCATTCAGATAACTGCTTTGTAACAGATACAGAATGAATAGCTTTTTGACAGACAGTTTTATATGAATTTACTGTAAATCTGTCTTCTTGCACTGCAGTAAGAGCCAGGTAGCCAGCAGGACCTAAGCAGTGACGCTTAGTGCTGGTTTCCCTCCTTCCCTGCCTCCTTTCCCCAGCTAAGCCTATTTCCACATCCTATGGAGGATCATTCAAGCAAGAAAGCCCTTTTTAACCATCATTCATGGGAAGAGTATTAGGCTGCATATGGTTGGACTGGCACACTCTCTTGCTGAGCCTCACCGATCAGATGAATTGTTTGAGCCAGCTATTTCTTACATGCAAACAGGGAGAACTTGTTCAGACAGTACAGTCACCCTAGAATGGCACGCAGGGATTTAGCAAAGCACATGCATAGGACGGCCTTTTTAATGCTTGTTAGGCTCTTTCTACACCAGAGCACGTTCAGGAATGATGAGAAATGGCTCTCGGTCTTTCACAGCCTAAAGAAAGAAACAGAATTTTAGAGTTTGTTGGGGTTGCTGTAAGTGTGTTTATATTTTCTTTATGTTAGTGCCCCTATTGAAATAAAAGGTTTCTTTTAACCTTTTCCTTAAAATGAACAATGATCCCATGTAATACACTCAGATTAATGCTTCCGGCCTTTTTTAGACTGAGCACAAGGTAGTGACTAATTAAGTAACATTAAGTTTATGTACAATGGTAGTATTATCTTTGTTCAGGAAATTAATATTAATGTGAGGACAAAATACACAGCAATAATTGTATTTAGGAGCACCTATCTGTCAGCTGACAACAGAGGAAAGTATATTTCATATGTACTCCAAGTAAGCAAAAAGGTTACTGGAAAACTTTCTGGAAACAGAGGGGCTAACTAATGTTAAAAATGCATTTGTTCACACTCTTCATAGCTGGGATTTCTCATTAATACATATAGTAGTCATTTTCTCTTAAACAAGAACTGCAAGAAATGGCAATATGATATTTTGAAGAATATAAATCTGAGGTGGACGTGCATTTTTGATCTTACTGATTTAAAACAAAACACAATGACAGCAGAAAAACCTGCAGCTGAAATATCATGGTTGCTTATGTGTTTTAGTGACACTGAACAATGAGAATGGCCAATAATCACAACAGCTCAGGGTGGAGTTTTGTTCAATTCTGTTATTGTCGAGGTGCAAAAAGAATGAAAAAATACTTCCATGTATTTCCTTTTTAGTACATTAGAACACTTTAGCTTCACAATTTTTGGTTGTCTTTGTTCATAGCTGGCGAGTTTATTCAGGACACTTTTAAAACAGTTCACTGTGAGAATGAAACAATTGTTTATTCTTTGTCAAAATAAAGCAGGAAAATATAATATTTTCAAAATAATTAACAGTAAAGTTTATTTTTAAATCAAATGTACAAATATAAAACAGCAAACTTAACCAGCTGCATTCAAGTGCTTAGAACAAAAATGAACCTTTTCCAGCAAAATGTATAGAGTTACATTTTGATCTTTGATCCAAATCTCACACCTTTTATGGAAAGTGAGGCACTGAAAAACATTATTAATTAATATCATGTCCAACTCAAAGTTATGTTCAATATTTTATTTTACTGACAAACATTGTTGTTCCAATGTTTTGAACATGAAATCAATCCTTCAAACAAATTACAGTAGCTAATTTCAACAGTGCTGGTTCTGTGGGAATGTTAATCTTCTGTTGAGTAAAGGGAAATGTATTTATCTGGAGCCTGTGTGAAAGAAAAAAGAAGTGAGAAAAAGGAGAGTGAGAAAAAACAAAAGAAAGTGATATACAAAGTATGGGGTGTCAGATCATTTATTAAAATAATAAGCAAGCTTTGCTGCTGGTTTCTTCATTTGTATTGAAACTTTCAAAAAATATACCTTATATCTGCCACAGTCTTATATGTTAAGAAGTTCCTTGTCCAACACTGCCAGAAATTAAGAAGAATCATGAGGATATTTTTTTCTTCTTTAAAATTAAATTAATTTTTAATTTCATCATACCCTTTGCATGCTGTTTTGTTCTGTCACAATACGTAAAAATGCCAAAATAAGTAACAACAACCCCCTGATTCATGTCAGTACTATCTGGAGTGCTTTTAAAGAACCATTTATCTGGAACAAATTATTTCTATTCAATGTTTAGGATAAGTGCCATATGGTCAATAAGTATTAATTACCATAGATTTATCAAATGATAGCGGAGTTGATCCCAGTTCTCAGAGAAGAGAACCTGAGTGGAAATATCAGCCTCTGCTTGCCCATCCTCTGGCTGAGGACTCCAGCTGCCTATGCGGTGACTAGCATGATAGCTCCTGGTGGCTGGCAGTTTATTTTAAGAGTTGAATCAAAAGTAAGATTATTTTAACTGACTCCAGTACAGAGTCAGCATTTATAGCTGTATTTAATATCTTCTTTCATACTCTTTTTCTTTTGATTCTTGCCATTCCTTTAGATATGCCTGGTAATTCCTACGCTTCTGGCAGTACCATGTCACTCTAGCAGTAATCTAATGGATCTTTAGACATCTTCAGGAAGGATCATAGCATTAATTCTGACTAGATGCCCCCAAATCCTAGACAGGTGGCTGGAGAACACGCACAGATTGATTCTACACTGTGTGTACAACTGAGTCCAACAAATCAGACTAATGCTTACAAAGCAGCAAGATTCAGTGGGGATGCTTTGTAGTTCCTCGAGTTTTAATAAGTAAGGTGAGCAGCAAATATTGTGTGTGTATACCTGGGAAAACTTCCAGTGTGTGTGTACTGTGTCTCTTTCTGTGCGGAAGGATTTGCCTCACATATGCATTCTTTAAATGAAAGTGAATTGTCACCTGCTATGGTGTGCTACTTGTTTAGTTCTCTGCTATGGTTTGTAGTGCAATGTTCTACATCAATTAAAAACAGATGAGAGAACGGTTTAGCTGAAGAGTTTGTTTCCTTGTAATCAACTGCAAAAAAGACCAAGGTCATGTAACAGATTTCTTTTTCACTCTCACTTAGCAAAGAAAGCTGTGTGAATGCAAATTGCTTTATTGGTGAAGGGAATTAAAATTATAAAAAGCTAGGCTTAAAGAAGTGCAAAATCAGGACTGTGTCGGAACAGGGACAATATAATTGTGGTATGGATTCCCATATGGGACTAAATTATCTAGATTTTAGTAATGTCAGCAGTTCTACGTGACTGCTGGAATGCAGCCAATGTGCCACATTTGCTTCATTTTTTAAGATGGTTCTGATTCTACACAACTTTAAATATGCAGAACGCTAAATTTGCTCTAGGTGTCATAGTGGCACTTCTGTGCTGCATAATTTTGCATGTTAATTTTATTTAATAGAAACATAAAAGTAGCCTAGAATGTTTCCTAATCCAAAGTAAAGTTACTGTGATTTTGGTCCAGCTTACGATATCTTCAGAAAAAGACTGTTTAGTTCTACAGGCACATATCAAGGTTGTCTCCCTTTACAGTGCATTCCACTCAGTAATAGTATTTTGTAGCAACTCAATAAAGCTGATAGTTTTTCTGGGTAATTACCCACAGCCCCCTGCAGGACAAATTAGCATTCATGACCTGAATAATGCTTACTAGAAAGAGTTCAATGGAATTTACTTAATCAGAATCATTGCTTTCTCGTGGCTACACTATTTTTAACTTAGTCCCTATTGTCTGCTAATAGCAAAAATCCTGTCAGTGCCAGGTCCGACTTGGCACTGAGTGTATAAGGAGAGAAAGATTATCCTCCTCAAAGGTACACAGTGTATTTTTAAGGCTTATGGACTGTATTCGGCAGCCTTTACTCAGACCTTGCTTAGGTAAAAGTGCATTGAAGTCAGTGGGAGATTTGCCAGATGACAGAGTGTTGAATCAGACATTATGAAAAGAAGTCTATATATGTTTGCTAGGCAGTCCATGACTTATAATTTCTGGTAACCATGAAAGGCTGCTAAAGAGGACTTTCAAAGGTGATTTTTCTTTTCTGGGCTTGTGAGAAGAGGGAAAGTTCCTGCCTGTTTCAAGTGATTTTGTAGGGTTGGGTTTGTGTTGTTTTTTTTTAATTACCCTTGTTTTCCAAATTATATAAAATAGAAATAGCTATACCTTTGATGGTTTTGACAGTTTGTGTTTTGCCTTTCACTTCCTAAAACTATGTAGCACATTAAGGTTAGTACAACAAAGGTGAGCCTTACAATGACTTAACCAGATGCTCACTAAAGCAGGCCAGGAGGACGGGAGAGAATTTCTTAAATATTACAGAGGTTAGGTACATGCATGTGCACACACGTACAGCCACAGCCACCAACAAAATCAGAAAAATACGCAGCAGTAAAGATAGGTGAAGTTGTGCTACTGCTTCTTATGAAAGAATTCATGTTTTAGCTGTGTTTTCCTTGCACAGGGTGTATCAATCACAGTAATAGGAAATGAGAGTTGGACCCAATTTGTACAGAACTCAAGTTTTGCCAGCATTGTCTGACCAGTGGCTTCAAACTGTGGCCAAATGACTTTCAACTCCTGGCCAAAGCTACAATGTTAAAGAAATCATGTGCCCCATTGTCGTCCTCTGATGTCCTGTGCCCTTTTAAGCAAAGGTCTTTTACTGTTCTCAGTGTGCATTTGCACAGTAAGATGTAGCTAAAAGCAAATTTTAATGACTGATTTAATGGTCCTGGAAATGGATGTTGACAGTAGGGATGCCGGAAATACAGAAAACTTTGGAGGACTCTTTAGGGCAATAGTCTTAGTGAAAGGGGTATTTGAATGTGTATCAATATACAACACACAAATAGCATTCAGTACACCAAAAAAAATAATTTTCACTTTGGTGGCCCTCTCCAGGTCAGCCTACAGGAGTCAGAATAATCCCAGGTGAGATTAAGCAAGAAATGGGACAAGCTGAATAAAAACAATGTGAACTGTTGAGTAAAGAGAGACTCATCCAGGCCAAATTTATCCTTGGCTGTATGTTAGCACAATCCAGTTCAGGATGATCCTGACTTACTTGTTTTTGTAATTGTCAGGAGGTATTAAGTAGTGCTGCTGTGAGGAATGGAGTAATAGCATTGCAGCCAGCAATACATTTTATTGTTCCTAGGTGTAAAAAAAAAAGGGAGTTGTCCTTTAGGTTTGCATTTCTTTTACTATGTCAGGATGTTGCAGGCAGAAAATTTCCTCTCTGCCATCATTGCAGAAATACAGTCTACTCAAGCAACAATTGTTTCCTCAAGCAGACCAAGTAGTCCAGTTTCAAATGCATTAGATGAAATAACAGGTTAATTTATTTTAGATGAGCATCATATTGTTTATTTGAAGAGGAGATGTAATTACAATGGAAAACTTAACACTAGCAGAATTTACAAAGATGTCTTAGTCACTAAGGTGGAGTTTGTGTAGTCTATTTGGCTTTGGTTGGACTGACTCATTCCCAAAGCAGACCTTTTGGAAGCCTTCCTTTTGGATAATATCACCTTATCCCACGCCCATCAATTACTTGAAACTTCTTTTCTGGATCTTCACATCCATCCTTGAATTAAAACCTTTCCAGAAGAAGGCTAAAATCAGGTTCTAAATTTCTAAATTGTCAAATTCAGGTTTTACTTTTAAAATTCCTTTAAAAGATTCATTTAAATTTGAGACTAAATGTGGTTTCCTCTGGCTTTATATCCATATACAGAGAGGTTTCGAGAGACCATCACAACTGGAGAGAGTTTGGTTGTGAAAATACACCTTAGGAAGTCTGAGTTTCACATTTCCTTCAAAGTGACTTCTTTCATCAGAAAGCTGGCCAGGGCAACTAGAGAAAAAAAAACGGGCAAGACAGCTTCACAGGAATTCATTCTGCTGTTTCACAGCTGTATTTTCTAACTCTTTGCTTTCACTTCTGCTTTTTACAAAAAGTTGCTAAATCAATCTTTCACATTCCACCGTGATATTGAGAAAAATTGTAAGCTATAAGCATAATGCATTTGACATTTTTTGATTTCTAGTTCATATTGTTCTAGTTCACATCATTAAGAGAAAACCTTAAACAATTTTAAAATAAATGTTAAAAAGTAAACCAGAGTCAACAGACGGCCAGGATCCCAGAACCTAATTTTTCCTTTAACGTCAATGTAAGAACAGGTCACACATGCAAAATGTCAGATTGAAGCTCAAATTCATTTATTAAAATAATGAACTTGATCAACCACTCCCATCAGTGTTATTTGCTGAAGAGAGTACATCACACTTGTAGACATATTGGTGGAGGACAAGTAATGAAACTTCAGTCATTTCAAATACTCTGTTAATTGCCTGTGGATTAAAAAACGGGGGGTTATTGATAACATTTAATATAAAACAATTATAATTCTTCTGTAGATAGAGGTGCACAATGCAGAATGCTTCAAGCAGTAGTCAGCAATATCTGTCTGTATGGGATCATAGTGCTTTGCCCAAGAACTGTTTATTCATTCTGATGCAACAGCAATTAGAAGTCACCCACGTAGAAACTCTGAACGCTTTGACAACAATTAAACTTGCAGTAGCACTGATAACCAACAGTAACTATGAATATTTCCTTGATGAGATTCCTAAGACTATTTTGCCTGGATGCACTGACCTCTGGAATTAAATTCTGAGATTTCCCTGCTACTGTCAGACTACATACATTGGGCTTGAACTGAGGCAGCAGCACTCTTATCTAGTCAATGTAAGATCATAATTCTCAACTGTGGCCATGTACGAAGCACAGAATTAAAAAGAAGCCTCTTCACCTCAGAAAAGTTTACAATTCCAAGGAATGAGGAGCAGGAAGGTATCGAAAATGTGGCATTTAAACTGGTAAAAGACTGCAATGGTTTGCAAGCACATAAGAATTAAAGTCTTCCTCTCTGACATGTGTCGATCCTGGTTATATCCAGTCTCCTAGGTGGAGATAAGGGACTAGTTTTGCTTTGCTTTGCTCATGAAGGAACAGGAACAGCAGGAGTACTGTGCTGGCTTCTCAGGCAACCATAGTCTTGGAACTGAGATATAGCTGCCTGATTAGAAGTGAATAACTGAGAGATTGGCATGGCTTCAGTCTATCTTGCGCCGCGAGGTGTTATGGCGTCTGACAAGACTGAAATTACATTGGGAAGACACTGTTGGTTTTGCTGTGCATTTTAGTAGAAGACAAGTTGCCAATATTCTGCCATCCAAAAATGGTCAAGATCAGAAATAGTCCAAAAGATGAGGTAATATGGTACTTGATGGTGAGCAGAACTATTCATCACAAACTAGAGTTATGCTGTTCATTTATTACAGTAATAAAGGGGTTGGGAATTTGTACAAAAGAGATATCAAGGGAGAATCAGGCCTTGGAGACAAAAACTGTGCTCTGAAAGTTGTTTAATTGGCTTTTCCTGTCTGTTAAATGTGTATGCTTTTTCAAGAGGGTACCAGCATCCACGTGTCTATGACTTTTTTAGAAAAAATATGAACTATCATTACTGAAATTCTTAGTTTATCATGAACAGTAAGCAAATATTCTGCTGTAATGTGTGAGAAACAGTTTAATATTTTACCTCCTAAATCAGTAGAAGACTTAAAAACACATATTCAGGAGCTCTCCGATTAGTTTGTTAAACACTTTTGCCAGCTAAAACTTCAGCTAACAAGTGATGTTCTGACACTGATGTTCTTCATAAATTATTCCCTGAACCTTAAACAGTTCTATGCATTGCACAGTGGCAGGACATGTTCCTAAAAGATTAAATGGTTTCATTTAGACATTTATTACTGCTGTATACAGAGATATATATACAGAGATACAGACTCCCGCCCCCAAGTAGTCATGATGCCAACTTCTTTATTTCCTACTGGTTATTTCTGCAAGTGTGAATTTTCATGCCCTTCACCATACTACCGCTCATGCTTCAGAAGACATCTAATTAACATCCACAAATGTATTTCACTAGCCTCTTTTTAATTCTCTTTTAATGTCTTTTGCTATGATATTACAAAAATACATGACAATCGTGAGGTCACTGGGATTTTCGTGCCAATTGTGCTAACCAGTATGACCGCACACATACACTTTTTGTATTTTGTCCAGATCACTGTTATGGGGAAGGATGGTCACAGAGTCTTGCCCAGGGCCAAAGGATCTGACAGAGAGGATGGTGGTGGGTAGAGCCCTACACAAAAAAATCTTGTATTTGCGGTGGTGGGTGGTTTATGTAACTCATCCTTTCCAAAGAGTGGTTATACTTAGTGTTATATTTGAAAAGCTTGTTCTAGTCATTAATAAACTTTATCAGTGTGTGCACTGTTAAGATTTATTTATATTTTGTTGAAGGTCTAAAGATAGTTGAGTGGTTTTTAACAGAAATGAATGCTTTAGATTTGCAGACAGACTGACATAACATTATCTTTGAGAAAAAAATTTACAAGTCAAGCAGTGTAGTGTGTCTTCTTCATTATTTGAGTGGGAGCTTTTTTATCAATAATGTAGCTTTGCCAAACACAGAAGTATGCTGGAGACCGTGACCTTTGTGAAATAATGTTTAGTGACACTAATCTACATCTAATAGAGGGTTTTGTATCATCACTTTGGTTTATATCTGCATTATTGTAGCACATAGGCTGTCACCTGCATTTATATAACATGAGACTGATTATTCCTTATCATGCGCAAAATGCAGACCTCAGGGAAGAGTTCATTTTGGACCATTTCCAGGGGTATGTGTAACATGTTACGAGCAGAGTACTGCTTTTAAGGCTATCGAGTGCAATTTGCACTCTTTTTCTCTTCAGTATATCTTATGCTTGACAAGATAATTGCCCCCCATAACACACACACATCCTAGAACACATTCATTACAAAGCCATTGTATTGACATATAGATACAGATATCGGTGAAGGAGTGTAGTTGATAGTCTTTATACAGTATGATGTACGTGGAATATATCTTCGTAAGTAAAACAGAAATTAGCGATTGTAATAAACTGAAGGTGAAGAAACAGAACTGAGAACTTCACATGTGTAAGTGTTTTCAGAGAAAAAAGAATGCTCTGTTTCACATAAATAGCTTTAAAGAGGTGGTGGTGATCAGAGGTTTTTTTTATTGTGACATTTCTTGGAAGCTTGTGAGTATTCTAGATTTCAGACTACTGTGTACCTATATTACCTATGCATATATAAGTACATATATGTGCTTTAAATGTGTACCTTTTTGGAACATAACACATACATACTGGAATATCTTATCTGAGTGGTTTATTGTTTATTACTATACAATTCCATACATTAGATACACAGAGAATTTACAACACAATATAAAAAGTATTCTGACTGAATATTTGTAAGTTACGAATGACATCTCAGCCTCATTACTGAGTTTGAGTTCAACACACTTCAGAAAATATACAAAAATTAATTTCAAATTAATTTTGTTAATTTGTTTCACATAAATTGGTAGGGAGACAGTTTGCACCAGGATTATGGTATCATATGATATTATTTTTTATATTTCCTCTTTTGCTTTTACATTTACTCGATGGGTGNTGGGTTTTTTTTTTTTTTTTTTTTTTGGCAGAGATTATAATTCATATCTTTATGACTCACTGGCAAAAAAAATGGCTAGATGTCTCATATTGGACTTTTCCATCCTTTATTCTGAAGATTCTACGCAGATCTTCATTTTCACAGCACCTAACAGAGGTTGCTGGTCCTTTGATATGGTTGTACACAACTTAAACATTGTTAAAATGGAATAGAAGATCAACTGTGTTGTGTTGTACTTCCTGTTTATTTCTTAAGCTATAGTTTTTTATTGAGTGATATAATCAAAGAAGATACCATTATAGCCGCATCTAGATCTCGCATTCCAGTTTGGTGAAAGCAGTATATATGACAAATAACAGAGCAAAGCTGGTCGTGCAGAAAGCAATCATTCCCTTTAACCTCTGTGATGAATCGTGTTAGGTAAGGTGTGACCTGCTCTTCCTTTGGAAAGCAGTTTGCTTATATCCATTCATGACAGTAACAGTATATCCTGTGGGAAACATTATTTTACATTATTATCACAAAAGCAGGTTCAAGTAATGTGAAATAAATATATATCAAACAGAATACTACATGGTATTGTTCTGCTGCAACTCATATTGTGCAATTCTGAGTATGAATGGAAAGAAAGCTTTCTTCAAAAAGGGCTGTATGTGCCTGTGAGATGCACAGTATTCCTCTGTTTGGCAGTTACGGGAATTATGCCTTTGCTCGGTGGCCTTGATTTGTAGCTGCAGCTAAATGCAGCTCTGTTCAGTGAAGGTCATTTTTGTTCTCTCCTAAACCTAATACAACATGTATGAAATCAGCAACCCAACATACTCAACAAAATTTGTTTTATAGTAAGGAGTTCCCAGCTGAGCAACCTTTATTCAGGCCTTGCATTTACAACACCAGCTGTAACAACAATGGTGTTCAGACACCATTCTGCTTGTTTAGTGCTACTGAGTGACAAGACCATGGTGAACGAGGTTGCATTACATCAGTCCAGCCAAAAAAGTCTGGCTAAGCACAAACTGAAAGATTGACGTTCTGGTGCAGTGACTCAGAGCTCTGTTCTGTTCATTTAAGTCCACATATAAAATACAGAGCAATGGAAACTTGGGAGGGAAATAATACGTTTCTTACATTAATGATGAAGTCCATGTTTAAAGTGACAGCTTTAAAAAGGCAAAGAATATTTACACATTTTCATTTTCAACACTGGCATCTTTAAATGCCTGTTTCTTTTTACTGATACCCTAAAACCAAACCTTTTTCTGACTATTTATGTTTCTGAAGTTACTGTTCTACTTACTGCATATGCAATCAGGGGAATTTTCCAATGCACCCTCTTTGTGCTGGGCCTCCAGTCAATTTTCAGAGAGGCTGTATTTTTTTTCAATTTGAAGTTTACTCATTCTAGCCATAGGTAATTTTCAATCTATCATTAATGTTTCTTTCCTATTCAGGAAAGTAATTTTTGATGCATTGAAACGTGATTTAAATTTATATTATTTACAAAAATATGAATCTATCATAACTCCAATGAAGTCGGGTTTGCATGAAAATAACTGAGAGTTCACACACAAATAAGCGACATGTGGAGTTTTACACCCACAGACTATTGATGTGTATTAACTGTCTGCTTGTGTGCACTTAAATTTTTAAATCCAGGTTAGCTTAACCTGGGAAGGATAAGGTCCCAGAGCACT
This sequence comes from Ibidorhyncha struthersii, assembly GCA_013398815.1. NCBI lineage: Eukaryota > Metazoa > Chordata > Aves > Charadriiformes > Charadriidae > Ibidorhyncha > Ibidorhyncha struthersii. The sequence goes on along the minus strand of VZSZ01007981.1, from coordinate 110,787 downwards.
TCCTTAGTGAAATTTGAGGCATATAAGGAACATTGACTAGGTTTTTCTTCTGCTAGCTATAATAGAAAATGTGTTGTAGATCTACCCTGACAAGAAAGATCTGGGAATATACAAGTAGTTCAGTACTATGCATTTAATTTGCGTGTTCAGTAGTTTTTCATGGGATCAGTTAGATGTAAAACTGGACAGTAACACTGCAAATGTAGCTGAATAGCATGTGCAAATTGCACTAATTATACATGAAAATTAAGACTATGCTACAAATTTCTGTTTGTACATGTAGATGCATGCATGAAGTTTAGAAAATCAGTCCAGAAAACTTAGAGCACAAATGAACCACATGGATCAGTAAGCAAACAGCCTGAAAATTCTGCTGTATATGATGTCATCCCTTTGCTGTAGGTCAGAAATAACTTCATGCTGTTAATTATAGGTATTTATCATAGTTCATATGATTTTGTGAGGCCTTGTCAGTGATCAAAGGTGATTCTTTGGATGCCTGTCATCAAGTGAGTTAGTAATTGTAGAATAGCTTATTTACTGAATCTAATATGCCATCAAATAGACTTATTTTTCCCTTTTCGGCAGTTAATGTTGTTGATAAAAGGACAGTTCTGTTTTAGTAAAGTTGATTTGTTTCAGTTAGGTAAAATAATTATGTACTTTTATATATACTATACGTTTGTGCATTAACACATGAAAGTTATATTACAGCAACTTTAAAAGTCTATCTTTTACTGGTAATAGGCAGGGAGATATGAATTAAGGTGAAATGGCCTGTGGAAACTTAATTTTAAAATAAATAACAAACATAACAAAAAAGTAAGACAGTGAAATGACTGTCGTACATGTTTACAGCATGCCCAGACTGATTCTTGAAATTATTGTAAAAAAATAAGCTGGAAATTTAGACCACAAACAAAAATGCTGCATTTGAGAGATGAGGACTGCTTTTATAAGTCATAATGAACATATGGAATACAAAAATAGAGAAGGATTTGAACTGTAAGTGAAGTGCATAGTGCTACTATTAGACTGTATTACAGGTGGGAACTTTTTTCCCCCTGCTTCTCGGAGCCTGAAAGTACTTTTGTTCTAACCTTGCACCTGGATTCAACCTGCTTCCTTTGAATCCACTTACATTCTGCCTGGGAAAACCATTTATGTAAAGAATGACCTCTCTCCAGGTTTTGCAGCTTGTTTGTGGTGTAGATGAGTGTGCCAGTTCAGAGCCCTCTGTTCAGTGTTGACTAAGACCTTGAAGAGTTCTTCAGCCTCACTAGGCCACAGAAGAGCCTATTGAGACTGTCAGCCTTTTTTCCTGCCAGCTACTTTTTTTATTAGGCTGATAAACTCCTGAATTGTTGAAAAGCAGCTGCTCTGAGGAGGATTTAGCTAATTCTCAGAGCGCTTCTGGGTGTGTGGGAGATATATTTACGTCTGGACTATGAAGGTCCCTTGCATTGTTAGACCTAGGTGACCTCTTTCTAGATCAAAAAGAGGTTGCTGGAATGCAATTAAAATGCAGTGTTACTTTCTTGTAAAGCCCCAGTAACCCAATCAACAGCTCTCTTTCCCCATCTTTTTGTCAGTTTCTCTGCTCTTTCAGATTTTATTCCTATTTCAAGTTTTGCTGTACCATAATTTGGTTTTACCTTATCAGAAAATGCCTCAGATAGTATTATTAAAACTCTTCTTAAAAAAAAAAAAAAAAGGAAAGGAAAAAAAGTGTCCTGTCTTTTAACAGCCAGTTCTGCAGAGGATCAAGCTATTAATTTTCACATATTGCTCAAGTAAGCAGAACTGTGTGCATTTGATTTTTTTCCCTAATAATCTCAGATGTAGTTTTGTTGTAATGTAGTACACAATTCATATTGATTAACATGTCTGTAAGTGATATGCATTTTATAGACACATTCCAAAGTAAAGCATGAAATCGAACTGTAAATAATTACATTTTTTAAAAGGGTGTTTTTTTTCAGTTCTGTGGCAAAATTTGTACTTACTGAAACAAAGGTTTGACTAAAACTAAAAACAAATTTACATTTGTAGGAGTTTCAGCACTGTTGTTTGCAATTTGTTATATGCCTTTACCTGGCATGCTATTTCACCCTTCATGACACACATCAATACCTTCTTTATGTCTGGCTATTACCACTCATTTAAAAATCTATTTTACATGATTCTTTCAGCCAAAAATGGACCATAATGACATAGAATAGAGCCTGTGCTTCATAAATTCTCCAGGAATCAATACTTTGGCTGGGAATTTGTCAGTCTCGCAAAGCTATGCATCATTAAACTTTACTATTATTACAGTGGACTCTGCTTCAAAGTTCACTACCTAGCTGATATTGGATGAACCCATTTAAACCAAGGAAAAGATATGAGACACAAATGCTTCTGTACTGACATGTATTTATCCAGATAATGTTTAATTTATGAAATATAAGTAGCTTTTAAACTGCTTATTGGTTTATGGGCAAAGTTCAGCAATATCATCGTTAAAGATTATATGCTGATTACAAGTTATTGGCAAATGACTTTAAACTGAATCTATTCAGATTATTTCAAATATGACTTATTCTGCCCATAGGATCTTATACATTAATACACAACAACGCATTTGTAAGCACAAACATCCATTTGAATTCTATCCATTTGAACCCGCATCCAGCCCAAATACATTAGCAGGAGTTTTTATTGCTATTAGATATAAACAGTTTTTGTCACCATACCTATTTGTCATACAGCTTTTTTTAGTAAAAATATAGGTCTTTGTGCAGACAAAAGTATTTGTTACACACTACTGATCATGTGCTATCCATCAGTATTTTGTGTGAAATATTTTAACTCCCTTAGAGGAGTTAAAATTTTTACATGGAGAGGATTTTTACATGGCTTCCAGACAGAATAATGAATAAACAGTGAAATTCAGGAATTTATGGATGACACACAGGAGAAGAGCTGTTTATTTCTACTCCTCAAGATTAGTCTTGAATACTGAAAACATACCCACAAATCAGGATTAGCTTATAGAGGGGTTATAAGCATGATAAAAGCTAAATTCAAAAGAAGATTATTTGTATGCAATAAATGAAACAGGCTGCATATACTGTCTGCCTCACACCCTTGCTTGACCAATTCCTGGATTTGAGAGCTATCAGACCCCTTTGGGCAGCCTTCCTCTGCTCTTCTACAGTGCTCCTGACAGCGGGCCAAATAGCAGTCTGCTTAGCCGAGAGTACTCGTGCTGACACCAGTGGACATCACACTGTACCCATCGTGTGCAAGTGCTTGAGAAAATACTTAGAATCGGGATTAACTAAGTATTTTCTCAAGTACAAGGACCAGAATTAACTGTATTGGTTCAAGAGGCTCTTGGTTCTTCCTGCTTCAAAGAAACATGGACAGATACAAGGCTCTGGTGAAATCACAAGTTTCTAAAAATGCAAGTATTTTTGTTAGTCCCATGAGAAGTCACCTGCAAAAAGATAAAGGACAAAATCAATGGTTTGTTGGCAGGCACACACGCAGGCCCATGCCCTCTCTATCCTCTCCTTGGGGTTGCTACACCTGCCTGTCTGCTGTCTCAGCATCATCTCACACACTCAGGAGATCAAAAAAGGAGAAAACAAAAAGGGTCATTAGTTAAGAGGCGCAGGTGTGAAGAGACTTTCCAAACCATAGACTTAGTGCACCTGCTCTGGGGAGCATTGCTGGGAATTGGGGCAGGTGTACTAATCTCCAAGCCTTGCCAGGCTTGTGGGGATTGCTGGCTATGGAGACAAAATATTGTGTGTATGCAGGAGAAAATAGGTAAATGCTGGTGTCACTGCATCTTTGTGTTGTGATCCAGTGCATTCCCGATCCAGGCCAAATTATGGTACTGCGACCTCTTGCACAGCTGTAAATGAGCTGCAAAATGAGCTCTCGTTTAAAGCTAAACCAAATTCTGCATGTCTCAGATCAGCTATAAAGCTTGCATTTTAAAAAATGTGCTCCTACTTTGATTACCTTGTCCATTTCTCTTCTTCTAAGTCTTAAGTACTGAGAAGAACAAAAATACACATAAGTAGGCTGGCATATTGCACTCAAGTTTACCAGACTTCCCTCAAACCTGTTTTTTCTGTTGGCTTTTTAGCGGGTATTGGGTTCCTCACATACCTTTTCCAGAGTAGACTGAGTTACTGGATTGTTTACTCATGTTTTGATAGTATCCTAATGGTATCCACAAGATCAGGTTTATCATTCTAGGCCCAAGTTTGTACAAGGATTTAGTCAGGTGCCAAAGTAACTGTGCTGGAATCAATGTTCCAATAGCATAGTGCTAAAGATGCTGTTTGGAAATCATTAATGCCCCACCAAAACCTACGGTGTTTATACTTCATTTGAAGTACTCTCACAGCTGAAAACCAGACATATCTCTAATCTCTCATGCACACGCTCTTTTTATATATGTCTATATACACATATATATATGCACAACTGTTATATAGGCTTCTCATCACAGACAAGAATACTTGAACTAAATGTAATTAATACAGTGGAAGTTGAAAGTAAAACAGAATAGAGAATGATATAAAAAGAGGATGACTTACAAAACAGGGGTGCACATGGCATGGTCAATAGAAGATCCCTAAGGTTTTAGAGGAACTATCCAGCTTTTCATTAGCACTTCCTCAGGGACACCAGCTACACAGAACTGGAAAGATAAACTTACCATTTCACACACAATCCCATTCAAAACCTTTCACAGCATTTTGAAGTCAGAGGATATGACAAAGATACAACTGCTGTCTTCATTATTGTCTTAGTATTATTTCGTTTATAACACATACTTACATGCCTGGCATTTCACAGATAAAAGGCAATCCAAGACCTCCATCCTCGGCATTTTACAATCTAATCTAATCAGCACAAATCACATCTGAAGCAAAGCCACTATATATATATGTATATGTATATATCTGGGGGGGGGGGAAAGGTGTGAAAACAAAAGAAAGGTTCTCTAGGAAATGGGTTTTGTTCAATTTTTGTTAGCCTAATTTCTTAAGTAATAATGGTCCGTTAAGAAGAAAAGAGTGACAGTGGGCAGTTCTTAAGCAATGATAAGAGGTCGAAAGGGAAGGTAAAGAAAACTGAAGGAAGAAAATGAGGAGCCGAAGGAAGGGGAATGAGGTCATTGGATGCACTAGGGAAACGTGGAAAGGGGTTGACTGATTGAGGCAGAGGCAGCAGCCTGGAAGAGAGTATGAAGTCGCAAAGAGACAAAAGGAGCACAGCACAGGGCAGCATCTGCAGAGTGAACTTGAGTGTCTGGGGAAGCAATAGGAAGCCAGAAAGGAGATGTACATGGATTAGAGTCATTACAGGGATCTCTGAATGTGAAGAGCAAAAATGATTTGTTGTTTTAAAGAACAGAAAGGTGTTTTGTAAGGTAAGTGCTGATGTTCTGAGCTGAGGGTGCAAGAAAAGGCTTTGCTAGCTTGAGATATGTGGAAGTTTGTGGGACAGATTCTTCCTTCAAAGCACCTGTATAAATGGTGCACAACTATTGCTACAGGCTTTAGGTTGAAACAGCAGACGTGTCTTTGCATCAGCCTTTTGAGTCTAAGACTCTTTGTGACACATGCTGAATCGACGTTGGGCCAAGCCAAAAGAAACATCCCTGCTGTCCCTCCCATAGCCTACTCACCCGGTTGGTCCCTAGCTGCCTAAAAGATGCGACCTTTCAAACCTACTGTGAAGGTCATCTTTTTATGCATGAAGTAAAATCCTGACCCATTTGAACATCAATAGTAAGGTTACCATAGATGTGGTGAAACCAGAGTTTCATCTAGGCTGTCAGTGGCTACCAGCAATCCCAGGGTTTTGAAGTGTTTTTTCTTTCATGCTACCATGTAGGGGATGCTGATTGACTCCAGCATGTCTAGTTTTACCTTTCTGCATCTGTTGAAGTAGGCAGTCCTACCAATGTTGCTTTAGTCTGCAAAGTTCAGAATTAGGAGTAATTTTTTTTAACCGTCTGCCTGACAGTCTGTTGTGTTGACATTTGAGGAACATCTAGTAGATTTTGAGCAAATATATTCTTATGGGAAATTCCTGTTGGACTGCATTTTTTGCATACCATTTTCTCTATTAAATGCTCTGCTGTGTTTTTAAAATTCCATATATTTGATATAACTCTACATTTTATCGTATAGGTTTTTGGAATAATTTCTTCTCAGTTATATTTCTGTCCCTACAGCCTTGTTTTCTTCTGCAAGATACTTGTCTTTTTGGATTAAAGCACCTGTTTTATGATAAACCAAATTCTCTTTGCCTTTTATTTTGTGGTCACTGCACTGGCAAAACTTTTAGAGGGAGTTAGAGATACTGCATTCTTTATGCAAACAGCTCAGAATTTATAAATCCTTTTTGAAGTGTCATTCAGTAAATAAGTAATTTTTCTCTCTAAAATTCATTAAGAGTAAATGGTTAGTGGGAACAGTTCCTTCTCCAAATCCATAGTGCTTGAAGTCCTTTCTATGCTGCCTTTATCATCCTTGCAGAGTTGAACGATTACATATTTGACTTCAATTTACAAAAGCTTACCACTGGGGTAAAGGTAATATATTTGGTGTTTTGATATAATCTATTTCGTGAGCACTACTGTCAATATCTATAAACTTCTCTCAATACACTACACGAATGTTAACATTTTCCTTTTGACTATTGTTACCTCTAAAGCAGCAAGGATGTTCAGGAGGGAAGAGGGAGAGGGATGTTTTGGATGATTTGCCAGTTACAACCCAGGGGACTACAGATGTGACTAGTCTTATTTTTATATTTATTGTAAAATTAAATGTTGACATAAGGTCTGAGGGATTTGCATGAATACAACAATGTCATTATTAAACAGCTGGGATCCTTTAATTTTTCAAAACTAATTCCAGGGGAAAAAAATGAAAGCAGAGCTCATGTGATACAGTGTAATGAATAGTGCCTCTTGTTTTCTCAAGAAATTATTCTGCACTGTTGAAAAATTATCGGCAGTGGTAATTTCAGTGCTTCTTTCACTTAATACTTTTTGCATTATTCACATTAAATCTGTAAAGCCATGTAATGTGCACATTGATATCCTTTTTGCTATACCAGGTGTCAATTTTATTGCACAATATAAATGTGTGCTATACAGAGGCTCCTTTTTCTCCTCAGACAATAATAAGATATGTTTGTGTTGTTTTAAATAGCACTGGTTATATTAAAACATCTGGTTACAGATGTTGTACTAAGCAAAGGATTATGCCCATCTCTCCTGGCATATTCAGGACACAAGGTCAAATTTTGCATTAAATGGGTGAATGAAGGGTGAGACGTCAAAGACAGGTGTCCCTGGCTGTGCTGTCAAATATTCAAAACCTAACATCTGCTGGCAAACTTCAGCCAAACCCAGTAATGGGCCAGAGCTGTGTAGTTAGTGTATGTGCTAATTCCTTCCCCATATAGCTGGTGTGTCTTTTATACATCAGTCTATAACTTTAACTGCCTTCCTCTGGTGGAACCACTGGGCCTTGGGGAACTGCAATGCAAAGAGCTTTTGCTCTTCATAAAGATGGAGGTTCTCCCCAGCTGCCCAGCACTCTCACTGGTTTAAGGAGAGCTGCATCAGCCAGCAGCTTTGTGGTCCGTGTACTCACCACAATAAGCAACTGGGCATGAGCAAGCGCTTATATGTTAAAAGCAGGTACACTCATTGACTGAAATTCAGAAAGTCTAGTAAACATCCTGTCATCCAGACTGAAGATAATATATAATTATCCTTTTTATACTACTGCATGCCACCCAACTTGTGGTTGCGTCGCTGTAGGTAGTTTCATTAACTCCTGAAAGAGTCCTGTTGAATCCCTTCCCTTTTCATTAAGTGGGCCACTGAAGGGTCGGTATAAGTGAGAAGCCCAAGACAGGTGCTACCAATTGTGGAGTGAACTATTAGAAACAGAAACTCCTCTGTCCTTCCTGGAGCAGCCAGGCAGATTGATGTTCACAGCTGTTCCTAATGCTATCAAACACTCATACCACTAGCACACACCTTATTCAGTCGGTGCTGCATACAGAATATGGATAATAAATGGTTCTACTTGTCAGTAAGACATCTTTAGCTAACATTAGTAGCCACATTTCCAAGTTTTTATAATGAAAGATTTGTCAAAGATTTGCAGACAGGTTTGCTTCAAGCCCTTTCTCAATTTTCAAACCTACATTTCTTCCCAGTTTACTCAAATGGCAAAAGGATGCCAAATTGCTATTCAGAAATCCCGGAGGACTGACAAGAAGTAGTCTCTTAAATTTTTTTTCTGTCTGTCTGTTGTCAGTCTTTCTTTCAAGTATAGAGTTTCAGCATTAGCGTTTGGAAAGTAAGGCCTCATCATCACAGCTTGCTGGATTCCGATGAAGACTTTGCAACTTGTCAGTAAAGCTTCCAAAGTGTTGGAGGCAAGAGAGCACAATACATCAACATATTTCCAAATTTCATTCAGTCCTTTCTTTGCAGTTCTTAGGAAAATGGAAATTATGTCCAAATTCTTGTCATATCTCTTTACACCTATTCTGTATGGTTTGTACTCCTGCTTATTCAGCCAAGTGAGGGAATAAAAGCTAATGCTGCTGACTCGCTTCCTTGTTTCCAGCTGTCCTAACTAAAGGCTGTACACTGAGCCAGGCTATTTCCTCACAACCATTTCTTCTTTATGTGTAACTGGGTAGAAAAAAGGAAGGACTAGCCTGGCCTTTGTACCAGCACTCTTCTCCCTCCCCCAGGTAGGGCCTGTTCTATAGCTGATTAGGACAGTTAGCAAGCCAGATGAGGGGAAAAAACTGACTTTCACAACTGCATGAATGTAACTTTTGTGAAGCAAAGAGAGGGAAAGTGAAGGATGATTTATTTCTTAGCAATGGAAAAGTTTCATTACTATGTCAGTTACAGAACTAGAAGGGACCACTGTAACATCCTATGTAACACAGTCTATAGACTGTCCCTGAACTGATCCATCCTTAACTGCAACAAGTCTTTCAGAAACCTGTGATCTTTTATTTTTAAAATTCCAGTCTTGGAAGATACACCGCTATTACATGTTATGCCTTATTCATGACTACACTGAAAAGTTCAATCTTGCTTTTAGGGTCTAGGAGACACATTTATCCCCCTTAGTGGTACAGAGAGCCTTTAATAAAGCAAATGCTTTTCCTCCACTGAGCAGAAGGGAAAAAGGAATGACTGGAAAAGGCCTTAGTGAATTGGGGCACGGTTCTAGGGAGGTCTCCAAGCTTCAGTAAGCAGAGCTGAGGAAAGCTGGGACGAGGTTGATCTAATGAGTGCATCATGACCCAATGAATCGATTGGTTGTTCCAGCTGTGCTTTGCCTCTGCAGCTTATTTGAACTGATTTGTTCTGCCAGTTTATTGGTACAACTGAGTGATTTTCAGAACCCATCCTTGTTGTGTAGACTCTCCACAATTTCTCCCTAATTATGTCATCTCTACAGTCATCTTTATAGTTTTAGCCCCAGCACGACTGTGTTCATCCCCTTTGGTATTGTGCAAAGTGTTTAGTGCCCTATTCATAGCAATTTGCATCACTGATTGTAAAACTGGAGGGTCTAAGTTGAAGACCAAACTGCACTTTACTGAGGATGGTACTTAACAACTCACAGTCTTTTGAGTGCTGATAGTCTGCCTCTGTTCAGCAAAGCTTCTGGACAAGACACCCACAGTGGAAATGAATTTTCTTAATGGGAAAGAATTTTAGATCATTTCATCATAAACAAGTTTGGTATGCCCTTGAGATATGCGGAAATAGCAAGGATATATAACACTGAAAGACCTTGCTGTGGGAATCCTTAAACTTAGGCTGAGCTAACCTGTGAGTTCAGATGTAAATGCCAATCATTTGAGCTAGCTGTGCAGTATAAACATCCTGGGAATTAAAGTACAAGTGCTAAGGCACATCCCAGTCTTTTTCTGCAGGCTTCAATTTCCACTGACTTCCAGTAAAACTGTAAGATTTTGTTACGGCCACATGCTTATTGAAAGCTAAACAAACTAATCTGTCTTATTTTAAAAAAAAGTCAGACTGATAGCAATGTGTCATAAAAGACATAAAAGCAACTAAAATCTAAACTCAAGATGGAAATTAAAATTAATGTCACCATTGGCTCTTTGAACATCCTTGCTGGAAAACAAAAGCAAAGAGATTTTGAAGTTTGAGGGTCCAATCTAGCATTCTTTCAGGGGAGACGATGTTTCGTACTCAGGCATTTTCTGGACATTCACTGTGAGTCTTCATACATAATTTTGCAGGATTTGATACTTCAGGACTAAATCACCACATCATACAATTCAGGATTGTTTTAAAACCTTGTAAAGTGTTTCTGCACCTTTTTAAGGGCCACTTACACCATTTCTTATGTGTCCATTAATGTGAACTGTGACTGTCCCCATGAAATTAATTTTACCTAGTGTGTAAGTAGAGAAGTTTGAAGCAGAAATAGTTTTTTGATTCTTAATACGTACCAATACAGTTCTAAAGATAATAGGATTATTCAAAATGTTAATTACTCTAATTTGCTCCAGTCTGATAAGAACTAAAGTTAGGTATTTCTTCTCTCTCTTCCCAGAAATGGCATCACTAAGTCTGTCTCTGAACTTTTAAACATAAATATTTTATTGTTAGGATTTGTAAAAGCACTGCTTTTTACAAGGTAAATGGTGCCACTGAAAAGAGGATGTCTTGTCTGAGTTCACACAGAGTGAAGAGAAAAGAAGGTTAAATGATTGATTTTCAAATCCCCCTTCAAAGTCCAAAACTACCCAAGTCCAACTGACATTGGCAGCCAGTGACATTATTGAAATTTTATTCAAAATATTTTAACCTAGGTTTTTAAGGTAAACACTCGAACCCATACTTAAGCATCTGGAAAAAAAAAAAAAGGTGATTTGACTGCGTAAGTACCAAAATTTTTCAGTCTCCTTTAACTTAAAATCAGTACCATAAAAAGTAGTCCAGTTTTATTTCCGTGCTTGGATGAGGACTTACATTTAAATTTGGCCCTTGAGTTTGGACTTGGCTCCTACAGCACACTCTTCTCTTATTGTTTGAGCTTCTTGCAGCTTTATAACATCAAAATATAGAGAGTTGAGAAGATAATAAAAATTCCAGTTAGGCATAATTTTTAAATTATCAATTTTATTGAGTTTGATACACAGTTCTGTATTTTGATTGGAGAAGGAGTTGGAGATCCGTATCTATCACTCACTAAAAACATGTTCAAGCGTGATTAATTGCTCCTGGAAGTGAGGAACTGTTTACATGCAAAAAAGACTACCACATGATTTGTAGGAGGATGTTGCAGGTTACTGACATTCCTTCAAAACTTTCAGAAGTTTTATTTTTTTGAGAGCTGATTAACATGGAGGTTAAAATCTTTTCTGTCTTAATCCGGCAGATATACAACTTCTTTCTCCCCCCTTCCCCATATGACTGAGGTGGGTTGTACCTCCATACCTGTGTCAATTACTCTAGGAGCACCTGCTACACCAGCTGATACTAATGAGAGAGGCAGCATGAGGTTCAAGGAAGGAAAGTAATTTAAGCCTCTTTTACCTATGAAAGCTATGTTTGCAAATGTATCAGCAATGTAAACTTCTCAATTTTTCACTCTTTACATACTTCAACATAGGTCATTTGATCTAAAAAAATCACTGCTAAAGGTGCAGAGTAATTAATTTTTGACATTTCAGAAGACTGCAAGTAATTCTAATTGTGTGATGGTTGTTTTTACGGTGGGAACACTTATTTCCTGAAGTTGAATTTTGATTGACAAACTTATTTCATGTTAAAATATCACATAGCCATCAGGTGGTTAAAAGCTTTCAGCTGTTTCTAGCCTTGCCTGGATTTGAACTAGTGACCTAAAGGCAAAAAGCTTTGTATCTCATTAGCAAAACCCTCAGCTATGCTGTGCACCCATTCAATTCAGTTCAGTTCAATTTAAATGAAAAAATTTAGCTGTGATATGAAACATAAGAGAAGCATTTTACATTTAATTTTCTGCGTGTGTGTTTTTTTTAAACATTGGTAGATGGAGAGAGTTTCAAAAGGGAGATGATTTAAAAAAAATTAACATGTAGCCGCTGCCATGACTGTTTAAACGTCAGAAAACTCTAATCTAAGCAGTGTTATTTCCTGCTGTGACTAAAGAAAAAGCAGAAAAAAGCAGCTTTGCTTCTTTGCTGTTCTAACATATTTCTAATAATAAAGATCATTGTCTTTGAACTCTCCCAACCTTACCCTGCTCTCCTTTGCTAAAGCCATTAAAATGATTAGAACTTCAAGCAGGGTTACAGTGTTAAAATGCTTGACTTTTCCTTTTCTCCAAACAGAACAGGCTGGTTTTAAACACGGCACACATCACAGTAATCCAGTCTAACTCTTCTATCAGTCTGGCTAAATTTCTTCAACAGATTTGCCCAAAACTGTGTTAAAAAACATAAATCACTGGATTAAACTTGTAGAGAATGATGAAAGCTGAATTCATGTATATACATGTGGTGGTACAAATGGACTCTTTTATTATTTAACCTGAATGAAAGCAATAAATTTGAAACAGGTTTAACTGATGATATTGGTAATCCACAACAGATTTCATGAATGTTGTTGAATGAACATTGGTTTTGTTGAGTAATCTCTCAGATTAAAGGGACAGATAACTCAAACAGTCTGTTGAGATCCATATTTTTTTCCTGTTTAAGTTTTGCTGTGAATGAGAACTATAGTGGTAATTGCATTTTTTAGTTATTAATAAATAGAATATTTGCTTTAAATACCTATTAAAAGTCTAGAAAGCCCATATTAATCCTCTCCAGAAAAGACACTCTCAAGAGCAGAGAACCTTTTCATTGAAGTTATCTTAGCTCCATTTAACTGTGGAATTTAAATTCAGATTGGTAATTTTGGGGAGTCTCTACAGACTGTGTTAATTCCCCCCTTGGATTGTAGGGAACATGATTCTCCTATAATTTATTCTGTCCTATAATTTAGGAAGCCCTTTCCTGGCAATTATGTGAAAGCAATATTTAGCTGCAGGGAACCTTTATGGTAATTTGAATTTTCTAGATAAGAAGGATTTGAGCATAAGCAATTGTGGGTGTGTGCTGACACAGGCATCGTTACTACCTTTGTCTCCATTTGATAATGATGGAACGTGTAATACAAATATATGGTAACAATATGCTACTCAATAATATTTCACCAATGGGAAAAAACCTTATACTGAATAGCGAATGATTATGTCAACAGATTACTGAGATACCCGAGCTGGAGTAAAACACTCAAACTGAAAACTTTGAAAAATAATGATTAAGAATTGGTCCTGCTGAAATTGGTGAAAGAGAAAGTCAGAAGCAACGTTTGCAATGACTGCAGTAGAGTTAGGTGTCTCCTACATGGGTGCAATTTGAATGGGAGGAGAAGAGATTCAGAATCAGCCCTATGGAAGTTGATTGTGTTAAGGAGCTCCTTTGTCATTCTTATCCTTCTTTGTCATGTTTGGGGTTTTTAATGTGATACACAATACTGTGCTTCTGGTTTTATATTTTAACCAACCCACTTGGCTCTCGCATCTAAGAAGATAGGTTGGTATATAATCTGTGAAAAGAGCGAGGCAGATTGATTACTAGTAAAGTGCACATGGATATGTATACATACGCATGCACACCGCAGGGAAATCAGGAAAAAGAACTGCAAACATAGTTGATGCATTGAGTTTTTAAGAAGTATTGCATCACATATTTTATATATTACATTAGAATAATGTTCTGCACATAGTCATTCCTGTGCTTCTCATCAAATGTCATTGGTGCATGTATTTAACACATTTGTTTATTTAGATGTATGCTTATTTGACAGTGAAAAAAATCACTCAAATACATTTTTCTACAATACTAATTCAGTAAGGTATTTAATCATCTGCTTAATTTAAAATATCCACATTGTCTTATCTAGAACAATGAGATTCCTCACATGGTTTAAGTTAGGCAGGTGCTTGAATATCTTCATGAGCTCAGTAATAACTATGTAACTATGGCACCATATTTCCAATGTCATAGACGTTCCTTAAATTTTACTTGCCTGTCACTAGGAGTAAAATTTGCCCCATGCTGCTTTTTCTCCTGCTGTGTATGTTTTAATTCCTGAACCACACTCTCCACATTAAATATTTCTCTATGACAATTCCAGTAACATTTTCTAATCACAAAATAATATTTACCATCTTCCCCCATGCGGTTCTCAGAACGGAGGAAGCTGCTGCAGCTCTGTAGAGGTCGTGAACCTGCTTGATGAAGCACAGATGAATATAAAGTATTCTACTGAGCTTAACAGGCTTTATTAATGTGCAGATCCAATACACATTTTTATTTAAATTCATCTAAAGGTTAAAGGACACATTTTTCAATTGTTATTTTGCATTTAGTTTTGTGAGATTAGTTTTGCATGTTTTTAAAAAAAAGAAGTGTGATTAGATATCTACAAATTACTTTCCGTTAATTATAGTCACTGCACCTCCTAGTACTTTTAGACTTTTAAGGGAAGAATCAACTAGCAATTTAATTTGAAATAGATTTGGACAAAATTCTCTGCTTCTTGCCCCTAATCCACACATTCAATCTCAGTTCTGACTAAGACCCAAACTTTACACTTCTTTTTCTTTGAAAGGTCAAAAATAATTCTTTGAGTATAATGTTTTCCCTTGTTTTCTACTTCTCATCCTCTAATAGAGTTCCATCCATAAACAGGAATATTTTCCCACATTGCCATTGGGGAAAACATTTTCAAAGGGTCTATGTCAGTTTGTCTGAGCCTTAGTCATTACTATACTTGATGTGTGACTAGTTTTTTAAAGGCACTTAAGTAAATAAAGATTTAGACAAGTGATCACTGAGATTTTTCATACATATATGTTGATTTCAGTAAAAGACAAATGCCTTCATTAAGTGGATAGTCCTGTAAATTCTCGTATTGTATATACCTTTAAGCACCTAAGCTTTTGGCACTGAAGTCTTTGGCTCACATTTCCTTTGCAAGTACGACTGCCGTGTGGGATGTTATCATCTTCCACTGTTTCCCCACTGCTGGAGATTGCTGCTCCCACTGGAGAGCAGGCAGGTTGGGACACACACCCACATCTCAGTCATGTCAGTAAAGAGTCTGAGGGCTTTACTTTAAACTGCTGACCAAGGCGCCTTTAATCTAAACTCTGAGACTTAGCACTTAAGCAGCTGAGAAGCACGTATGCATTCCATTCCCCGTACTTAGCAGAGGAGCAAAGCAGATAGTGGGAGAAGGTATCTGGCAATTTTCTGCTGCAGCCAATTGGTAAATGCCCTTAGTCATCTGAATTCCCATTTTCAAAAATATCCTAGGCATTCCTAAGGGATTGGGTCTTCTTAATATATTTAGGTGCTGGAATTATAGCAGGCGGTTGCCAACGAGTGGCATGTTACAGATCGTACAGGTAAAACCACAGCTGAATAGGTTTTAGCTGCCATTTCTCTCCTAGTATTCAATCTTAGAAAGAAATGGAGTATTGCTTCCTGAAAAGTAGTAGTGAGATGCCCAGTGAGCAACTTTGCAGCTGCCAGCCCTGCCATCTGGCACAGCCCCACACACTGCCTGCCAGCAATATATCCCAGACACAAGCTAAAATGAATTGCACACAGCATTCCAGTGCTCCTTTTATTTATCAGTGGAGAAAAGATATGTGTGCCAATTAGGATTAAGCTGGTGTTTCTATAATATAAAGGAGCCAGCCAAAACAGCAGGACTTCTGCTCTATAACCAGAGCCATTTCCTGAAACTGAAGCTTGAGCTGCTCACCAGCTCCACCGGTCCATTTTTCTGATGCCCTGATGGGGGCAAACTGGCATTTATTTAGCTTGCCCCCGTTGCCTTCTCATTTGTGCTGAATCTGTTGCTAATAAACATGCTTAATTTCAGTATGTGAATGTTTCATTTCAGTGAAGTTTTAGCTGCTTACACTTTAAGTCTGTATTTGTGAACTCTCGGCACTGACATCTGGATACTTAGCTTATAGGACGAGATCTTCAATTACAGGAGTTGGCACAGCTTAGAGATTTTAAGTCATCTTTATACTTTATGATCCTGAAGTATTCTAATTATGAAGCATGTCAGACCTGTTCTTAGGCTGTCTGTGGCACCAAGGAGTCATTGCATCAGCCTGAAGCCTGCATAGATGCAGAGTCATCCTTCCCTCTAGCCGTGTCATCTTTGCCCGTTGTAAGGTTTCGTAGAGAAGTGAAGGGGTTTTGTTGTCAAAGGTGGTTTTAGAAGAGCTTTGCATCAATGTAGAAAAAAACTCTTTGTTATCAGAATGTCCAGCATTCATATCTGATGTTTGTTTTGCTGCTATATACACTTCAAGACAGAAGTAGAAGGCACTTCATCTTGTTGCATATAACCACTGCCAGCAAAACCAATTACAGCAAGCTTGCCAATCTGATGAGGCAGGCTTTAAGGTATCTGGACTAGGATATGGGGAAACAACCTTGTCTTTAAGTGAGGGATCAGAGGTTAAGGTTGTTAGTATACAGGGTAGGTTGACAGGAGGAAGGGAACAACCAGAAAGGCTAAATCCCACCCTGAGGGCCAACCTCAAGTGCCTGTGCACAAAAGCACACATCCTCGGAAATAAACAGGAGGAGCTGGAGCTCGACATGCGGTTGCAGAACCGTGACACCTTTGGGAAGACGGATGCAGTGGAATGGGTTGTAGGACTGGAGTGCAGCTAGGATACATGTTACAGGTTCTTTAGGAAAGGGAGGAATGGAGGAAGGCAGTGGGGGCAGTGCCATTTATGTGAAGAAGCAGTTCAAATCACTCTTCTAGGAGCTTTTCTAAGGAAGAGGTGGGAGGCCGGTTGAAGGAAGACTTTTTTGGGGAAGTGGTAGGTGCGGTTCCATGGGAGCCAATGCTGAAAGACAAAGAGCTCAGGAAAGCTGGCAGATCTCTAAGGACAGCCTCCTCAAAGCACAACAGCACTCATACCAATACTCAGGAAAATGCTACCTATCAGGAGAACATCTTGGTTAAACAAGGATCGCTGAAGCTCATGACTGAACTCCAGTGCAAAAAGGATATATACAGAAGGAGCACATATGCAAAAGGAAGGAGAGGATACTAAGGAGGAATGTAGAAGCCCTGCCTAGGCAAGCAGGGAAGGTGTTAGGAAAACCAAACTTCAGCTAGAATTGAAACTGGCAAGTGAAGCTAGAGTCGGACCTGGTAAGGGATATCAAAATCAACAAGAAAAGCTTCTACAGCTGTATTAACAGTAAACAGGGATAACATGGACTTGCTGTGAAATGGGTGCTGCTAAATAGGAACATCAGATGCAGATAAGGCGGTAACTTATTGCCTCACTCTTCACTGACCAAGTCTCCCATGCCTCTGACTAGACACACAGGATTGAAAGAGGACAGAAACTACCAGCAGTAGGAGAGGATCAAGTCAGAGTTCTCTTGAGAAATCTTGACCCATACCAGTCCACAGGACCAGATCGGAGGCATCCAGAGGTGCTGAGACAACTTGTTGATGAACTGGCCTCATTGTGGTCAGTGAACTGGCCTTTCTTCATCACCTTTGAGAGGTCATGGAGATCAAGGAAGTTCCCCAGTGACTGGAGGGAGACAAAAGTCATATCCATCTTCAATCACGTCAAGAAAGACAACCCAAGGAACTATAGGTTGGTCATCCTTACTTCAGTCCCTGGGAAAATAATTGAGTGATCTTGGAAGCAGGTTTTGGACATGCGAAGGAGAGGAAGGTGGTTTGGAATAACCCACAAGAATTTACAAAGGTAAATCATGCTTTACCAACCTGATTACCCTCTATGATGAAATAAGTAGATCTGTAGGTGGCAGGGGACATAGTGAGTGTCATCTACAATGATCTTAGCAAGGGTTGCAAAAAAACTTCCCTTGTATCTAAGTTGGGACATCACAGTTTAAATGAGTGAACTACTAGGGTAAAAAACTGGTTGGAGCATCAAGCCCAAAAGGTAATGGCCCACAGTTACTACTATGCTTGGGAAGTGTAGTTCCTCTGTGATTTATACTGGCACTGTTTCATACCTTTACCAGTGACCTGGAGGCGGAGACAGTCATCAATTTTGCAGGCCTAGGAACCTGAAGGGACTAGGAACTGAGACAGTGGGACCTAATTAATTTCAGCAACAACAAATGTAGAGCCCTGTACCTGGGGTAAGAAATTATGCTCCTGCATCAGTATAGGCTGGGGACTGCTACACAGCAGCTCTGGAAGAGAGCTGGGGATTTTGTTGGACAATAGGCTACACCAGAGTTATAAGTGTGTCCTGGCAGTAATGAGGACTAACAGCATAAATAGGTTGTATAGCTAGGACCACAGCCAGTAGATGAAGGGAAGTGATTATTTCCCCCTAATTAGCATTTGCTGGACCAGTTTTGAGCCCCCCAGTACAAGACAGACATTGAAAAACTGGATCAAATTCAGTGGAGAGCCTATAAGATGGTCAGAGCCTAGAGCACTTGGCCTGTGAGGAGAGACTGAGGGAGTGGGGCTTGTTCACCCTGGAGAAGGGAGGGCTCTAGGGGAGCTAGTAGCAGCACAGCAGCCCTCCAATATCTACAATGAAGTTATAGAAAAGATGTAGCCAAGCTCTTTATGGAGATGTAGAACAGTACCATGAGAGTTAACAGTCATAAACTGGTATAGGGAAGGTTTTGAGTAGATGCATGAATATTTTTTTTTCTTACGTTATGAAAATAATTAGTCTTTGGAGCATGTTGCCCAGAGAAGTTGTGGAATTCTCCAAAAGAAGAGGTATTCAAGTCTGAATTCCTGCTTAAGGCTGAATTCTTAGTTGCTTGGTCTAAATTCAGTGTTGAGACAGCTTTAAGCAGTAACTTAGACTAAGTGACCTTAGTGACCAGGTCCTTTTCAATCTGAATGTTTCTGTGATTTTTGATTCTCAGAAGTTAGGCTTGCAAACTCTAATAAAGCAAACTGTTAATCTTTACATGCTGTTGACTTGTAGGGCAGATCACATGTACAAAATCTGAAGGATCTGTTCCACTTGTTAAGTGCAAATATACATATGAGAAAAGAGGTAAAGAGAAAACAAATTCCAAGGGCAATAATATGGTAGTGTTTCAGCCTACCTGCTTCTCTGTGCTTTATCACTCAGCCACCATATGCTAACATTGCATTTCTTCACATCACAGAAAAATTGATATATTTTGTTGACTTCTGAGGTGCTGAAGGTTTTTGCAGGAGCTCAGAAAGGAGAAGCTGTTTAGCACAGGTGGTTCTGTAATTGTGATGTGTTGGGAGAATTGTGTTATCCTCTGACTAGAACTTGCTCATACACGCGCCATGATGAGGAGTAGGATTCAAATTAGTACATTGCCCTGAAATATAAATTATGTAAGAGCAGAGGCTGGCTCAGGTGTCAGGTGGGTCAGATAGATTACACTTGATTAGCCACATGGGTCAGGTATCCTGGTACAGATCCATTCTTAGCTGCATTACGTATGAGTGGAAGTTGAATTCATGGTGGAGTGAGGATCTTATGTTGCAGTGTCCTTGTCATTGTCAGTTTAATTCAGACCTGTAGCATTATATTATCGTGATTCATTGTATTTATGCTGGAAAACAAAGGTAGGTGATTTAGCTTGGTGTTTGTGAAACCCAGCTGTTAGGAAAAATCCCAGCAGTGTGGCTTGAAGCAATGTGATGTTCAGTAGCCCTTTGTGACCCAGACCTTGAGACAACTGAGTTTAGGAGTAAAATGAGGGAGGCAAAAACACTGATGAAGTTGTTGCCTCATCCAAATTCTGGAATGAAATGGCTGTCAGCTGCTTTGGGGCATCTGTGTTGCTCCACTCCACGATTTCAGTTATCTGGCCATAAATCCATAAAATGTCCAAATGCTACAGAATCATTTTGTGTCCTACCAGCAGTTCCATATCGTGGCTGAACTAGTCACCTCACGGAATTAGTGCATGCATGCAAGTATCTGAGAATTTGATTTTTACACAGAAATCCTGTCCTATATTTGTATGTAGTAGAAGTAGTACAGATTCCAGGGGCAGTAAAAAGGAAAACCACTGTTCAAGAATCCAAATCCAGGTGGTTCTTCTCAAGTCAGTTTGGCACTTCAGAACAGCAGCAACTTTTACTGCTTTGACATTCTTTTTTTTTTTTTCTTGAAGACGTGTATCTGCCATGCAAAAGAAGTTGCTGAGTTCTGAGACTCATTAAGCTTTTACAGATTTTGCCATCCATTAAATCTCTACATAATAAGTGAGACTCAAGTGCTAAGTTTGGATCATGGTACCAAACATAACTGATAGTAGCCCTGCAGCTATCCACCAACTTTAGCTAAATTTAAAACTTTCATTCATAAATACAGATTAAGAGGGCATACAGACCATTATAGCACAGCTATGGCTCCAGCACACAAATGAATATGTGTGCATGCAAGTGCACACAATTAAAAAGTAACCTCTAACTCAGGGAAGTTTTATACTCAGAAGGCTCAAAAGACTCACTGGCACAGTCCCTGTGATTGTAGAGCTGAGTATCTGCCATGGTGTTTTATCCAACCACTCCAGGGGAATCTTAAATGCATGCGGAAAATATCTGGCTACACCTAGCATTTTGTCTGCATCCACTAAATGAAAATGAGGATATTCAGTCTTAAACAAAGCATTTTTTTATTTTTATAAAGAAATCAAAACCAGTTGCAATTAAATAGCAACCAAAGGAAGAACTGGAATCCATAAAACATCAGGGGCAATATTTAAAGCAACCAAACTAAAATCAGTTCAGTATTTCTCTGCTGTATTTATATACAAGTGTACTTATTTTTAAAGTACCCTAACACTTAATTTTGCTCTCAGTTGTATTTTTTTATTTGGATTACATATGGTATTGTGATAGGATGTTTCAGAAAGCCATAAAGTGTTCTTGCCTGTAAAAGCAATGTCCTTTCCTGTTAATGCCAAGAATGCTTTTCCCAAAACACTCATTCCCTGCTCAAGACACTGTAGCTGCTAATGAGGAAAACACTGCAAGTACCTCATTCAAATGTTTTCTTTTGTTTATCTACAGGGAGTTTACTCTGTAATAGTGAAGAATCCCTGAGTATCAATGAGTCTGAAAGTACTCATATTCTGCCAAGAATAAAGTTGTAAAGCTTTGTGTGCCAACACTTTAAATTAATCTAAAATAATGCAAAGGGGACTTTGTCATCTTGGAAGGCTTTTTAAAGCCTCATCACTATTGTCTCAATTAATAAGAATATTCTGTATCATTCACATGGCTGCCTTCCTCTATTGCCAATTATAGTTTCGATGGATGATGTCCCTCTGAGGACGTATGTCAGAACTGATAGAAAGGATGATATCGGCATGTGACAAAATATACCAGTAGCTTTCCAGCACATTGCTAGTTTCCTAGGCAGCTCTGCTTACTCACAACCTTCTTTCCTAAGCATCACTTAGTGCCCAATGCTAATCAGTCCCTTTAGATGGCTTTTACAAAGTAGATAGCGCATTAATTCAGCATACAAATTGAGAGACTATCTTTGATGGTGAAACAAGATTAAAATACCCATGCTCACATTTCAGTTTCATACATAAAATATAAATAATGCAGTAACCCTCCCCAGCATTGTAGGCAGCTTCACATTTTCTCAGTTGAATAGTGTTTAAAATCTACATCTATTGCAAACTTAAAAAAAAAAAAAAGGCAAAAAAAAGGCCATAAACAAAATATCATGCCTGCCAAAATACTTTCTTTATGGTCCCATCCACAGGGCCCTTAGTCACAGTTCTGGCCCAGGATTTCCTCATGAGATGCTGTTTAAGAGCTTTTAAAAAAAACACAATGCCATTCCCATGATATATGCAGTTTTAAAATTTGTGTTTCTGTATGGCCAAGGCTGCTGTGTTTTGTTATAAATATGTGAAATCAATAGATTGCCCAGGTCTCCATTTTTACAGGGGATACTGCATCATTAAGTACTGAAAGAATATAATGTGACTATTCAAACTGCTTAAAATATTTCATAACCATAAATTATTATCCAAAAATATTTTTCGAGTAGATAAAAAGAGTTGTCAATTCTGCATACTGAATGCCTCATAAGGGGCTCATTTATGGTTGAAAACTGAATAAAAGCAGTAAATTAAGAACAGACGTAACCATAGAGAAGCTGTAATCCACAGCAGATTTCCTTGGTGAATGAAGTATTGTTGTGTGGATTTATCCTCCTTGCTTGTACAGTTAACCAGTCACATCTGTGGCCAAAGTGCTGTCTGTGCACACAGACAAGTTGGGTTCGGTAACCCCATGGAGGTAAGCACATGCTGGTTTACACTGTATTGATAAAGTGCAAAATAAACTTCACCGGCTGTTTCATTGGGGCATGATATGCTGAAGGGCAGATATAATATGGAAACCGAATTCCTGTGACTTGGAGACATAAAAATGCTAAGACATTTGAAAAAATGGAAGCAACAGCACGTTTCTCCTACATTTTATATCAGTATTTCAGGCCTTGTTTTATGGCAAGTTACAACAGACTGTGTCGCTGACTCACAGAATTAGTGTTTGTACTTCCTAAATACGATAATGAATGGGAGCTGCTTGAGCTACAGTGTTTGTGAAGGGAAAGCCACTTGTTATAAATATTCATTTGACAAAATGTAAATAGTTTTATAGGAGTGTAAACTGTTGCAAGTTATTTGATCCAGTACAGTTGTCTCTTCCGTATTGTTTGTCACAAATGCAGATAATGAACCAGCCAGGATGACATGTAGACTTGACAGTGAATTAGTTTAGCTTTATTGCTGTTTGTTTAATTTTGTGATTACACACCAATCAGATAACTCATCTCCTTTGTCTTGAAAAGCCACAGCAAGTCCCATATTTCTTATGTCTCACCATTTCTTTGCATGTTCCAGTACTTCAGCGTATCATTGGACACTAATTTTGATTTTACATCAGGAGGTTGTATCTATTGTGAGATCACCAGCTTATTAACTCAGAACATTCCAAAAAAAAAAAAGAGGAAAGATCCTTGTGAATTTCTATTCATTATTGAGGGCTTTTTTTGATTATGAAGCATGCTTCCTTGACAATAGATTTCATTTCAAATGAATAAGCTTCTTTCTAGCCGTGTCTCAAAGAGAATTAAAAAAAATACAGTAAAGACAGCAAAAAATGTTGTTATTTAAAATTTGTCACATTGGTCATTTAGAACCCACTGTCTTCACAAAGATTTTATTTTCTTTATCTAAGTATAAAAACACATCAAGATTTATGTTTCCTAAGTCATGTTTTAGAGAACACAGTAAATAATTATGATCATTTCAGCATCAAAAGTGAACTGTAGCACCGGTGTCTTACAGAAAATGACTACAGAGTTTTGTAGTCCTTATAGATTCAGCCTGCGTGTGAACTGAAACAACATATATGTAAAACCAATCTTGCTGGTTTGATCTGCTCATGCTAATATGTGCATGCATATGTTTAACCATTATTACTGCAAACACATGTGTAGAGAGAGGCTTACTTAATTTCTTTTTGTAATCTGGAAACATTAACTGTTTTTAGAGGTCTGATCCTTAACTTGAACTGAGTGAAACAGAATTTGCAAACTTTTGTGTCCCTTTAAATTAATCACGGACTTTGAAGGTAGTATATATTATGTTTGATTTTGCTCCTAACATAATTTAAAGTTTAAACTCATTGTTGTGATTTTGTACTGAGCAAAGAGGTCACAACTCAGTGCCAGCTACTATCATTAGCAAATTTGGCTCAGAGGCAGTTTTGCTGTTTGTTTCAGTGTTTAGGGTCCTTTTATATCTATTGTTTCATCTAGAATGTGTTTTCTCAGAAAAAAAAAAAAAAAAAAAGCCTAAATCTAGTGCTTTAGAAGGTAAAATGAATAAAGTATTTTGTCTCTAAGTTTTGTCCCAAAATCTTTTCTGGGAAGTTTACTATCTGGAGGACTTACCTAGATCGCTATTTTAAGGCCTGCTCCAAAGACTTCAGCAAGATTCCATCCCCTTAGAGACTGCTGGGAAAATAAAAGATTATGGGTTTTCAACAAGAATATTTTTTTAATGTTTATTTAAATTTATCTAAAAACCTTATTATGAAAAATTTAGAGCGGCAAACTTATTTGGTGCTCTGAAAGATAATTTTCTGAAATGGTTGCAGATTCATTTAGAGTTGTCAAACAGAGGGATTTGGAATTTGTGTGGTTTTATTTACTCGTTTAGTAAGATTCCTTCTAAAGAGGTCAACGGGACTTTTCTGAAGGGATTTAATTAAAGTTACGAAGTAATTTTGTGTTCTGCAGCATGTTACATATTGTGAAAAGGTTATAGATTCACCCAACGCAGCACATCAACAGTGTAAAGGTGATAGGTGAAACTCTTTTTGTTGCAAGTGCTGAGATATAATCATTTAAAAGGTCACTTGCGCTCAAGAAGAACATTTATTTAAGAATAAACTTGTTTTGGGATATGCTGCATTTTTAAAGGTTAAAATAGTGTCTTGCTGACCAACGTGATCAGTGAGAAGTAATTTTTTGTTTCTTTTAAAAAAAATTCTGTGTGTTACTTTACTATTGAGACTACTTATTAACATCTTGTGCAATACATCATTGATTTGAAAGCCCCAAATACTAAGATTTTCCACATAATTACTAAAACTTGATACATAGAAACATTGAGATCTAGAGTTAGTTTTTTTATATTGTTATGTACATTGCTATGGTAGTAAAGCTTTAAAAGTTCGAAGTTTAAAAATACAGGAGACAAGATTTATCACAGTGTGGAGTGTGTTACTTTGTGTATAAACAGTTTTTTTCTGATAGGAAATGCCAGTCATCTAAAGTGAAGGGGGAAAGATCGATTTTTTCTGTTTATAAAGTGATTTGGGAGTGAAATAGATTATGCACGTATGATAGCTAGACAAAAGTGAATTATATTTTAAATGATAATGTGAAAGACCATAAAATCGGAGAATTTTTAGGGAGCTGAAAAAGAAGACTTTGTTTAAAATCATTATTTTATTCTTACTACATTTATGCAAAGGAGTTTATATGCAGTGAAAATTACATTGTATGTTTAGAGGAGTATTTCCCTTTTCTTTAGAAACATTTCAAATTGGCATTAAATTTGTATAAGTCACAGTGTTCTTTCCACTCACACTGCTCAATAATCCGTAGACATCAAGGAGGAAATAGATCTTTTGTAACTGCTTTTTGCTGAATAAGATGTTACGGTCACTCTTTTCCTTGATCTTAAAGATTGCCATTACAGAGCAGCATTTTGTTCATAATTTGTTTAAAATGCTTTTGTTGAACCGTTGTCCTTTAGAAATTATACTAGCCATGAAAACAAAACTATTTTAATGAAATGGTATTGATCACCTATATCCACTGAATATTGTACGTTCCAGAGTAAATGATGTGAGCAGGAAAAAGAAAAGTAAAAAAAAAAGTCTACATAAGGAATTAACAGTTAAAAATGAATGATTTACATTTGTTTCAGGATAATTTTTACTCAAATAAAGTCATCCTCCTTAATTTGCCTTGCTTTCCATTTGAAAGAGGGCAAAATCTATTTCCTGGGCAATTTTGCACAGCACAGATATTAATACGTTGGGGTTTAATTGTATCCTGTGTTTAAATACACTGTGGGTGAAACCCTAGACCTCTGCTTAATTGCTGTGAGAAAATAGCCTGATTTCTCTGAGATTAGGCACACGCTTATGTATACTTTGACCCAAGAGTGCCTCCTTCAGAATTAATCTTCTAAGGTAGTGGGATTTGCTTTTGTACGTGCAGTAGACCCATTCATGACAAACGGTGCCTAATAAACCAACTTCACCCTCCAGACCTCTCTTTTGCTGTCAGTTTTTCTTCAACTATTCATTTCACACATCCCTTGTCCAGTTGCTTATTAGCAAATAAACTTTAAAGCAGGCAATAGGAATAAATTTAATGATTCCTCTTAATTAGAGAGGCTTAAGGTTTAAATAATGTGCTGTGGAACTGGAAATGTAAAGAATTTCCATTTAATTGTTAGGCAAAAATATTCTGAACTTGATCCAAATATGCTGGCTGTTAGAAGACAAATTTATTTATTTTTAAAATTTCCTCTGTGCTATACTTCAGTTGAACCATCTATTCCATAAAAGCACTTTTCCCTCTGTCATCTGCATTAGGATTGTTTCTATAAGATGTAACAAAAAGTTCTGGTTTTCAAATATTTATATTAGTCAAAGTTAGTCCTGTTTATACTTTTTGGCAATATAACTTTTTCCTTAAAAATGAAGTACTTCAGTTTAACTAAACAAAATGTGTTGAAATGGATGGTCTTATAAACTTAAGTACACTTGGCAACAGAAAGGACTAAGGCTCCAACCAGAAAACACGACTCAAGTGAGTAGCCCCTACTCATACAAATATCTCATTAACTTCAAAGGAACAATCTGTGTGAATTGGAGTTTTCAAAATCTGGCACTAAAGTACCAATCCTAACTGCAAACACTGAGACTGATGTAGAAGTTTACTTCATTTTATTAATGCCATTAAAATCAGGAGTTGGGATCGTTAGGAAAGTATTCTTTTATGTGTTTTTCTACAAATAATGTGAACATTTGGAGGGACATGTCCTAAAATTAGAAGATAAAGACATTTGTTTCATTTTTGAGTTAACATTAGACAAACTCATCTTTTTATGTTTTCATAGGTCTGCAAGGCAGTTCTCTGTATTTGCATTAGAAATATTTAATCCAACATCCACATATTACATTTGTAAGAGTTTAGCTGCAAAGAATTTGACTTCACTTTTTAAAATCAGTAACATTACAGTAGCAGAAATAATGATGTAGCATAAGAAGAAAATCCCAGATGAACTGATTCTTTTAATTAAATAACTGGATTGAAAATTATACAAATAAAATATTATTTAACTTCTATAAGTTTATGTTTGTTCAAGCAGACTTTTCATTAATTATCAGTTACTTTGATTTTTTTGTCTGTTATTTGTCTGTCATTTTCTAAATAAGTGATCAGAAACAGACTGAAATGAAAGTGGTTTTTTTTGTTTGGGTTTGGGGTTTGGTGTTCTTTTTTTTTTCGTGGTAAACCCTCTAGCTATTGTTACGGCAATAAGCGTTGGTTGGCTGATACTGAACTACATGGTCAGGACTCTCATAAGGGAAATGCAGTCTTCATTAAACAAGCCTTTTAACAGCAAGCCAAGCTTGATTAAAATCATATACAGATGAAATCATTTCTTTACAATTCCTTTGTAGTTTTGTGCATTCCCAATAAATCTTTAGGCTTAATAATGCTTAGGAGGCAGCTGGGTTACTACTTAACATTCTGTTGTTACTTTCAATTATTGCTCAGAAGTCAAAATATATAGTATAATTTCTGTTCAAATAACTGCAAGTATATTACTGTGATATACAAATGTGAAATGGGTTGGGCAAAAGTAAACATTACAGAAGGCGAGGAATTATGGCTTGCTGTCTTATATGAAATTCCTCTGCTAAAACCTTAAGGGGCAAAACTTTAAAAAAAAACAGGAAACATTCTGTAAGTTTTGTTATTGTTACCCTAATCAAGCTGTGATAGCATACGGCAACCCTAAATTACTTTGCATTGTAAATCGTAGCTACCACTTTGTTTGCTTAATTTATATTTGAACGGTCATTAAGAGTTTACACTTCCTAAATTTAGAGGCACAATGTAAAAAGAAACAAACTTCACTAAAAGCTCAGGAAACTAGGAATTCTTTTTCTTGCCATCTAGTCAGAGGGAAAATATTGTTGGTAATACTAAACAAAAGAAAACAAAACCAGTCTCTCAAATCTATTGGTTAATTTTATTATCCAAAGTCCAATTAAGTAACTATAATCCTGTTGATCTTTATTACTGATGTGCATTCCTTCCATAGCATAAATCTCTATAGGAGAGAGCTTAGGACTTCATGGATGGCAGAGGCCCGGTGCAAATGACAATTCACTACTAAACAAAGCAAGAAAACAACTCAATCAAAAGGTCAAATTCCTTTCTGTGGGTGATGACGGAAGGATGATAAGAGGAAAGCCTTTTTCTTTCCTTCCTTCTTTTAATGTGTCCCTTCCTCAGAAAACGCAAGGCTTTAAACTCCCCCTAATCAACGGGACCTCAAAAGTGGATCCACCCTACCCTGCCAGCTAACAAGGCAATCTGGGACGTTAGCCACCAGTTGTCAGAACTGGTAGGATGAGTTGATGTAAAGCTCTTTTCTTCAAGTACTTGTAATATTTGACCTACTCTTTCATTCCCAGTTCATGCACACACATTTCTTCTTCGCTTTACCAGGTGTTAGCTTCTGTATACTGTTCCAGTGAAACAGCCTTAATGCTGAGGCATGAAAAGCATCATTCTGTGTCGTCTTCCCACAAGAAGGATTCTTGTAACTTACCCTTAAGACTTAGAGGAATTTGTCCATAGCTGTTACCAGATAGTACGTTCGAGCATGCAGAGTGCCTGTGTATTTGCAAGACAACTCCCCGTATTTTCTCTTTGGTAATCCAGACACTGAACTGTTTCTACTGTGGGTCTGCACTCCATGCTCACTCCCAACAACTGGCTATCCCTGCCTGAAGTAGAATAGGGATTGCACCTACACTCATTTGATTGAAAGAGTTTGTGTGCAGTTCAACTGGTTGTGGATGCATATTTTTTTTTACTGCGTAGAAAGATTCAAAGCCTTGAGTCAGGTACGTTTCTGTGCACTTTTCAACGGGATCAGAAATAATGCTGTGCTAACGCATAAACTCTTGTGAATCCCCAAAGACTGTGCTGAAGTTGTGAACAACCAGTGACAAGTCACAGCAGTGCAGAGAGCAAGTTATGAATCACCACAGTCCTGCTGTTCAGTATTTCATGTATTCTTTCTTTCTTTGTTTCTTCCTGCTTAAAAAATACAGACATGGGTTTGCATCTACTAAGCCTATCTAATCTATACGCTGCCAGAGTATATGAATGCTATTTCACAGGCATTGCTCTTTGTGTTTACAGCCAAAGCAATCTTCTGCTGCAACATTCAATAAAAATAAACAAGTAAAATGTCAAGAATGAAAAGGAAATATTGTGGCAGCTTCTTAGCTACCAAAAATCAGATAATACCGTTAAAGCCAATGGAGCTGCACCAATTCATATTTGTTGTAAGTCTGACTTAAAGTATTAAGGAATAAAGCTTTCTGTTGTCTTCTCTACAAAACACTTCTGTATATTCCATGTCACATATATGTGTGTGCAACAAACTGTCTTAATCTGGAAGGATTACAAAAGGGAAGCTAGGCCAAGATAGATAAGAATAGATGGATGGGAAGACACCAGTAGGTTAAAGTACTATGATCTTTTCAAATAATTAACATGCCTTCTGTGATTCTAATTGAAAACCAAAGGAAGGGATATAGACCATTCAAATATAGCCCCTTTTTAGATGTACATTCAGTTTATCAATAAATATTAATAGCTACAGTTTGAAGTCATAACCCAAGATTTATAACATTAAATTTAAAACTACTGTACTACAGAAAACAAAGAGAGGGCAAGGCATAACTGCAAGTAGGGAGCAGAAAAAGATCATATAAAAATAGCTGTTCAGTTGTCCTGGTTTGAGGGAGTTTACATGTTCTTTAAATTTCTTTTAAGTCTTTAACCCACGTATTTTCTTTTCTTTCTCAATTTTCATGGTTTCCCTAGATATCTAACCTATTAGATCTAAAATCACCACTAGTACTTAATTTTCCCAAGGAATAACATTTCTGAAGGAACAGTCTTCTTTCAATTGGCCTATATTATGTAATAGATTATTGCTTATACCAACTAAAACTTTGTACTTTTCTTTCCTTGCCATTTATTTATTAATGCATGCATAAATATTACAGATCCAAGACAGTATTGTTTCATAACACCTTTCTGGCTGCATGGTTTTAAGTGATGAATGTAGCTGTGTTCTATCCCAAGATACTCTTTCATTCATTGCCTTTTTAAGTTCTTATTTTCATGCTTCAAAAGTATCATGATCTTTGATTAGCCCAAAGTAGCGAGCCTTTTCATCAACAATAGTCCCTGAAATGAAGATTGTAGATCGTGTAGATTGTAAATCATCAGGCACTCTTAGAAAAAAGATGCATTGGGGAAGGAGTTCTAACTAGGGTTGTACTCTCATGATCTTTCAATAAAAAAATCTTTTAAGTTCACTATCAAATTCCACTAAATGAAGCTGATCAGATCTAATTGAGAAACTTTGTACAATTTAGCTTGCCTTTAATCACACTTCAGTCTGCCATCAACTGGGCTTATCAAAATTTACAGATGTGATATTTTCAAAAAAAAATCATTATTTTTCTGTATACACCATATCAACTTCTAATATTTCATCTCACTGCTAAAGTATTAATTAAATTGGCATCTGTTTGCTCATCTGTGAAACATGACCATCTCTCAATAACATTGTTACAATTTCTTTTTGTGTATTGATAGAAAAATAAGACTGAGGGTTTTTTGCCATAGTCTTTATGATGGGTGAGGTCAGCAGCTCATTGTTAGCTGAAACAAGACAGCCCAAAGAATGTTGCCATTTTGAGAGCAGAACTGTTAAAAAATGTTATTTTGTAGAAAATTGCCTTATTCAAGAAAAAAATAAACTTGGAAACTGTGTTTGAAATTTCTTCAGACCTTCCTCCTTCCCTTATGTAGGGCTTCTTATAATTTAGCTTACACTAATTCCATAATGTCATTAATAACATCTGCTTGTGTTATACAATAATGACAGTCTACATGTCATTCTTGATATTTGAATGAACAGGTTCTAGCAAAACTAATAATGAAGTCCCTTTAACGGGACGATTTTCTTGATTAGAGTAAGATTTAACTTTTAATCTGACATTTGCAAGTTCCTTTTTCTACTTAGGGTCAGTCTGTCTATCCTGCTTTTTATCAACTG
This sequence comes from Ibidorhyncha struthersii, assembly GCA_013398815.1. Lineage (NCBI taxonomy): Eukaryota > Metazoa > Chordata > Aves > Charadriiformes > Charadriidae > Ibidorhyncha > Ibidorhyncha struthersii. The sequence goes on along the minus strand of VZSZ01007981.1, from coordinate 79,653 downwards.
AACCAAAATTTTCATAGTCTTTTTCTTGGCTCCATTTTTCACCGTTTAGCATGCCTTATTCCTAAATTCAGAATGTAGAGAATATATCATCCTTTAAACCTCCTTCAGTTATCTATCCATGGTGCACACAGATCTCAGAGTTACGACATAACATTCTTTTGCTGAATAGTGGCAGAGTTACCCCATACATTTATATGTCTCACTACATTAAAACTTGATCAGGGCTGAGAAGCTAACTCCACTGTGCAGACAATATGTTGTCTGATACTTTCGCAAAAGAATACAAATTCGGCAAAGCAGAATATCCACAAGGTTCCTTTCTATTTATGTAGATGGTGATAAATATTAGTCTTAACATCCATTTACTTTAACTGCTTTATTATCTCCAACTTCATTTCCATTACAAAAGCTTATCTATATAACATTTTTAAAGTTCAAGTTTATAATTATATATATATTTGAGATCTAAATAAAAAGCATAGGAAGATTTTAGGTATTTTTGGGAAGCAAACTTGAAGAGCTGTGATTATTTATCTGTGACATCTTAATTCTTGAAAAGTAGGAGTATCAAATTACCTGTTGAAAATAAATGCATTGAAACAACTTGCAATTACATGCCTATTTTGTCTGCATTTGGATAAAACATTAGCTTCTGCTGTTTTTCCTCCAAGACTGATAAGTTCAAATCAAATGCCATCCTGATCAAACAGCCTTCAAATGTCCATAAAAGTAAAAGCAACAAAATAAGGCACAGTCTGGCCGTGTTGATTTTACCATTTGTTTCAAGCAAAGTGTAGCACAGTGATTTGTAAACTACACATATTAATTTAAAAGAAAAGACATTACTTAAACAGAACAGCTCATGATAGTCCTTGTTCCTTTTTAACATCTCTTTTATAGTTAAAGATACATGTATTGTTCATAATAATGTTATTTATTTATAATGTAGCTCGTCTCCATGTCTAGTCTATATTAGTAAGTATCACTTCTCATTCAGACAAAAGTGGCATTCCTTTAAGTTTCCCAAACAAAAGCTTCCAATGAAGCTGGTGAATGCTTTTCCTGTATTTTTTAGCTTGTATGTCTGTTTGGGCTCTCAAAGTTTGAAGCTTACACTCAAATCTGTCTTTAACAGTCTGGTAGAGATGGGCACCCATAATATTTACAGCTACTCAAGTACTCAACACTATCAGACTATTGAATTTTAATTATGGAACAAACAAATTCAGAAGTAGTGTTACAGAGAAGCAACAGGTGGAATTACCCAGGACCACAGACCACGAGGTCTCCACCAGTGTGAGTCAAATGATGCCATGAGTCTCCAGCGTGAGGGAACAGTCTCATGCCTTTTCCTCTGCCTATATGCTTTTCAGAGGGTAGTGCAGCTCTGAGAGGGAATTAGATAACAAATCTTGGGGGGGCTAAAAAATTTCAGATTGTTTTTTATTAAAGAACATAAAAAAAACAACTTGGAATAGCGGGCACTACCAACATAAAGCAAAAAAAAGCCCTAGTTATATAGTATTGAATGGAGGCAAGAAGGGGAAAGAAGAAATAAATTGGTGACCTAGTTGAGCATCAGGATGAAAACAACCTCCTTCAATTTCTATTTCCACATCATGGAGGGAAATAGTATCAAGCAAAAAATCAGGTAAATAGCCTGCACATCTAAGCTCTTGCACTAAGAAGGGTAGTTAGATTTCCACTGAGATATTATCTGTTGTTTTTTTTTTTTTTATTAATGGGTTTGCTACAATGGTCTTGATAAGGTTTTAGGAGGATGTTCCACAAACCTCTGTCTTATAATAGAAGGGTAAAGCTTCTTAGTAACTACTTTGTGTTAAGGTTTTCCCAGTAATTTCTCCTTACGACACATCTGGAGTATTGTCTGTTATGGTTAGATTTTATAATCCTAGGGGGAGCAGTGCACATTATCAGTAAAATGTTTATGTTTAAGAACAAGAATTAAATCCTTTCCTGGCCAATACTCTGAAGTGTATACTCAGACTTCCAGCTACTTTTAATCACTTTCCTTTTAGAACTTTAGCAAGTGGCATCCCTTGTCCCAGCCCCTTTATTAATGGCCAGTTGTAAATGACTTTAGCAAATGGAGCACCATTTGTCACACCGTAACAAGTGACGCACTGTACTGTATTTCTAGCCCTACCACTTAATTTAAGCATTGAGATTTATAGCTTGTCATCATCCTCTCTATCTTTCTGTTCCTTCTTTGTGCCTTCCCAAGTGCTAAAACAGGTTGTTGGGAAAGGGGTTTATAAGTAAAAGCAAAGACATTTCTGCCTTGGCTCAGAGCACTGAAAAACACTCATTCGACTCTTTCACCTGTATAGTGAATTCTCCTGGTGGTTTTTCTTCTTCTGTTTAATTGCTTCTCCACATTTAACTGATATTTGATGAAAAGATCCCCCTATTATACAATTTCTCTCAAAATAATCCCACTGTAATTCCATTGCAGTCACCTGTGTATACACTACGTTTGTTTATTACTTTGAAAGACACATATGGTACAGACAGCAGCCAAGTTGTATTGCAAATTAAAAACTTTTATTTGAACTTGAAATTAGTTCTTTCTTCAGTGTGCTACTATGCTCCATGCCATCAGTAAATTTCCCTGGGCCACAAATTTGTAGCCCATTCCTCTGTCTGGGCTATATAGATTTTTATGTAGATTACAGGCTCTGTGTGTGGTTTATATAATGCCACATGGAAAGTGGCAGACATCCAAGAAGTGACCCCACCGGTTTAAAGCTCCTATGAATCAAACATCTGTTCTGTGTTTGTGTGCATTTGTTTGTTTGTTTACTTAAGAGCACTGAGCATTGGCCTTGCACATGCTGACCCTGTCTCTTCTAACAGAGCAGATAGGTCATTGGGTTTTACTTTTAACTATAGTAGATAGCAGACTTTTTTTCTTGTCATCCTTGCACTGTTAGCAATCAACTGCTCATTTCCCTCCAAACTGGTGAGACCACTGGTCTCTTGGCCAACACTAGGAACGCCTAGCTGGACATGAGGGTCCTGAAGCAAACATAACATCTGCAGCAGTGCATAGATTTAATACTCCCAGACTGCAAACATTTGGCCCGTTTCTCTACTGCCCAACATCTTGTGAAGTAATTTCACTGATGTAAAGCGAGTGCAAAGCACAAATTCAGTAATATACGTGCAGAAGTTTCAAGTACTCTAGCGTTGATATTTTGTACTGTTTATGCACAGCTGTAGCTTAGCAGAAAAGGCACAGATTAGAAAAGGATGAGGACCAGTAACATATGCTATGCATGCTGTCTGACAGGTCAAAGACAGTGAAGTTGACAGCCCATGTCTCAGTCTTGCCCTAAGAGTTGTGTCACCCAACGTGACCAGCTCTGTTTTCTGCACTGAAAGAATGCTGAAACCATTCCAGTGTTTCTTTCCTGAATCCTTGCAGCTACAAGCCTAAGCAGGGGTTTGTCATGTGAAAATGGTCTAAGAAGCTTTCAGAAAGTCCATATAATGTCATATGACTTTAACTTTTCTGAACAAAAGAGCTAAAGATCAAGCAAATTGTTTTAGCTAGAATTCTAGGTGCACATTTCTAACTTTCAGCAGCCAGAAGTGCAGGCAGGGTCTGTCTGCTCCACGTGCCTTCAGCAGGCTGCAGCCTCAGCTGAGACTGATGAGCTCTCCATATTTACTGTAAGGCTATGCAAGTTGGGGAGTTGCCTGCAGTCTTTGAGCGAGCTAACAGTTGGGCCTGAAACATTTTCAGTTTCCCATGGGTACTTAAGAAAACCTAGCTCACAAATTGGGAAAGGAACTGAAACTAGAAGAACTGGAAAACGATTCATTGACCTCTCTCTCCAATGTGGTCGTCTTTAAAACTTCAGGATGAATTCCAAGGAGCCTACTAAATTTGTGGGAATTAAGAAGTCACAGAGTTACTGAACAAAATTAATCAAATTCCCTTCAGAAAAAGGACGCAAATTTTTATTAAATTTTATGAAGCTGCACCTGTTCAGAGCTTTGAATTTTAACCGAGTATATGCCTCCATTAATTTGTTATTTTCTAGAGCATATTCTCAAATGCTTTATCTCCTCTGATGCAATTCCACTGCTTCACTTTGAATGTGATCCCTTCGTATATGCTGGCCAAAATCACATTTGTTTGTTTTCCCAGTGCTGTATCACATTGCAAGCCCTTATTTAATTTGCTGTTCACTACTAGACCTAAGTCGTCTTTTTTTTTTTAGTGCTTTCCAAATACTATCTTCCTTCCACAGTATATTTGTGTTTCAGATTATTTCCCTTAAGTATTTGACTTTTTAGTTTTCATTACTGAATGTTGTTTTGTCTTGTTTTTCAGATTTTCTCTCCAGCTCTTTTAAGCTCTCTAGCTCTCCCTATACTATTTCATTACTGTCATTTAAACAAAGCTTCATAGGTAAATAAGGTTGCATTCCCCTCCTGTCCTTTTTTTTTATTTGTCAGTAAGAAAGGGCAAAATGCAAAACGGTTACAATGTAAAAAGGGGAAAAATGTTACAAATGGAATTAACACCAATGCCTACGGTATTTCAGTGGGTACCTCTAATTCCCTGTATACATAGGAATGTTAAAAGTTAGTATATCTTCATATATCCTCTGATATATCTTAATATACTGAAATAAACATGTTTCCTGTTGGATGGCATATACCACAATAATATGGAATATTTTCTCTCTTTTGAACCTCCACATTCTTTCTTTCTATGTACAGGAACACATTCAAAAATACTGCAAAGAGCAACATCACTCCCGTTACACAAAACAAAAAAGCCAGCATTTTACCTCTTGTCAGGGCAGAGCTGTGTGTTTTAGGTAGTGGCTGCATTAAGTGCGCACCAGACTAGAATGAAGCTTCAGTGCCATCGTGATGTTTCTCTAAGCAGTGTTTTTCCAATCTCAGACACAATTCTAAGAGCATAATCTAAGACATTCCCTCTGGAGCTGCCTCCATACACAAACACACTTTAATAAGTGAGACCTCTGTCAGGGTCATCAAGACCAAAATGAACAAAAAAAAAATATCTTCAGCACTGCTCGTATTTAGTGACCCAACCTTACCCTTTAAATATAGTAGGATCAACATACTGGGGCATGACCTCAAAGAGCTGTCATGTCACTTTTACTCTGCTTTTCTTTTAAAATGTTATGTAAGTTGGGGAACACAGCTGCAATGTGTGCTGTATCGTATATCTAGATTTATTTCTCTGGATTATGGGAAATATCTGTGGAGTGGGTGTGTTTAATTATTTGCAGATTTATATTGGTATTTTCAGATTGAAATGGCAAAACTGAAAAATAAAAATGTCACCAGTAAATTTTTAGCAACCGAAAGCGTTCACCTTATTAGTATTCAGTAGTCCTGTCCAAATCCTCAGCCATTCTTTATTACTGCCCTCAATCCACCCCAGTTTGGTTCAGACTTGGACAAGTCTTTGGCTAAACAAGAATTATTGTAACAGGATTGCCAAAGCCTTTTTCCCCATGTAAAATCTTGTGTCTTCAACACCTCCACCTCCACCCTTGTTTTTTTTTATTATTTTGAGGCTCAGTCTGCTGCAGTATTAACAGCAGGAAAGTAACTATATTTTTGTGCCAGAGGTTTATTTTGTGTGTCGTTGGGATTTTTTTCACACTGGTCTGAGGTTGGAACACAAAGGTAAAATGCTCCTTTTTTGTACTTTTAATCCCTTCAAAATCCTGTATCTCTGTTCACCTAGCAAATAACTTGATTGTATCCAGACATAAATCTGACACAAATAAAGCATTCTGTGATTGTTTGATGTAGTTATAGTTCACGGTGGAAATAATTTCTTTACTAAATCGGCAAAGCTAACATCTGAGCTAATAACTCACAATCATCCCATTTTGCTTCAGAATGACTAAATATTAATTTTAATTGCACTGATATACAGTTCTTATTGTGACAATAGGCAGGAACAGCATTTGGTAGCGTGAGAAAATATTTCAGTTGTTGTTTTAATGTTAACTGACATTTCAAGGATAAAAGCAGGATTCCAGATGTGGAATAATACAGTTCAATTTATTGTCCTTTTTTACAAAAGGTGACACTTCTGTGTAGACATTTATTCTTTTATTTTATTAACACATGGGTTTTAAAACATTGCTCTCTAACTAAAGTCAAGCACCTGTAGGGAAATAAAAAGTGTGAAATATAAACTTTCCCTAGTCTGCTCAATGTTTAATAATAATAATAATAATAGTAGTAGTTCCAAGACCACACTAAAGCTGCTATTCTGATAGTATGGCCGCTGTCATAGGCTTGGTACACATTAGGAACGCATACTGTAACGAAAAAGGAGAGGATGACACAATCGAAACACACGAGAGTGCAGCAACACCTGTGTTTCCTTTCCCATGAATGGCAGCAGGATCTAACATAAGAACATTTTCTTTCAGACTTTTCCCCCAATCTCCTCAAACAAAGCTCAACTAAACGTAAGAAAAGGTAGCAATTAACTCCATTATACTACATAGAGTCTTAAGGAAACGTTACTTCTGTGCTGAAGAAGAAAGGGCAACAGATGAAAAAAGAGCCCGAGTACGCTCTGGGATGATTCATAGCACTGCATGGGAGTGGTGATGTTTGCTCTTTTCCACGGTGGATGTGAAAGGCCAGTGACATCTGCATCTCATAGGATAAACCAAATCAGGCACAAATACAGTTTTGAAAGTTCCCAGTTTGGTTTTGTAAGAATATGGTATTTCATCAGTTTTTGCATAGGAAGGCTTTTATCTTTAAACTGCAGGTCATCATCTCAAATCCCAGTGAAACATTGTGATTCAAAATTTAGAACCTATTGTGTTTAGAACATATTTTTTCTTCCTTACCAATAAAGTAGCTTTTTTTCTTTTATAGCTAAGTTTAAACATAAAGTTTGGAGTAATTTCTATTTTGAAATTTGTCTGCTTCTGCTTTTTGAAGGTTTTTTTTAGAGTTATCTTTAAAATTTTTTTTTTTTTTAAATACCATCAAACATTGCAGAAAACATAATAAGAATGGTTAGCTCTTTTATTGAAAACAAAATTATGGCTGTGATTTTTTTTTTAATATAAAGAGTACATCACCTTCAAATTTAGAAGCAAGAGTAACATAGATTTCATTTATCCTGCCTTTGACAGGGAGATGAGCTAGTTCTGTTTTTCTCAATCTTTTGTAGCCAAAGGATCATCCAACCCTGTTCAAAAAAGTCCGTGGACTTTGTCTCCTACTCTTATTCAACAGCTGGGAAAGAGGGGTAATAAATAAAATTCTTAACATTTAGATTAAACTGCACTCTATGATTTTAAAATATATATATATCTTAATTTCATAGCAATAATTACAAAAATAGGTTCCCAACTGTTTCTGCCTGCAGGTACTGACTGCAGCGGGAAGCCAGATCCTGATTATGCCCGCCTGTGGGTATTGACAGCAGTCAGGAGCCAGGTTTTGCCTCTGCCTGCTGGGAGGCATTTGATAACAACTGGGAGGCAGCTCCTGATGAGGCCTGCTAGCTGGCACAAGCAGCAGTCCTTCTGCAGCTCGCTGGTGGTCTACAGCCTGTGAGTTATACTGGATCAGATTAACGTCCAGAGGTCCTTTCCAGTACTGTTTTCTAAAATAGTATGCTATGACTTGCAATAAATTTCAGGGATGTCAACAGAATTTTAGGAGAGGCTTTGTTTTAGAAGATGCTAATGAGCTCTGCTGATACATTATCCCAGTAGAGAGGAGAGAATGAATTTATTATGTCAACTGGAGACTTTCTAGAAAAGTTGTATAAATTTAAGAGCTCTGCGCATTGTCATCCACTAGTACCCTGAGAAAGAACCGCTAACCGAGTAAGTTGCATAGAAGCCTCTCATGATGACTACCGAGAAGTCTATCCATGCCCACCTCCATCATCAAAAATAAATGCTACACCAGATCACTGGTGATGTGATGGCTCACGAAGGCTTATTCAGTAATTCAGTGACTGGAATTAACTTCACAAACCCAATCAGAGCTGAAGTGTGAGAGGGTGGCTGGGGGAATACAGGAGCTCCAGCTCTGCTCCCTCTTCAGTCTGCCACAGGTTTTGTCATGGAGCCCTTAACCCAAGAGGTGGCAGGAGGACAGCTTGAATTCAGTAAATGCTGATGCATTTCCTGCCTTGGTGGAGCTGATAAAAGGCATGTTTGCACTCCGTGTCCTGAAGCAAATGCATAGAAATCCAGGGAGTTTTTAATTCTGCTTACTGTATATTGGACTCTAAAGAACGTATGTCCTTGATGGAGGGTACAGTGTTGGGTTTTGCTTCTTTTCTGAATGATAATCAGTAACAATTTTCCCTTGATCATATGCGATCAGCCTCTTCTTTTCCACATGTAAATGTGCAAAAGATGACACAGTTGAGATCACTGGACTAAATGCTCTGCTCTGGGCCTTGTTTTCAAGACAGCTAATAAGCCTGATTCTTCAGAACATGGTCAGAGAATGATAAACAAAGTTGCATCCAGTTCTTCAAGTTCGTCAGTGATGTCTCTGTCTTAAAAGTCACGGAAGGGTCAGGATTTATTCCACAGAATATGTGGCTCTCAGCAGTTGAACAAGAGTATAATCTGGTGCTTCTTCAGTTATGAGCGTGAAATTCAGCTAGAAAATCTTCTAATAGTGGCAAGTAACAGATAGCATGTTTATATAGTCATATTCAGCATGAGAGGATACTAAGCAGTATTTGAAAACAGGAATTGTGAGGCAAGATGGATTATATTTTTCCAAGAAGTTGGTAAAACAGCTTCCAGTGAAGGCATTAGTTAGCAATAGTTCATGATATTTGTGACTAGGCCAAATAGACAGCATCACTTATTGTAAGGTGAAAACCATAAATGGCAGAAAGATTTCCATTTTGTAATAATTCTGTACCTCAGTCAAAAGCAAAATTTTAAAACAGAGGCTGTAATATTGCAATAACGCTTTAGGTTTTTTGTCAGTTTGGACTAAACCTGTTGTTACATAGTATAAAATTATATGTACACCTATCATAAAAGTAGTCAACTGTTAATGGACTCCTGTCTTAATGAGGTTGTACAAGTTTAAGGAACAAACCACACAACTAGAGCTCATTGAACATTTGCATGGGCAAGACAGACTTGCCAAATTTTTGAAGCTCTGAACTTGTATTTCAAGATAAAAGGAAGCATTGCTTTGAAGAAAAAGGTCTTGTTCAAAATTGAGAGTGGAAATGTAATTTCATGCAATTTATTTTAGAATATCAACTACAAATGCACAGTTTTCATTTCCTATTTCTGAAGAAAATTTGTTGTTCTTGAGTTAAACTTCACTTTCAAATGTAAATGTTAGAAATTTGTTTGAGATTCCAAGGTATTTCTTTTTTAAAAAAATAATTAATCTGTATTTATTTATGTTATATATTTATTTGATATGTTTCAAGTTTTAAAATTCCAATTTTCACTATTTCCCGCAAGAATGAATTTTGTTTTGTTTGAAATTCTAACAAGTTAATTGCTTTAAAGTACATAGATGAAATAAAAAACAATAGTCTTTAATACGTAACAAACTGAGTAGTTGAATGTACAGTTGCATTTTGGAAAAAGAGTAAGGTTATGAGACTGGCACTAAGGACATATACAGTCATTAAGTACTTCCAGTCATTAACCACTGAAACTGATATCAAGTCCAGTGGTGTCTGAGCTTCTCTAAGCTCATTAGGAAGGCTCTTTTTCTCAGTCATTTGCTTATTGACACATTTTCTAAACAAAATCATTGTATGCAAAATTTTGCTTATAGAGTAAAAAACCTAATTAGTTGCACTGACTGTGGGCAGGTTCCAGGTTATAGATGAATACAGGTTACAGACTGGATCAACCTTGTTTTTTCTGAGGTTCATATACATCCCGAGTTATTTCCAGGACGATGATTTCTGCTAAGCTGGCAGTTTTGTGCAGGCTTTAAAGAATATGGTAGCAGGAATAAAACTACAAATCTGACAAGTTTTAGTCTTTAGAAGTGAGACTCATTTTATTGTTTAGAAAAAGTCCAGTCTTAAGTTGTCTTACTCCTTCAAAAAGGCATTCCCAGAGTGCTTCAATCGAGTATTAAAATTTCATTCTTTCCTTCCTTGCAAGTTTCCTTCACCTAGCAGCAGTTGCCTACATAGTCTGAAAACGCATCACATAAAATTAAAATAATATAGCCCTATTGACTGTAATTGTCTTGGGAAACTTATGATGCTTAATAAGAATGACATGAGTTACAAAAGATTTGTAATAACTGAGTTAAAAGTCAGTTATTCAAAAACTGTCGAGAAGTTTCCAGAAGAATTTGGTGTCTTTCCTTTTTATCCATTGTGGTTAAGTTCAAGACAATCCATTTACTTTCACACGTATAAAATAATCATTAAGTATTTTGAAAGCAATAGAAATCCAAAGCAGTTAAGATCCACAAATATAACGAGTGTTTATCTCGCCGAGTTCAAAAAAGAAGCAGATGGAATGTATTTCCAGTATTATTAAGCATTACAACTTGTTTAAAAGCTCCTGAATTTGCAGTGCAGTGTACCTGAATCACAGATTGTATATTATTCCCCAGTCTCATTAGAGCTTTCAAGGAGAAAGCCATCCTTACTTCTACAAGCTACTAGTGTGTCTGCCAATGCAATTTATGGTGCAGGAGTGACCATTAACTCCTACTCCTTTAAAACATATTTTCTCTTAGAGACCTTGACAAGTTAGACATAGGACAAAAGAGTAGTTTATTGACTTCTGATTGAAGAAGATGGAAAAGTAGTCTACTTAAAAAAAAAAAAAGAAAGTAACGAAAATAAAGCTTGAATTATGTATACTGTAAGGTAATAAACAAGATGTCCTAACTACTAAATCCTCCCATGAGCATATATTGTTATTTATTACTTGTGTTACGCTGGAGAAGTTAAAGAAGGAGCAAGGCCCTGTTGTGCTCAATGCTGTATGGACAGAACAAAAGCGTGTTTGTCTGAGAGGATTTACCAAACACATTTTCATTAAATCATATATTCATAACGCTAACTCTATCATATATTTAAAATGTCAGTCACAGCAGTCGTCCATTATTACATATCAAAATGAATCTGTACCTTACCTCTCAAAGCAACATTTGCATTCCATTCATACCCACAGACCTTAAACAAGACTGGGGCAGCAATGTGCAGTCCCTGCACTGTACCAGAACATTTGCATGTCAGGAGTCGAGAGAGGCAAAATGAGTGGCTAAGAATCCCAGAGCAGAGCATGTCAGAGGCAAGTAGAGAAAGTACAGCCTTCCTTCCAGATCAGTTCCTTGTTGTCTAGATCCCTGTGACAGTAATGAAGCCTTGCTTGGTCCAACACTCATTTTCTTATACAGCACTTACTCATGGCAGTGGTCCTACTCATTCCGGTTTGTCAGACTGCTGCTGGCACACCATTTAGTTATAAATATTTGCAGTATCTGGCTTTATTTATGACTAAATAAGTTTAGTTATGAAAAAAATGCAATTGATACTTAAAGGGACACTGATTTTAACAGTACATTTTCTATTGTAAGTATTTCTATTGCTATCAGTGGGAATAAGATTAGATCTTGTTTCAGATCCAGCCCAGCAAACATGACTTCATTGCTGGGTTACAGCCACTAACATGTGGCTGTGGGGATATTTAACGGCATGTAGTGGTATTTCTAAAGACAAATACAGAAAAAATAGTAATAGACAAATAAAAGAATATAGAGTGCACAGTTTGATAAAGGTACAAACCCTGAAACACTTAGCTGTCTGTTCCACTTTCACTGGAAAGGGCATAATTGTGCTTTCAGTCACATGGCGTAGCCTCCCTGTGTTTCTTTGTTTCCTAGCATAACACTATTGAGACTTTTTCGTTGAGAAGTCCAAAAAAAAGTCTTGCAAGCAGTCTGATTTTGATACTGGATGAGATGGCGAATGCAGCCAGTCTAATACTCGTATTATGACTTTGCTGTCTCTTCAAATTCATTACGTCATGAATTTCTAGTGAAATGTAGATGTAGATTCCAAGGAAATGTTGTTCAGAAACCTGGGATCTACAGATAGGAAATGACATCTTACCCTCTTTTCTCATTTAAAACAGTCAGAGATTTGGCAACCTTGGTAAAAATGTCAAATAAAAAATTGAAAGTATTTCAAATTAAAGGTTTAATCAAAGCTTTGAAATTAACCAATAGGAAAGTCAGAACCTTTATACTCTACTACTACTGTTATGTTGCATCTCAAAAGCACAAATTAAATGTCAGAAAAGAATTGATTTTCCCATCTTGGGACCGACAGCTACTTAATTTCTTTGATATTAAATATAGTATTAAAGTCATAGGAAACCCACAAAAGCTCCTTAAGTTTCACAGACATTTCTTTTTCTACTTGTTTTGCTTTCCTCCATTCTTTCTAAGCAGTAAATGGGAAACCACAAATCCCACAAATCGTGAAAGATCCATATACATCTTGAATACTGAAGGTCTTGTTCCTGTGTCCCAACTCAAGGGCACATAGGAGAAACAACCCTAACTTGCGGAATGGCTGTGTGATTTCTGCTGAAGAAAGAGATCTTGCAGTTATAGAAGTTAGCTCCCTGAAAAAAAAACCCAAACCAAACCAAAAACAAAACCACAGTTCAGTGCTCAGTAGTGAGCAAAAATCATTAAGAGAGGAAGAGGAACAATCTTTACGTCATGTATGAGTCCATGGTGCTATCCCAAACCAAAAACCCACTAGACCTTCCTCCCTCCCCCCCCCTTTTTTTTTTTCCTTAAAAAAGTGATATTAGAACCTGAGAAGTTACAGAGAAAGGCAGGTAGGATGATCAGAGATGTGGAACAGTTTCTGTACAAGTAATAACTAGATGCTTTTCAGACTGGGACAGATGACTGATGAGGGATATGATAAAACTCCATAAAATCAGAGTAGCATGGAGAAGGTGATTAGGGAACAATTATTCACTGTCTCTCATAATACAAGAAAAATGGGCATCAGATTATATTGTCAGATAGCAAGTTAAAATCAAACAACACAATAATACATAATTGTACCTAAGTATTTCTGAGGGGGCTGTAGATAATAGAATTTGCATGGATTCGAAAAGCAATTAGACAAACTCATGAAATCCATCAAGAACTGACTTAGAATATATGTGACTGCAGATGACTGAGAGATGGAATATTACAATAAAGAAGCATCACTAGGTGCCTGTCCTGTTGTTATACTCTTTTCTAATCAACTGTACTGGGCGCTGGACTATAGTGACTGTTGGTCTGAATAAATAATACTATTCTTACATATTAGATGGTGCTTCCAGAAAATATAGCCATGTTGGAATCCTCCTGCTAGGATTTTCCTTTTGTCTTTATATCTGAGATGTAGAATACCCACAACTTCGTGGTGATGATGCTCAACACACCGGAAGACTAGTCCCCAAGGTGCCTTTTAAAGCGACTCTATACACAGCTGCACCAAAATGTGGTCAGTCTGTCTTCTCTGCTGGACACAAGGGACCACCTCAGTTATGCTGTGTTTACCAATTAATTTACAATAGCAAATTGGATACAGATTAACCAAGGTATGGAAGAAAAAATGTACAAAGAATCCAAAGAGAACAGATCTTTTCCTTGCCCTGTTAGTTACTGCCTGTGCAGGGTTTTGACATCCAGTGATGTTGCATTGTGGCTGCCCCCAAACATAATTGATGTCAGAATAGTATCAGAGGTATCCAGAGGTGTTTTTTTCAAATGGTATAGATTCTTTCTCGGTACTTCTTACCCATGTTTTTCTGGTCAGTTGATCCAGGACATCCAAAATCTGGAAACTAAAAGGAAAAGCTGAAGGAGATCTTGAAGCTGTTGAACTAACCCTTTTGGATTTGTATGTTTGGTTGGCGCCTTTCCCCTTCCCTCTCTCCCCCTCTCCAGTTGGTGCCTCACTAAAATACCGTGTTATCCTAAAGGCTGGCATTCTTGCGTTATTACTGCAATACTCATCCCTTATGTTGGTTTTGCTCATAATATACCACATCATGTATATGCCCAGACAGTACTCTTCTAGCACGAGCCCAAGGCCTTGCAGCAAATGAGCAGTGCAAAACAAGTTGTATTTTAATTCTATCATTGTAAGTGTACAGAATTGGAGAAAATCCTCACCTTCAACATTCTCTCACTTCTTGCTGTAATCTGTCCTCTTTTCTTACTTCTTCCACCTTGCTTCCACTTTGGCTTGTATTTTTAAGGTATGGTTTGGTAGCAAAGAGGGAAAATACTGAGAGTGCATAATTTAAATTAGAGAGTGTGCTGTGCCCCGCTTTTGTTAAAACTACAGAAAAAAAACTTAGCTGTGTGGAGTATAAGATAGCCTTTTTTTTCTCCCTCTAGTGCAATAAAGCAGATGTCCTGCATTTATAAAATAGAGTTGAAAATGTCTGCAGAAAAAGAAAAATGCAAACAGTACAATGTTCTTTTTCCCATTCCCACATTTTGCTTCATGTTTTTCTAATACTCCATCTGTATTTCTTCAAATAGTTCTGACGATACAATATAATAAGGTTCCCCTGTTCTTCCATTTCCTTTTACAATGCTTCCCTGAATAGTAACGGGAATTTACTTACTGGCTTGAGAAACAGGTCCAAAAGCTATAGGAAATTTTTCAGTGTCTGAAGTGATACACAAAATGCTAAAGATTAAGTTTCTTTGAATTACAGAAAAATATAGCAGTTATGCCTTTTCTTGCCTATAAAATATTCCATGCCTGTCTTTGGAGACCAGAAAAGGCTGAAGTTTGTCAGCCTTTTGCCTCATTGGTAAATAGAAATAAATAAACTAAATAAAGCACACCATGAGAGCCCACTCCATCATTCCTAAATCCACTTTCTCTACAAATAGGCAGGTGTTTGCTCCATATACTCTGTCAGGCTAAACATACTGCACTCTAAAAAAGTCCAAGGTACTGTTCATACTCCAAATATACTGTAATGCCTGAAACACAAACTGAGGGGGAAAACACAATCCAAATTTTGCTGACTTTTTTGGCTAGAGATATATTCTGTGGTATGCACAGCAGCACAGTTTCACTGATCTTTTCAATATAAATACAAGAAAGATTCAGGGCAACAAGCCCTCTTCAATTTGGTGTCACAGTGGTAGCCTCGTGGTCCCCATAAAAACAACCTTCCTCCCAACATGTAGTGAAGTAATCAAAGCTTCTGTACGTCTTACCAGTTGCCAGCTGCTGGCTCAGTTGCTTGTCACCTTCATGAGCTACTACTTATTCAAAGTTATACACCCAACATGGAACAACTAAGGACCAAAGAAACAGCAGATTTTTCTTGTGTTCCCCTCACACTATGTGGTGTGCCACCTAGATGTTGTTGATTATTTGGATTCATACCTTTGTATCTTTTTAACTCACTGCCTCATGCACATTTCTTACACTCTGGCCAACTTTGTTGCAGCTTGTTATGTCTCATCATGTTTTCTTGCAATTCATCACTCTAGCTTCCAGCAGCCTAATCGGATGCCATGTAACTGAATTTAACACAACAGAATGTATAAAAAATATTTTTTTGAAAATGTTTTCAGCTGCCAGCATGTTAGGTACTGAGCCATGAATCTGTACATAATGGGGGAATAGAAGCTGTATGCCCAATGAAGTACGTCTGCTGTTTGTGAATTAATAAGCAGATCTCTCCAAAGTAAAACAGTATTTCAATTTACAAACATTTGCTGTAGCTATTGGCATGCTATTGCTTCAAATTCCTGATATTCACAGATCTTCAAGCCAATGTCTCCCTCCCTCCTTGCCCACGACCAAAGGCATGCGTCAAACATCTCTTTTCTAAGCACAGTAATTCTGGTAGTCCATAGTTTTGATTTTTCTTTATTTCCATGAACTTGCATTTTACTTTGTTCCTTTTTTCTCTTGTTTTGTTTCTGATGTTGCTTTACTAAAATTAAGAGGTAATTCCTGTTCTGAAGGAATAAATCAGGTGCAGTGTACCAGTCAGCTATACTTCATTTTTCAACTAAACACCCCAAGGCTCAGTACAAGTCTTGAGGTACTTATGTTATTGTAGTTGTCGTCCACTTCAATTTGTAATGGATTTTTCTTAAAACAGTGTATGATGGAAGTACTGCTCTTCACATTGTAGGAGAGGAGAAAAAGGTACAGAAATGCAAAGTGTCTGAATAAATATCATACATATACTGCATGTCACAGGGTAGAAATGAACTGAGTACTTCTGAATAGTAGTTAAACACCTTAACTCCTGGAATACCTTTTCATCCTATCTTAACTCTAAGTTTCTACTACACCCCTATCTGATCAGTTGATTGTCTTAAAATGTTTGCAGCATCAGAAGGATAAATACAGGGCAGTTGTCTGGTCAAGGGAGGTTGACAATATCAGACTTAGAAGGAGAAAAATTAAAAACAAATTAAAATACGAGAAGCCCACAAAAGGAAGGATAGGCACAGCCGTTGGAAAAGTAGATGAAATAACATGAGGGGAGTAAAAAAAAAAAAGCCAGTGCATTTAAAATGTTGTAGGAAGTTGAACTTGATGAAATAAGACAGGGAAGCAAGTGGAAAACACCAGAGATGATCTGGTCAAGGTAGCAGGTTGGTTTCAAGAGCTGCCCTTAAGTTTGCAGGGAGAGGGATTAAAAAAGCTGGGATGGGGAAGAATGGACAGAGAAAAGCAGATTTCTCTAGACAGAATGAGAGAAGGTTATACACATGTTTCAGCTGAAATGAGCAAGGGTGGGTTGGTATTTTGGATCTATTCTGTTTTAAAAAATAAATTTTCATAAGAATCTGGAGGGTTTGAAAAAAAGGAACAGTAGAATACAATTTCAAATCTAAGTGGTGCTATCAACAATATTTTCTATAAAAATGGAAAGTGAGAGCATTCTCAGCAAATATCAAGCTAATCTTTACACCCTTTAATGCCACATACGTTAATACTGGTGAGAATTATCCCACATTTGCTGGTTTTACATATATTACCTCCTTAATACAAAACCACAAACAATGGAGTGACTGCATATGTATGCAGCTGTAGATAAGTAGTGGCCCCTGGACCCGTTTTATCTTATATCCAGCTTTAAAATTACAGTCTCCAGCACAAATAGCAATGCTCTGTGCCATTGTGCCTGCTAAAACACATTTACTTTCAGCAACAAACAAAAGGAAAACTCCATGTGGCACTTTGATTACACAAGGAACCCAAATCACTAAAGAGATGCAACATCACAAATAAGTATTTGTAAAGGTTTGTCAGCTCCAATGAAGTTATACTTTTCTAGACTCTGCTTTTTCCATGCACCTCTGCAATTACTCACTTCACAGAAAAAGGATGATGCCGCTAAAATGATGAAACCTTAATATAACCTTTTCAGCAAGAGATAAAATATATTGATTGGTGACTGCTGAAGGACATCATTAAGCTGTTCAATGTTTGATTTCATTTCTTCTTTCTTTCTTTCCTTTTTTCTTATTTATTATTTGGTTGCCCGGCAGGCATCTCTGTACTGACTGACCCTGCCAGTTCAACTATTAAAGAATTTATCTCTCTGAGGAGGCCTGATGTAAACATGATAATCTGTTTGGCGGCCCTTATGATGGCCTATGAATAAAACATATGACAACACAGTTTGAGCTGAAGAGCTTACTATCTGTTACCAAAGAGAATGTTTGGAAGCTCCCTGATGGCTCGGCCATTCTGAATCCCAAAGGTTGTCTACTTTATACGCCGCCTAACCCACTCAGACTGCTCACAAAAGGTGTAGTAAAGTGTTTTTCCCTGCCAACATCTATTTTTCTAATGGCTTATTAAAAAGGAACTAATGCAAGAGATTGGGGATTTCAATTGCATATCTGTCCATGATGAGAGATAAAGGATTTTCTTCAAGCCAAGATAGTGCTTCCTGGGAGAAAAACAACAAAGAAAGAAAGCAAGAAAGAAACAAAAAAACGTTGATTTTCTTTTGGGAGGATCCTAAATTCCTTATACTAGAGAGTTAAAATAGCCACTTGAGCTTGCATATAGAACACAAGCGAAAGTGTGGCAGTTGAACTCACAAAGTGTGTTCCTCAGATGCATTGTATTTGTGAACTTCTTTAAATTAGTGAACCTTTTCCTTTGATTACCTGTTGAAACCAAGGAACTCTGATTCATGGTTCTACCCACAAGGCTGAGAATCACATCTTGGCAAGTTAAAGAAGCAAAACCTGTTCCTAGTTCTTAAGGCGGATAAAGCCATTGTGGAATTGTTTAATGTGACCTTTCCAGCACAAGAGAACTGTTGTTTTTCTATTTTCGAGTTTGTTTTTAAAGCCCAGTCATTAAAAAATGCTTATGACACACTTTTTTTTCCTGGAAATCTCCCCCTTTATGTAGAAGCTTTGGCCATTAATCCTTTAATTATGTTCCTGCATATATTTAATTTTTGATCTTCTGTACTAGGAACCATAAAATGCACATTTTATATAAAGGCTGTTTTATACTACTGCCTAACAGCTGCTATTGGCCAAACAACTTTCCAGGGACTGTCTCTCGTCCATCAACAGTTCTCTTTTAAGCAGCAAACAGTACACTGCGCAGAGCACTTTTTACCCTGTAGCTTCCTTATTTCTTGTTAGTTGTTATTGGATGCCACTTACTCCTTCATAGTAGCAATGTCTGCATAAAACCTGGGTAAGAATAAATGGGTTAAACAGATGAGGAGGTTGGGGGTTTTTTTTAGTAAATTCAGGCCATTAAGCTGTGCAAGTGAAACACAGTAAGTGAATGTCAAGGAAATGTCTAGTTTAAAATAAATAAAATTAATGCCTAGCTAAATTTGGTTTCGATCACATTCCTGATGACTTTAATTTATTATATGAGATATTTCTGATGTTAAAACTCTCCAATTAGTATTTTAGATATAAAACCTTTTATTCTAGATTTTGCTTATAGGAACACACGTTTATATAGAAAATCTCTAACTCCAAAACTTGCAAAGGTAATAATTTTTAATAAAAATATAAAGGAAAATAACATGCAAGTGATTGATTCACCTTTATGTTTGTTTTTTTTTATTCCATCTTCATTTGGATCACAGATGGTTAGAAAGTTCATTCCAAATTTATTATGTATTTTCTAATATCTTGCAGGGTCCATTTTTGTGCTCATTGTTAATACTTTACCTGACCATGTCTGGCTATCTTCATCAGGAATTTTGAAATCAATGGGAAATATGCTTCAGTTATGAATAAGTAAAGAATATTTCCCCTCAGATCTGAGTTTGCCATTGATTTCAACAGTATCAGGATTTGATCCTCAGGGCAATCCACAGCTAATTGACATGAATGAAGCTATAAGGATTTAAATCAACAGAGAATCAACACTTGTTAAGTGTTTGAGAGTTACTGGGTTTTACCTGTCTAGGTTTTCCATAGCTCTTACTCTCTCTTTGTTTTCTTCTATCAGGTGTATTTATTTGTTCAGAAAATGTAGACTGCCTTAAATGTGCTTTGGAGTCTTGAAGAGAATAGAAAATAAGTTTCTGAATCTTGTTTGCCAGCTTCCAGCGATCAGGAACCTCTTTAGGCTTCTTTTTTTTTTTTAATGGAAGTCTGTCTTATCTCCTTCAACTCAGGAAAATCACTGTTTGTCACCGTTGTAACTTAAGTCGCTCTGCTTCTCAATTTCAGCCAAAATCTTCATTTTGACTCGTGCATCAAGAGAAGGGCAATAACTCCCTCAGTGCTGTGCTTGTCTGCTCATAGTTTTGCTTTAAAAAAATTTGTTCTTAATCTTTCTTTGTTTCCTTCAGGATAGTCCCACATAGAATTTTTCAATTATTTTCTTATAAAGGCAGACTAGAACGGTTAAGGGTTATCATAATGGTACTGCGAGTTTAGTCTCTACACTATGTGCTTGTAAATTTGTTGCTCAAACATTGTCCCAAGATGTCAACTACAGGTGTCAAAAAAATATGCATTATCATAGTTAAGTACTATATCTGCTAAGCACTTTCCCTGTGAGAAAAAATGTTGTGATAGGATAAGGGCATTCAAAGCTCTATTAGTTTTGTTCTGTTTTGTTTGAGAAGCAGCTTTTCAGCCTTTGAAAATCAGTTCTAAATATTTATTATAAGACAGCCATGCTGAGGGGAAGATGTGACAAAGAGCATCAAAGAAGAAAAAGAAAGTCTTTACCAAGTGTGTGTAATGCACTTCATGAAGGAGGGGTCAGGTTAGGTATTGGGATAAATTCTCTAAGCGAGAGCTACGGAAGTGCAGCACTGCATTGCCTGTGGAAACTCCATTACATGAATTCTTTAAAAACAGATTGGACAAACATCTGTTGACAATTACAGAAAGCATAGTGGATCCCACCTTGGACAGAGGGTCGGACTAGATGAGTTGTAAAGGTCCTTCTCAATCCTATTTTTAAATCATAATTTTCTAACATCTGTGTAAGTGAGACATACAGCTATATGGAAATACACTACTTTCATTCTCATTCTGAGATAGAACTCAGGCTCAAGGGTAGGAGACCCTAGATCCACCATCAGTGGAAGCTACTTTTATAAGCCAGCAGAGCTGGAATGTGACCCTGCAGAAAACAGATACCATTTTGTATGCTGTCAGCAGCAATGAGGAAAAAAAAAAAGAAAAGGAAAAAGAAAAAAAGAAAAAAAGAAAAAGAAAAGGAAAAGGAAAAGGAAAAGGAAAAGGAAAAGGAAAAGGAAAAGGAAAAGGAAAAGGAAAAGGAAAAGGAAAGGGAAAAGGAAAAGGAAAAGGAAAAGGAGGAAAAGGAAAAGGAGGAAAAGGAAAAAGAAAAAGAGAAAAAGGAAAAAAAGGAAAAGGAAAAGGAAAAGGAAAAGGAAAAGGAAAAGGAAAAGGAAAAGGAAAAGGAAAAGGAAAAGGAAAAGGAAAAGGAAAAGGAAAAGGAAAAGGAAAAGGAAAAGGAAAAGGAAAAGGAAAAAGGAAGATAAAGAAATGGTTTCCATTAGTCTGACCCAATGCAAATAATGTTGTAGCCTGGATTAAGAATGAGACTTCCCACTTCACAGCAATCACACATGGCACTTGCAGGTAGATTTGAAACGTGTTTCCATGCTCGTGGACGATTAGTGGGCTCCAGATTATTTCCTTGTTTGTGAAGTTTCTTAATATCATGGTAGTCAGACTGAAAAATGAAATCCACTTAATAATTAATGTTTTAAAAAATTCGAAGTGAAGGAAAAAAAAAGTATATTTCATGCTTATCATAACTCACCTTAGGAGAAATCATTCAGCTCACTTAGAGTTTATAGTATCTGACAACTGTCTTCTGTGTCTTTCTCTTCTACATATTAATATAGCATCCGTGATGTAGCAGAATATTTTTGTGAGGACTCTCATGAGGTGCTTCAGTGATATTTTGAGACACAGCAGATTTCCAGAGTATATATTAGAGTCAAGGTAGGAGTAAAAATTTCATGGAACAGAAGAACAGTGGGGTTTTTGATGAGATATGAACAGCTGTCACCTTTGAAATTTCCCTCACCAAATCACTTTCAGCTCTGAATATGCTTTACACAGGCTGAACAATGCTGGTGCCACACATCTAACTACTAATGTTAGGCATGAACTGCTGCAGGGAACTGACACTTAACAGAACTATTTAATGAGCATCTTTTTTTACAGCAGCAAATTAAGTTTTAAAAATTGAAGAGAATCCAATTGAAATCTAAGAAAACAGTAGTGAGTGAAAACATTAGATATAAATTAGAGAATATTCATTTAGGACTAGAGTCTTGTCCTTCAGATACACTCTATAGTGTCAGATTCAAAGTACCCAACACTGACAGGAAATTTACAGGTGGCATATGCCAAAGGAAAGCACTGTTTCTCCAGAGAAGATTTTGATCAGGGAAGCCTCTTTACAAGACATTACATGAGCAGTCAGGGCCAGCTCCACTGCCTAACGCAAAAATAGGGAACAGGCACAAGAGGTCTTTTTGTGCTTATTGTGTACTCAGGAGAAGATTTTCTCTGAAGTCATATCTCAGCTCTTTCTAGCTCTTTTCCAATTTTCTGTGTCCCATCCAATACAATTTTCAGTGTTACACACTCAATTTATAGGACATTAACATTTCTTTCTCTCTATGTTATCAAACACCAGTAGAGACTTTACTGGAAGCTTTATGACTGTTAGCCTATGGTGAACTTACATGATCCATGCACAAAAGGCAAGAATACTTGCTAGCGTGTCAAAAACAGTCTGATCAAGACTATTTGGGTCCTACCTACACACGTCCAGTGGCTAACACCTCAAAGTTGCGTATTAAGTTACGTATTTTCTTACAGACAAACGACCGTATGGACAATTAATGGGATGTTTACTTCAGAGTAACCTGGATGAGTTGTCCATACAAACCTTTATGGAAGATTGTTGTTACCTTATATAAACCATCCGTGTTATTTGATCCATACAATTAGATTTTTTGGCTGTTCTTTCCAATGTTGACAACAACTACTGAGTTTTTCATAGTTACTCTGAGAAAAATAATATCCAGTCTTTAGACCCGGCTGGGAAAATAACACCTGCAAAATATAAATCTGAGAATACAACCATAGTGAGTACTATGAACACCTGAGAATGTTTTACTTTAAAAGTACAGTATTTTTCTTTCTGTGGTCTCCTGTATAAAAACTAGAACTGTTTATGAAAATCCTAAAACTTGAAATAATTATGTCACAAACAATTTTGTTCTTTTCATGAGGAAAGCACTGATTTTTTTGACCCTTCATCTTGAATGGACTTAACATCAATATAGCTGTTTTGTCTAACTTCAAGTTCTTGAAGTGAACACCTTATCATGCCAGAAAACCATTTTTTGTTCGTGCACCTGCACAGTGATTAATGGAGGTACAACCCTGGAAATAGCATTTGGCAGTTAACAGCTGCTACCAGCACTCCGGAGAATGCAAAGAACCTTGCAAAATTAAAGCCACAGATTTGTTCTTCTCTAAAAAGCCAAACAGAAGTCCCGAATCATGTGTGAGGTGTAGATTGCGCATCATAATTTCAGGTATGCTCTTTACCTCTTTGTCTAAGAGCGACAAGTTCAAAGACAGCTGATATATTACAACAAAAGACCTCTCAAAAAAGTGTCAGAATAGACCTGGAGAATATTGCCAACATAAGCAAAGAATTTTAAAGCAGTCAAATTAAAACAAACTAAAAAAATTGCAGAATGAAGCAAAACCAACTGGCACACCTCAGCCAAGATGGAAGCACCTAGGTAGTCTCAAGAGAAAATATATAAAAGATAACAAACTAAACAATAACTCGGACAGCAGCACTGAAGGATCCCTTCTTGCCAGCTATTGGTCAGCATCAGTTCAGTATTGAAGCCATGGCTATATTTCTGTGGAGGGAATGACCGTATTGGCCTACACTTGTGGCAGAACAGCTGGTAACAGCTGGTAAGTGACAGTCAGGCTTTCTGATTGCATGAAGCATGTACGACCAAGTCTTGGACTTACTATGCACTTGTTAGTGAACTTTCAAGGTGAGCTTCAAAAGAAAACTAGAGCTATTTTTATTGACCCTAAAGTGACCCGTAATATCATTTGCCACAGTAGCATACTAGACGAGATACCAAGAAACCTCATAGATAGATGGTGATAACTTATCTAAAGTAAATATTTTCAGGCCACAAATTCAGCACCTGAAGGTTCTCTAGAAAGTTAGAAAGTTTGGATTTGGCACCAATTTGGTTCACATCAATTCATCAAAGGCTTATTGACCTAGATCTTCAAGTGGGTTTACATATGCTTCCAATATCTATTTAGCCTTAAGGAATTTGTAATTACCAAGGGACTGAAGGGAATGTGAATGTTGATATAAATGCCAGAGGTGACTGTCTCAAGAAATAAGAGACTAAAGCCAAGTTAATCTAGTTTTGATCTAGCGCAGCTACATTGTGAGAGCTCTGTGCCAAGCCTGCTTACGACTATTGCTATGAGGATGTCACATACATGTTAGATACTAATGACAAACTTGTGTTGGACTCCCTGGAAGTCTGCTCATTGCTGGCTCAAGAAAATCTAGCTGTTTTGTGTTAAACCTGGGCCTTCTTGTCTTGCTGTACAGATCGCTATAAATAAGCACCGTTGTTTATTCAGGTCAAAGTGTGGCCATTCTCAAACAGCTTATGTTTTCCAGTTCTTGCTGATACCTAACAGTAGTAAAAGGTTGGAGAGAAAGCTGGCTCTATGCACTTGTAGGCATCTCACTCATGCTCTGAAGCTTTTTCTGGTTTATTAAATAAATGGATTTTATGGATGTGCTGGCCCTCTGTTCCTTCTTCTTTATCTAATACCTTTGAAGTACTCTCAGTGCTAGCTGTCAACTAAGAAAAAAATATCAGTCAGACTAATGAATAGGCCCAAGGTTTCCCTCCCTATTCTTCTCCCCTGAGAAAAGGCCATGGCATATTGTCGAGGCAGTACAACCCAGATTTACTATCCTCCTCATTCACTCTTAGCTAAAAAAAAAGCTTCCACCAAATTGCAGATTAGTAAGGCATCTGATAACAACTACTTCTCAGGAAGAGAAAGTCAGAGTAAAGACTTGGCCATGGAATCTTTCGGAAGGGAAAGGAAAGGAAGGAATTCTGCTTGAGAGAACAAATTCAGAAAATATTTCTGCTAAGGAATTTGTGCCAAAGGGGTAGTAGTAAGACACTGAGTTACAAAAGGAAACCAAGGGCTAGAGACACTGAAAGGAGAGGCGTCCCACTGTGGAATGACTGGAATGCCCAGAAAGGGAAGATTCTGTATTGACCGTCTTGCTTGATCTGCATGTCAAAAGCCATATAGAAACATAGTGCTGCTCTGAAAAATGCTGTGATAAACAAAGCACTTGAGGCCATGCCATTGTTCTTTTCCTCCACTGTTTTCAGGACAGGTATATGGCATGAAAGAGCACGTCTTTCAGAAAATCCCATGCACAAAAGGGGTAATGAAAGTAAACAGTAATGGTCTCTTTGTAATGATTGAGTCTACCAGCAGTAGGAGTAAAGCTCACTAATGTACCATCACATTTTTTACCTGCCAAGTCCCATAAAACTAGGTATGGTTTTCCAAACTATCTTACAGTTTCACAAAATTCTCCGGGAAAACTCAAAAGCGTTTGAATCCAAGCAGAACACCTGTCCTAAAGAACAGCTTATATAAGTTAACATGTACTTTTTTGTGTAGCAAGGGTGAAATGCTGGTAAACAGACAACCATGGAAAAATGTTCTATTTCCTGAATTGTCCAAACATTTACTACAGATGAGTGCTTTTTGAGCACTTTCTGACGTACAGAAAACAATGTAGCTTTTGGAGATATGCTCATCCATTAAATAAATAGACGTCCCAGTCGTTATGATGAGAGGATCAATTCCACAGAAAAATTAGAAACATACTGATTTTTATCATTCTGCCTTCCCGTTATACCCACTCACACTAATTAGTTCTTTTCCATTTCATACTGTGTCATATAGATTGAAATGTGTGAGAGAATACAGAGTAATTCTGAAGCAAGTACTCTTCGGTAATTTATTTGGGATGAAACTCTTAGTATTTCACTTACCAGTTCTGCTTCCCTTTCTGCTTTTCAGGCCCTTGAACTGACCCCATTAGATAGGATCTTTGTCACTGGCTTTAACAAGAAACTTATAATAAAAAAAGCAATGGCTTTTCAACTTGTCTGCTAAGGAGCTTTGTAGGTTTCAATATGAGTTGATGCTGTTAATGAAAGAATCAATAGGAAATTGATCAATGAACCATACCGTAGACATAGTTTTGTGCCTGTTTCATTCATATTTCTGTCTAAAGGACAAATGTGTCCTAAGCATCACTTAATTTCCACTGGTACCAAATAGATAGATATAGGTATAGGTATAGTAATAGATACATACTGTTTTCCACTAAACAAATGAAAGTGTCTTGAAACTAATAATTCACTTGCTATAGTTAAAAGGCAAATATATTTGTCAAGATCTTTAACTAGAACTGAAGAAAGAAGTTTTCATTCAAAGATGAATGTTTTAAACTTCATCTAGTGGAAAGCCACTAAGCCAATCTACAATTGTTTCAGTGTGGTTCAAATGCCATAACCAATGTTAACAAGAAGAAAGAAGCTTTATACTTGAAGTAGATTGACATGAGATATAATTATCTCTGCAACATCTTTTTTACCTCCCCAAAATAAAACAAATACAAAAGAAATAGAAACTGTGAGTTCAGAAGTAGGGATTGTATTATTAATTATTTTGTAAGCAGAGAACATTACATCATTTAATGACTGATTCCAACTGTTAGTATTAGAGTACTGAAGGCTGTGGTATAATCAGCTGCTGCACTATACAAACTTTCCCAAAAAATGAAGCTTGAGAAAGCAAAATTTCCAAACACAATCCCACAAAGGTAAAACAACTATTACTTGGCATGTTTGGCGGGTATTATGGATGTATCCTATAAGGTACTCATTTGAGGACTATCATTATCAGCAACCAGGCACCGTGGCTGCAAGATGAGTCAATGAGATGGCACTCCGTATGATTGCATCTCTGAGACTGTTAATTTTAGAGGCTGATTTTAGATAAAGCGTCAGGCATAAGCTCAGGAGATGATGAATTTGGTGTGATTTGAAATACTCTGAGTCTTGGTCAGAATCTGGAAATTGCCAGGCTTTAACATCTTAAAAAAAAATCTTACTACAGTTTATATTTGTTTCTTATAAATTAGACCAAATTTGCTAATCACCTAAGTTCTGAATTGGGCAGAATCCATCTTTGCCAGTACCATGCACTAGTTCCTTGCATGATTAAAACATTTACCCCTGAACTACCCCATTTTGCCATTCTAGATATTCCCTCATATGAAATGGCTTTTCAGACTCACAGGGAGAACAGAGGTTGGGTTTAAATGATACGTAGGGTCAGTCTGAAACGGTTCTTTGGGTGAGTGACCCTCACTGTGTCTCCATTTAATGCACAGAATAGCAGGCAGCGACACAAGACTAGTAGCATATGGCTTACGCATGTGAAGTGCCTGGGCTAAAGTAAAACCTGGTTTTAGTGAACTCACCTCCTCTTGCCTTCAGTGCAGCCACACTCACACATCCAGGTGGGAATTTGTCCCAGGGCATTATAACTTCCCAGGAAGTAAGACAAATCTTTAAAAAGAGACAATTTGTTAGTAACAAGATAGACAAGATACTTAAGCAACGGATATTTTGTATTGGATGTATTGGTGTTAGCTGAACAGAAGAAAAACAGGCATATTTAAAGTTTAAACCAGATATATTTTAAGTTAAAAGAGGAAGATGGGAATGGTTGTTTGTTTGTTGTTTTTTTTTTTTTAAGTTATCAGTCATTAGTCAGAGACAAAAAAAGTCACAGTGGGAGACTTGTAAAATGGTTCTTGCGATCCTCAAGGGCATTTCTTTCAGTCTTTCAACAACAGAACTGGTCTATATCATAAGTCTTATTTATAAAGAGGCTTTCAGGCAATTTCACACTGCTTTTCTCTGATGCCGCCCAAAAAAACATGTAAACCCGAGGGATTAGTAGTGACTTAGAGGGAAAATAGTGTAAAGTTACAGGATGAACTGAGCCAGTGCAGCTGGCTTGATGCACTGTTCCCTTGGGCTACTGCAATGAATGAAACTTATCTAAGTGCCCCAGTCCACTCCCACACTGCCAGTGTACTGACTCTTTTGTTATATTGCGCACTAGAATTACTCGGTCTCAGGGGGCCGTCATGTCTTTAATGGCCTGTAGTGTGGAAAGATAGAGGAGTTCACTATCTAGGAGCTGAAAGTTAAACCTCCTTTTATAGTTCTTTTTTGACAGTAACAATTGGGAAGCACGGTAAACAAAATGTTTACTCACACACTGCAGTCGGTAGCCTATTTTGATTCAATTACTTTTATGTTATAATATCTTTGCATACAAAATAAATTGTGCCATTAATTATCCATTGTGGGTCTGTCCTCAGTTACAGGTATCAATTATATTGTGTTACAACTGGTTAATGACACTGTACATCCCAGAGCCTTATTTTGACAATATATTTTCTCATTTATTAAATTTTATCTGCAGAGGAGCTGTCGAATATATAACAAGACTGTATCTGTCTTCATCTTTTGTTTACTGTATTAACTGACTTACATTTAGCTAATCCACTTTATATTTAAATTGTTACTAAAAGGCTCATATAAGCAGTTGTCTTTCTGTAAATACGGCAAATGAAAACTGACACAAACTTCACTTCAGTCTTCAATATGCACAAGCTCTATTTTTAAATGAAGGTCTTAAAAGCCCATCACCTCTGGAAAAAGAAAGTCTATATAGCTCACTCCCATTTGCTAAATGAAATACTGATTTGTTTTATGTTTGTTGTGTTTACAGTTGTGCAGACCCTTCCAACAATTCCATACGTAGGAATATTTAGCATTCACTTGCCAGAAAGAAGTATTGTGAAAAAAGGGCAGGAATATATATTTAGGCCCTTCTACTATTGAAGTCAATACCAATATTGTTTGTCACTTCAAAGCTGGAATTTGAATATTTTTTAATAGCTTTGTAGTCCTTGTGATCTACGTTCTAATGTTCCTACTCACTCTGTTAGTGAGTAAAAGGCTATTGAGGGTGGATAAGAGTAGAGTTTTGCTTAGTAAATAGTGCATGATCAGACTTATTCCTTTCTCACTGAAGTGCCGTGAGGATTAATTTGTTAATGTCAGTGCAGCACTTTGAAGACATAATAAAGAAAATAAAGTTACTCTGGTGATGAGTGCCACAGAAGTGTCTATAAATGAATAAAGTGCTGTCTAAGTGCTAAGTATTATTATGATTACTGCCTGCATTTGCAAAGAAGTGGTTAAATACAGTGGGATGTGGGTGTAAAATTACATTTTAAATGGATCTATTTTTGAGATTACTTATCAGCATGATTAGTGTGATAATAATTACATTTATCATTAATAATACATTTTTGAAAAGTTAGGCAAAAAAAGCTAACAAGTTTGATTTTGATTTTGCCAGAAATGCACAGTGCTTTCCAAAAGCAATCTGTGGAACTTGTCTCTGGAATGCAGCTGTGTAAGATTTCACTAACATCTTGCAGGTGGAGCCTAATTTTAGTTCAGCCTTGAGAAGGGGGAATTGTTTTCTCTGATATGCACAGCACCATAACAGCAGCAAAGCAGGTGGAGCTTTAGACAAGTACTTGTTTACTTTCCTGTTTAAAAAAAACAACACAGATGATTCATGTCGTTAATCATACAGTTTCGGTTTGATTTTAACAAGTCTAACAAAATAGTCTGGAGCACATTTGACCTACTGATTCTTAAATGTGGAACAAATCCAACAGAATGGAAAACGTTCAGAAAATGAGCATTCAATCCTAAATAGAGTGAAGAAGGAGCTGGTAAATGATGGGAAGGAAAATTTAGAAATACATCTGCTCAGTCATAAAGAGTGAGCTGCAGAATCAGTCTCAACAATTTCTCTGTCAGCTTCAGCGGTTTCTTATTAGAACTCAGCAGTTAACTTTTTGTAGAGCTTTGAGATTCTTGAGCTGCAAAACATGGAAATGAATCAGGAGATAAAAGCTAAGCAGCTACTCCCTGCTCTTAGTCAAACTGGTAAAATAAACAGTATAATAAATCTCATTCATTTATTTTTGATCACTTTATGCCTTAAGCTCACCAAAAATCCTTATTCATCAGTCGTTATGAAACTTCTCAGTTTGTACATGGCATGGTAGAGTAATCCCATAGTGTCCATGGGGTGAAGAGTATATGATTTGCCTAGAAAGGCTATTTTGCTACACGTACTTCTTTTCTAGGCTTCCACATTTTGGATTACTGTACAAGACATAGTGAGGTTTTCAATTTATTACCTTAAAAACCCAAGGGTCCTTTCCAGGCCTGTGTTCTGCACTCTGTTATGTGGTAGACCATGGAGTTGTTGGTTGCACACATGCTGTATCTGGTTGTTCTTGGTTGTTCTTTTCAGATGCCATTAGCTGTGATTTTTACACCTCGGGTTAACTTTATGCATCTTACTTATTTAAACTTATTCACTGTAAAGTTAGTCCATTGTAAAGTTTTTCAGGACTACCACAGAAAAAACAGTTGTGCTGTAGGTCATGTTTCACTTGTAAATAAATCATGGCTACTGGATTAGAGAATCTGCAGCCCTCTGACTCTTGATTTCTGGTAGTTCTTTCAAAATGAACTGAGTGGACAGGAGCTGGATCCAACAAAGAACTATTGTTTCCTGTGTTGTTATTTTCAAGCATCCTTTTGGGGAGTTCACACACTTATTACCCTTGACTATACAGACCTTGCCTTCCAAACACCTCTTTTAATGAACAAGAAGAAATGAAAATTTGTCTTTAAACATGTTTATCAAGTAAACATGTTTTGGGGAATTTCTCAAGAAGCTGCTCCTGCTTTAACAGTTAGATGGGCTCATTAAAAGTCTATATTCAGAGTTCTTCCCTTTTGCTTTAGACAGACGTGGCATATCTAAATAATTCCTGAGAAGTGCAATAGTTTACTTAATCAATTCAGTGATCATCTATTTATTTCTTCATAACAGTGATAACAACATAATGCTTTTTATCCAGTGTTCCCATAGTGGTTTTTTTTTTTGCACATGGCTCGGCCACCTCAGAAATGCAGCACACTCTGGAGCATGATGGCATACAGGGTTGACTTCTCTCCAACTAATTCTAGTATAAAAACGATTGGTAATGACATGCCTGTGAAGCTCAGAGATGGTGAACAGAGGTCATCTTATCTTATATCTCACCTTATCTTAGCATTTCCAGACGTCACAATAGAAGAGCTCCTCATACCGAAGGCATCTTTTGTTGGGTTACATCTGTCACCTCCTCTTTCTGTATGTACAGAGCCTGTGTGACGGGCCAGCAAAGAGGCCTGAGCATCAGTGACTGACCTCTAGTCTCACTCCTCTCTACTCCAACTCATGCAATTGCACCTGGCTAAGAATGAGGTGTGGGCTAATCTGAGGATCCACTCTGAAGTGACCCGAAGGATGTGAGTTCACTGACATTTCTGAGAAAGCAATAATAACCCAGGAAGCCTTTTGTGGTCAAAACCCTGATCTTACTCTGCCACTGAAACTGTGCTGCCCCAATTGTAAGGCCAATTTATCACTGATGTCTTCTTCTGAAATATTTAATGGGGATTACGGCATTTATAGCCAGTACCATAAAACTGAGCTTTCAAAACCACCAAGAATGATAACTTCAGTGTTGAAGAAGGAAAGTTGCACAATAATTCCCTTTAGTCTATCATTTTTTGGTATTGATTTATGCTTTCCCTGGGACCAAACTCCAGCTACATGTGTAAAACTCTCTCAACTGGAGCACTAGCAATGTTAGTACTTAAGCCTATATAGATTAGCTCTGTAGACATGGCTCAAAGAATGTTATTGCCATGCTATACTGAACAAAAAGCTCCACAAAATAATGTTTCTATTACTATCGGAATTGCAGCAATGCTGGTAAGGATGATATTCAGATTGGCAATATAGACAAGTCCTTTGGCCTGGCATGTCCAAGTACAGGACAGAAGTATGTGAATATACTGTAGCATTTGAAAAGATGCCAACATTTAGAAAGATATGACCTGGGAATAGTTTTTTCCTTTGCCTAGTTTCACTGTTTCTTGAATTTCTTACAGAATATACGGCCTTTGCTAAATTTTAAAACATATCAAAGGTATTCTAAAAATTCTTGTTGCTTAAGCTCAATTGATTCTGCAAATATTAGCCGTCTATTTAGTGCCCTACATATCTGACGCTTTCAGTTTCTGTTAACCCAACATAAGTCTTTCTAGCATTTCCATGTTTTACTACGTCAAAGCAATTTGAGCTGACACGTCTTGTTCTGATTTTATACTTTTTTATAAGTGATGGAAATGGACCTCAAATCCAGCAGCAGCTGAACATGCTCAGCACTGAAGGGATGAGCATAACAGCCACAATGATGTTTTAATTCAAGCTAAAGAAAGTGAGTTTTGCTCTCCTCATGGTATGTCAACACTTCCTGTGTCAACTGAGAGAAGATAAGTTACAATGCTGATTAATATTGTTAGCATAAAGTCCTCCTTCTGAACAAATGTTTGCCAGTATAAATCAAGGTAACTCTTTCCAAGTGATGCACCGACATGATCTTGAACCAAGCCTTTTGTTGTTACACAGTTAACTAACTCTATTGGGCAAAAAAGAACCGTGTGGGGAAATTAGACCTTGTGCTTTACAAAAATAATGGTGGTGTGTCATAGACTTTTTTGAAGCACCTCACATTATAAGTGATTTTAAAAGACTATATTCTTCCTTTAAGTTGTTGACAAGGACAAAAGTAATCAGCAAATGCAATGCTACAAAGAACTAAGTGATCACTGTAGCACTAATGGAAGGACTATCCTTTTTTCATTGTCTTTTTTTTGGACAACATCAGCTACTTTATCAGGATATGAACTCGTGCATTTCTCCTTTGTCATATTTTGAAGGAATTGACTCTGCCTTCTCCTAGGGCCAGATTATGTGGAGAGAAAAGATCTGATCCTGCTTTGGAAGTGTGCTTTCTAGTTTAGTGGGAGAGTTAGATCATTTCTTTAAACTGTTGGTGTCCCTTGCTATGGTAAATCTACTGGTACAAACAGGAGAAGCTCTCAGGGTATGGCTCTGCACCATGAGTAGTCTATGGCTCCAAGGAAATAAAGTCATAAACTCTGTAGGAGTACTTTAGTTCTGTAGTTGAAGAAGCATTCTGCATGAAATTTTGTAAATGCAAAATACCAATGGGCTTGATTATATTATTTTCTGTTTCTGATTCTTATAGGAGATTAGTCCTATTGCAGACATATTTGTGAGATAACAGATCACTATAATATTTTAATTTCTCAGAGGAGATCTCTGCTGAAAAATTGTATTAAGAAAGGACTTCTTTCAGCCGAATTATAAAACCAGAGCAGATGACTTTATTGTGAAAGAGGCTGGAACTCAGCACTGCCCCAGAAGTCAGCATTTATGGATCTGTGCTGCAAAGAACTGTCTCTGCTACAGTTCCACTCTACTTGATGAGGATTCCTGAAATCTTAATCGGATCTAACTGTCAGCTCTTCTGCTCTGCCTCCCCAGTTCCCTATTCTTGATCGGCAAGAGCACGCCTTTTGAAAATAAAAAGCCATTTCAGGGAAAGAGAGAAAGAGAAGGAGTTTTTAAATTAACATTGGAATTGTCAGAGACTAATTGTATGTTAGCATCAAACAAACAGTGTTGATGTTGTTGTTGGGTTTTGTGTTTTATAAGTTTTCTGTAACCCCTAATCAAACATGGGCGAGTATCTGTTGAAACAATGTATGTAATTTGTTTACATTGTTAGTTGAGATAATTACAAAGCAAGCACAATGGAAATAACTGGTTTCTTACTTTTATGTGGAAAGTGTCGGGGGGGGGGAACTCAACAACTAACCAGCGGTTGTCAGCTGCTCTCTAAACTATTGCCTAATTTACAGTTGTTGCATATTAGCATTGCTAAGAATGCTAAGGACATAAAGTGTCATGTTGAATATAGGGTGATGACTTCATACTAGAGCAAGTCTGGGGATATGACCAGTTTGCAGTCACAGAGAAATCAGCTTTAATTAATTTGAGTGCCAGCACTGTGTATAATTACACAGCATGAGAGTTTGCATGCAAATTCTAAAATGCTGATTGTTGAAATACTTGCACTTACTTATTAATACATTGGGACTAAGCAATCCTGGCCTGTAAGCAAGGTACAGAAAGAACACACAGTGCTGTCAGGGTAATTTGCACTGCCCTATAGTTAGCACGCAGAATTCAGATAGTTCTGCTTCTTAAGTGATAAGCATAACATATTAGTCATTCTTGTGGGTGACATACCTTGTAGCCCACTCTCAGTGTGCAACTAAACCAAGATGATCTATTATTATTAAAGTTGTCACAAACATAACAGCAGGATTTGAGCTTCATTTATTGTAGACATTAGCTACAACTCAATCTTGCTTTTCAATTTCATTTTTTATTTACTTATTATATATTGTCACTATTCTCAATTAGAAAAAACGGCTTGCAGGCAAATGTAATGTAGAAATTGTCGTAGCAAAATTATCCCTCTTGTGTGATGTTTAGTACCTTCCGGAGACAATGACAAAAGACTCTATGTAGCTTTTTCTCCCCTACACAAAAATTACCAGTGCAAGGCTTTTTTTCTGAACTTTACAGTTGCCAGCCTTTTGTTCTGAGGCATCAAAACTGGTAACCCAAGAAACTGAAGTTGTATATAGTCCTGTCCATTTTTTAATCAGTATGTTGGGCTCAGCCATGTGTGACTAATCCTGTTTGCAATCAATTTATCTCAGTATTTTACTGCAGCAATGCGTTTCACTGATTAATTATATGCTGAATAACAAAATAGCAGGAATGCTAAAAGGTGTTCCTAAATTTGGATGGAACTCTTGTGTGTGTTGATATACACAGGGAAAAATCCAGAGGCCTGTTCTTGTAATTCATTAATTTATACATCAGCAACATCTGTTGCTACCTTTCTCCTTTCTGAACTCAGAGAGTCCACTCTTCTTTAGTATCTCACCATATGGAAGCTTCTTCATATCTTTAATCATGCTGTTGACCTTCTCTGGGTTTTGCCAAAATACCTTCATAATTCGAGAAAAAAAAAAAAAAAGTACTTGCCCATCAGACAATGATTTTGTATACATCTAGGTAGTACAACAGAGATTAATATAGCAGCCTACTTTGTATGCATCTGAAAATTTACTGTTCTTTTCTGTTGTTTCTTAAAGAATGTTTTTCATTTACAAAACATTAACATTTGTCAGGGTTATTTCCAGCCACACAGAAAAATGTTCCTTTGTGTATTTTGATTATTTAAAGCAATTTTGTTTCTCTAATGCATATGTGCATCCAGCACAGCATGCTCACCGCTTTGAATGAATATGTGGGGAATGCTGTTAATTTCCTCATGTGCATGTACAGGAATGCTTTTATTGTCTACTGCACATGTTGAGATGGGGTTTCTTTGTCTTCTCTTTCTTTCACATTATTTAGTGCAGACTTCTTCTTTATATTTGAAATGTAATAACTACCATAGATTACAAAATTGACTATAAACAGTATATGCTATAAACAGTATATGCTAGACACAGTTATGGTTTGGGGCTTCCCAGGGTCCCCAGACGAATTCCAGAGTTCTCTGTTAGGCACCAGGGCTTTCTACCATGCCTAGGGTGCTGGGTGTTTAAGAGGGAAGTCCAATATAACTAGATGGTAGCCGGAACGTTTTATTTAGATTACAGTGAGGAAAAATATTAATGCTTTAAAAAAGATTTTTGATGACTTGATTTCATGAGTTTAAGAATGCTCTAGAAAGCATTAGTTCCAAATCCTTCCCCTAAGACATACATTTCTCTGAGCACAGCAGATTCTGCCACATAGCTAGTAAAAAGTGCTCAAGGAGGTCTACACCTCCAGTGTGCTGCAAAGTCATCTTCCCCACGGACCCAGGGTCTAATAGCTTGAAATGAGTGTCACAGAGACAAGATTGCTAAGGTGTTGTGAATTGCTCTGTGACTGTATGTGTTTTCACTCGCCAAGCTTCAAGTACAACTTGAAAATATCATGTTGAGAGGATTATGTGCTTCATCCTGCCTTACATTTAAGCGTGTGTCTAATTTTAAACACATAAATAGTTCCATTCACTTTACTGGGATTATTCTTGTACATAATTTTAAATATGTGCTCAAGTGATTTAGCAAATTGTGTTCACAGAAGGCATCAGAGGCAGCAGTAACAATGAATGTGATGGGCCAGCTGGAGATCAACTGTCCAGTGGAAATATCCCTCTTCTGTGTCAAAACCACTAGGTCTATTGTTCTCCAGTTTAAAGAAAAAACCCAGTTTCTCAGAATTTCTCACATCCTCCAATGTAAGGCTCTTGTAGGGTTTTTCCTTCGGAGGCAATTCTTCCGGCAGCCCTCATGAGCTGTCCTAGCTATGAGGATATATTGTGCTGTGGTCTCAGTTCAGGTCTCATCAACTAGTTTATCATATTTATACTGTGCCTCACTGTGTATTTCAAGCAAACTCAGGTATTTTTAAAAACAAACAAAAAGACATTTTCCCATTGTTTTCAGGAGATTTCAGTAGAGCCCAGTGCTGAATAAATAATTGACAGTACAGAAAAATATATTTTTCTTTTTCTGAAGCACAAGTCAGGCACAAGACTACAAAGCGGATAGCTATGATTTAGAAAACTATAACTCAGTATTAATGTTTAATGGATGTGGCACATTCCTTGCTGTGAAATGTTATAAATCACTCATTGAAAGAAAACAACAGAATATTTGAGGAGCATGTTGACAAGGGTTTTGTGTGGTTCAGAGGTGACATGGAAACAATGACCACCTGAAGACAGTATTGTATCTCTGTGACAAAGAGCAGCTCAACTCTGATCATTTCCTAAACACAGAAAAACAAGTGGCTTTTTGATTTTTCTTTTGATTCTGCTGTATCTTGGGTATATTCTTATTTCTTCTAGCAAGAAGAAATAAGATTTTCCACTCCTCTTCTATCA
The DNA here is from genome assembly GCA_013398815.1 of Ibidorhyncha struthersii. Lineage (NCBI taxonomy): Eukaryota > Metazoa > Chordata > Aves > Charadriiformes > Charadriidae > Ibidorhyncha > Ibidorhyncha struthersii. The sequence goes on along the minus strand of VZSZ01007981.1, from coordinate 42,893 downwards.
TTCTTAGTTAGAAGCTTTTTTCCATCCCAGTTTTTAGTCTATCAGACATGAGTGCTCTTCACTGTTTGACAATAGCACTAAGTGAACCGCCTGCTCCCAGAAGACTTGATTCTGCCATCCTTATTCCTTTTGAGATTGATTTTGATACTGGCTTTACCCATCCTGAGCCATTTCTTTCTTCTCAATAATTGTACTGAAATCAGTGATTGACTATCCATGTTAGTAACTGGTCACCGCATAATGATGTTCAGAGCATGGACCAGGAGGACTAACGGATGGTTAGTATGTTAGTCTGCATGAATATTGGTAGCCAAATCTGGTCCACTGAGTAGTTAGCTTAATAGCACTTTTCAGAGTAATTACTGCTTAGTATAATGGAGGCAGAGCTGGATCTTAATATGTTTTCTCTCTGTGTTGCTTCTCACATTCTTTTTTTATTCCCGAAGTTAGTGTATTTGGCAAAATGTTTTCCTAGAAAAAGCAAGGTATGTGATTATAACCAAATGAGCAACTTGGAACCACACAAAAAACACAAATCACATTTGTTTATAACTTGTTACTGCTTTTGTTTGTTTCCGAAAAGCCTATTACATTTACTCTTAAATGATACAATATGACCAGTGTGATCTTGTGGTCTAAACAATAAGAATAGCTGTTTCTCAGATTTTACTTTCTGCAGCTTCTCAATGTTTTTCATTAAACAAGAGAACTTGTAAACTTTAATTTAGAAATTCACCTTTTAACCTCATTGATCATCATAATGAACCTTAATAGCTAGACGTTCACATCATACAAACTGTTGTGGTTCAGATCTTGGTTGATTCCTTTTTTGAATGATTCTTGGAACACTAGTTCGTTACTATTTTGATCATATGTGTTGAAGAGAAACCTTATTGTGAATTTTCCCTGAGATTTGTTTTATTTAAATAAATAGATGCTTGTTTGAAAGAAAACTTACCTAAACCAAAAGTCATGGCAAGCTTACTATTTTAGACATAAATAGCCCTGATATTTTATAATTTATGAATTTTGCCAACCTTTCTACCTGTATAGTTTAGATAATTGTTAATAATTTCCTTCTTTCAGCTCCTAAGAGTAGATATTTTCCCCTTAACCCTAAGAGATGAATTTATATCAATAGGGAACTGTGTATACAAACACAGAGCACTATCAATATTAGCAGTACAGTTTTGCTTTGAATGTTGCTGTTAAGTAGATATTCCTGTCGAGCACTGTGAACCTGACTATCACTAATAACAGGTTAATACTAAAATTAACCCACAAACCCCAGAAAAGAAGTACCCAAAGGCCTGGCACAGTTCTTAAGTAGTACATGTGTATTATGTTCTGTGTTGGCCCTCCCATGATGTCTTTTGTCTTCCTCTGTCTTAAGCTGATTGATGAACCTGATGGCATGGGTACATTAATGTTGTGGAAGTATTCTCACTGCGCCTTTTGCAGCCAGAGGTTTTCATATCAGCTGAACTGGAAGAAAGTCAGAACTTGACATTGTGAGAGTATTTCTGGTCTAAAAATACTTGGTGTGTCCTTACACGTTAGGTCTTTATCTATGTACACTTTTACAAATCTATACACATTTTAATTTTTTAATCAGTAAACATACAAATTTGAAGAAATATCAAAGCGTTCACCCAAGTTCCAGTTCAAACACCCTATGATCAGAGCAAATACTGACAAGTTAAATTCTATACATCACGCAGGAGAACAGAGTAGAACATCATGGCAATGGCCTCTCTTGACCCCAGACTCTCCTTATTTGGAGCTCATTGCTAACAAGTGCTGTGACATATTCACAAGCAGTTGTTTAAAGCCGTTGAGTTGAAAATACTCTTTTTTTCCCCAAAATATTTGGCTGATTCTTTGGTAAAAATTGCCTTCAGGAAAACACATGGAAAATGATAGAGCTTATTAGAGCTTAAACTGAGAAAAATTCTTGATAGCTGATGTTCACACATCACTAATAACCTGAAAAGCTACCGTTTTAGACAGTGGTATTAAAAGCAAATTCCACGTGATACATTGCACAAATGCCAATCCTATTCATACAAGGGTCCAAATGTTAAAAATGTATTAAATCAGCTTTCTGAATGCCCCTGTTCATTATTTTGCTGACTTGGAAACCTTGGAGTGTTTTGTATCCGTTTCATTATCTCCAAAAAGCATGAATTGTAATAGAATTTACATAAAAATCCTGCTGGAGAGTGGAGACTTTACTGCACAGTCAGCTGCCCCTCCTAATCCAATCTTCCCCAATGCAATTGGCCCGGTGGTTGCCAAACTCTAACAGTGGGGATCTCCTTTGTTAAGAAAAGTATGAATTTGAGCTTTAAAATGAGCAGAAGTCTTTTCTATTACTCAAGATGCCTCCTCTTGCTGAGTTTACATGAGATGTCTAGCAGGAGGTGTTATTAAATAGCCTCAAAAATTAGGCAAAAAACCAATTATCTAGAAAAGGGACACAAAAGGCTTAAAGAAACGAGCATTTGAATTTTCATTACTGAGTATCCATGGGACACCACACCACTATTTGAATTTTGTTATTAACCCTTTGCATAAAGAGGGTTTAATACTTTTAATCAGTTTTGAATTATACTTTGAGGAAAGCACAAGTTGGGAATTTTAAAAAGTCTCCTTCGTTTCTTTCAGTGTTATTTCAGTGATCTCATGTTTGCACTTATCTCAAAAGAGTTTTAACTTTGTATTAGATTTTTTGTGAAGGTTGATTACATGGGCATTTCAGTCTCACCTTCATTCTTTATTTAGCTGAAATTCCTAATCACTTCAGTGGGTGGTAGACAGGACTCAAGTGTTCCTATAGATGAATTTCAGCTTCTAAAAAATCTTAGGGGTTGAGTAATGTATTCTTGTTTATTTTTTCCACTTTATAGATAAAATCTAGAGAGCATTCATCATCACCTGGATAGAAGTGATTTAAAGCAGCTCACAGTTTAGTCTGGCAGCCATTTTCTGAACTTCAGCAAAACATCAAAATTAGAATGGCAAGAAATAATTTAATAGTGATTTCATGTGACCCTTGCAAAAGGGATACAGATAAAGATACACATACTGCTAGGGAATTTTACCTGGATCGGCTCTTGCTTTATTAACAAAAAGCATCCAGCTGCCCTTGCCTCAGGAAAAATGCTTTTTTCGAATTAACGTTAAGGAACCTATGCTCTTTTATTCTCCGGAAAACAAAGTTTTATAACAGTTCAGTGTCCTTTTTTATTCTGAAAGATCCCTTCCCAGAGCCCATGTCTGGTCATAAGACTCTCCTCACTTTCCTGGTCGGTTTACTCCCCCAGTTCTGCTTCTTTGTTTCCTTCTTCTTGTTGCAGCCTTCATATTATTCGTTTCTATTCTCTATTACTTTTCTTTTCATAAGCTCTTCTTTGTTATAATCTCTCTAAAAGTGTGTTCAATTTAAGTATCATTAAACAGTGAAAACAAGCTACTATGGCAGCACACATGTAAGCTTAGAAGTCATACAGTGACTAACAGAAATCTTTATTTGGTTTCCTTTGTTTTTACTGGGCTCTATTGATTTCTACTGGAGTACCAGTCTTCCCAAGAGCCAGTAGGAAGGCAGTCCATTGGCTGTCTTCCAAAATGCATTTGCTAAATAATAGCATTACAAAACTCTTGGACTTTCTAATAGAGAAGACAATAGCAGTGTCCAAGAACTGTATACCAGGATCCTTTGAGTCTGCCCATTTAGCCACTATGCCAAACTCTACACTCATTTAGAAAGAGATCCACAGAAATCTCTGACATCAATAGATTTGCAAGGGCAGAGTTTACTTGACACTAATAGCACTGACGAGAATGACAAGCTATTACAAGATTTCTTTTACCGTTTTAAAAAAAGTTCAGTTTCCAGGCAGATATGGTATCACTTCACTTCAGACCTGCGTAGAAGATATATCTTTGGATAGCAGTAAAATTTGGCAAATATTGTTCTCTCTGTCATCCACCTTAATTTTTTAATATGCTTTTATGTGGATGGAATTTGTTTCTCCATATGAAAGGAATTCTTAAAAATGGAGTACAGCCTTTTTACTGAGGTAAATACAGGCTTGGCCTTTGTCTGCTCATTTTCTGACATTGTAGTTAGTTTTTGGGAGAAGGAATGAATGAAGCCTATGGCCGTGCATGGCCAGACCCCCTTGAACATTACTGATGAGTGCACGGTGCTACTGAACTGAGAAGGAACTGAAAGGACTGCCAATTTTGTTTGCTGCAGTACTACAGAATCAACAAAATAATGTAGAAGCCTAACACAGAAAAGCACTGTTATGAGAGGAATCAAATATTTTGGGCCATTCAAAAAAGCTCTGCAGAAAATCAGGCTCAGATCTGCAAAACCATGACTTGGGAAAGCTCTGTTTGAAGATTTGTGGAAGGATTCATGATTGATCCTTGTACTGAAAAAAATATAGCAGGGGAACCTTTAATATTTGTGTCCACATCTTTAGCTGGTGGAAAAGATGCAGTTCCATTAAGTCAATGCAACTGTCCTAATTTGCACCAGCTGAGCTGCTGCTTCTTTGTTTGTGTAGCCTTGTCGGCACCCCTTCCAAGGGAAAGCAAACATTCATTGTTCTTTCCTGGGTCAAAGAAAAGTCAGTGCAGAAGGATCCCAAAGTTTCCTTATCTCTTCCTTTTTCCATTTTTGGAAAATTATTTTAGCATTATTCATGTACAAACGATTTGAACTTACAGTGCAGAACTTAATGCATGAGCTTCTGAATGTACCTGACACTGCCTGATGGATGAGTAATTTCCATGAGCAGAATTCATGTATTTTCATTGTTTTATGCAACATAATTCATGCTACATTAATTCAAAATGTGTAAACTGAAAAAACAGCACAGTCTGAATCGCAGTTCATTTCTGATAAAATTAAAAGCACCTTTTCCCCTAAGGATTTGCTTCTTAACCATTTATTTCTTTTAAAAGTCAGTTTAGACCCTTTATTACTTTATCCTTGTGGTGTCACAGAACCTGTTCTCAATGAGCTGCTTTTTCACTCTAAGTCAAGGCGATGCGATATCTGGATCCATGCAACACTGTCTGCAAACAAGCTATTAGTGACTGAGGCACAATTACAGAGAAATAGATGATGGTGCCTTCATTTGCATTCACATATATACACTCTTACTGCACACTAAGAGTTATACTGCTAGCTACTATATTATTATTTCCCATATAAATACTTGCTCGTATTCTCATAGGATGTTATGTGTTCATTAGAACAAGAGTATCTCTCTTGATTAAACTGAAATCTATATCATGAAGGGATTTGGAAGTTATTGAAAAAGATTTTTGAAAGCTGTTTTCCAGGAAACAATTACGGAGAAGCTCCTTCTTAAATGTTGGTAGGTACTTCCAGTCATCCAGCTTCTTTCAGAATTAATTGGGAGGTCAGTACTTAGTCACCCCTTAATTAGTCAATGCTAATTATAATGTAAGAAATATCACAGCAAAGCTGGAGTCCTAGGATCCATCTTCTGCTGAGACATTAGAATAACTTTCAGGACTCTGGTTGAGGCTTTGGTGCTGAATGTTTCTTGCGACTATATCAGAAGGGCTTGCAAATCTCATTAAAATGCCGTAACCAGAATGAAATGTGGTTTGGAGCGATTTCCTTGTCCCTGATGGAAATCACCCGTTCCCAGGATATTGCTATCTCGGTTTTGCCAGGGACAATATATCCCTAAGGCTCACAAAGCACTTGGGAGTAAGGAAAATGTTTGGCCTTTAAAACAGACAAGGTTGTGTCAAGAGTCAGTTATTTTAAAAGAAAAAAAAAGTCCCCAGAGTAATAATCTTTGCAAGTTTAAAAACCTTCCCCTTTTCAAGTGGTGCAAGCTGAGCAGCGGGCTCTCCTTGGCTGTACATTCAGCACTTTATCCATGAACAAAGTATAAATATTTCCAGAAAACCCATTTCTATATTTATTTTCAGAGTGATGTCACTTCCCCTCTTTGTACAGCTGGTAAGAGAGCATTTTTTTTATTACTGGAGGACTTCAGTCCAAAGCGTACTCTATTTTCAGAGAATATAGGGACACGCAGCCAGTGTGCTAGCTCTGTAACTGTAGCGGGTTTTCACTGTAAATGAAACAATGTTACTTCCCAGTTCCTCACCCAAATTCTCTGTATTTTTTTGGTTTAGTACAGGCTAAAGAACACATTCTTCTGCTGGGAGTCTCATGTGAAAATATTGACAGCCAATCACCAGGCAGAGTCCAGTAGCAATAACTGTAAACTGTGCTGCTCCATCCAATAATGTTAATATTTTTAACAATTGTCTTTCCAAAAATAACTACACTTTGTGAAGATCAAAAATGAACAGGACGAAGTATTTCTCTGCTGTCTTCGAAGGATTTTCTGAAGCAAATCATTATTTAAATGTATTCTTCAGTACACAAGTACTATATAATTGATGCAGTAAGTGTATTTGAACCTTTGATCATACTTTTATCAGTATCAAAATACGTTTTATCGCATTTTATAGAAATGTGTTACATTTCTATACCTTTTTGTTTACTTTCCACCACCTTACCCCCGAGAAGAGGCTCTTATGAGGCAGGGTGTTTAGCAGCATCCTGCCCATCTTTCAGCTTAAGGGTGCACTTCCCTCAAGGAACAGAATGCTGCTTAGTTTATAAATATCTTCTCAGCCTCTTTCTGTTCGAAAGGCCAGTGCTGCTGGGGCTCAATCACTGGTGGATAGGCAACCTTTCCTGTCTGGCTACGGTAAACAATCATCAGGTTTTACCTTCTCCTGCAGAAGTCTGAGCGCATTATCTGCATGATAGACCTACGCTCGGGAAAGAAGGGATCTGTCACTGCTTTTATATGTGCAGAGCACAATTAGCTGCATTTCCTGAGCCCTAGCTGTCTCATCAGCGATGTTCTTTAGAAACATTTTACAGAGAAAGAGATTTGTTTCCTCTTCATTTATTTACACGCAATGTTTACCTTGGATGGTACGGCCATGGTTTTCAGAGCAGGGCTTCTTATCTAGCCCAGTAAACTCGGTGATAATTTAAGGAAGCCAAGCAGTTCCCCAAAGTCACACATTCCTCCAGTGGCTTAATCAGGATTAAAATCAGGGTGCTCTTGCTCCTTCCCTCTCCCCAGTTAATCACGTGGTCTCCCTTACTGCTGGCAATATGCATCTGAATTACCTTGGCTGGGAAAACGGCTGCAGACAAGAAAGAAAACAGTATATCACACCTCCATAGCCTTGGGACTTGGGGCAGGTCAAGGCAGGGTTAGCAGCTGGTTACAGGTAATGCATCTTTTCACCAGAAAAGGTCAATTTAATGTGAGATCCCTATCAAAAATGCTAACTCAGTGCCCTAAAACTCTGGTTTGAGCCCCTAAGGAAGGATTTCAGTAGCTAAATCCTCCACCTTTAATATTTTAGTGTTTGGAATTTGATTTCCTGGAGGTTTAGATAAAACACCAGGTATCTTGGCTCCAATACAGGTTTTTAGAACTTGAGTTGATATGGGAATTTTGTGTTGCGCTTTCCTTATTTTGTGTATTGTTAAATTATACCCTTTGAGGCGCTCTCGTCATTAGTGTCATTTACTCTCAAATTCTTATAAATGTTATTTTGAAGCACTTCAGATATTTTCATTTTAATGACACATAATGATAACTACAATTATTAAAAAAGACATCCCTGTGCAAACCTAGCAACTTCTTAAGAATCTTGGAGCTCCTTAGAAAGCATTAAGACAATAAATTAAAATAACAACCAGGCTAATTATGACCCAATTTGAAAAAGTGCATTTTCGTTTGCTATTTAAAAGTAAGTGTTTTCACAGTCTGATGTCTAAAGGAAAATAATTTCATTGATACAGCAATTTTAGAGCACAGAGGGCAGAAACACACAATTTTTGGTAAACCTGTGGGACAGCTGGCAAAAGCAGGGTGACAAGAAAAAAGAAGTAATCACTTCCATAATATAGAGAGTGCTAAGATCATGTACCAGCAGTACCCTGAATGTTAATTACAGAAACTTGAAGTCTATTCAGTGTTATATAAAGAATCAATTCAATGGCCTGAGATCAGATGAAATATGAAAAGGCTTCTTCGTCTGCCTTTGTACCCTGATGGAGACACTTTCAATCAGCGGAAACCAGTACATTCATTTACTTATTAGGAAGTTATTCAAAAAGAGAACTCCACTGTGAATTGTCTATAGAATAAACTAATCTGATGTCTCTCCAGCAGAGGTGACTATCTAATGTCTGAAATTCACAAGATAAAAGAATATTTTTGCTGATGTATAGGTACATGCTGATGCTGAATGACTATTTAAAGATAGAAAGGATCAAAAAATTTACCAGAAGCTTTTCTGGCTGATAGAATATGTGTTATGTCAGTTTTGGGGAATGAAAGGGGATGGAGGGGAAGCAGGGCAGATCTTTAAACCATGGTGTGCGTGGTATGGATAACAACTGAAATACACAATGTAATAAGAAACAACCCAGAAGAATACAGCAAACATTAAAAATTCCACCAAACTTCAGAAAATCTTTAAAGCATTGCAATTATCAGTGAATTTGCCCTAATCTGATATTCACACAATATGATCTCAGTCTTGCCAGTGATTTCACGACTTTAAGCAGATATGTTTGTAATGGCATTTTTAGTAAACTTCGGTTCTAAGAGTCCAGCCAAGCATCTTAATTTAGCCTTATCTGCAAAGTTTCTAGATTGTCTGGTTCTATGGAATAGTCCAAATGACGTTTAGGTAAGCATGAAATGGTATAAATCAGATATAATTAAGGGGATTGTTCCATTCAGCTCCCATATTAATCCAGCTGAGTTACATATTGAGCTCCCAGTTTGCCTATGTATTTGAGAAGACCTTCAATATGCCACTTTGACATTCATTTTAGAATATGGTCTAGATCTCCTCTTAGCTCCTATCTCGCCCAGTATCTTCAGCAATTTACCCGAAGAAAACAAAGCTAGGAAGGAGACAGTGTTGGTAGGTGCATAGAACAGCAGGGTGGTCCAGTTTCAGATTTTGTACCTGACTTGATGACTGAGCACCATTTTACTTTTCTGTGGTGCCATTTCTTTGAAATTTCAGTTAATTATTCAGTTAATTGTGCTTTGTGGTCTACATGTGGAATACACTAGGAAAGGCAGATATTATTTTATTAAGGATATGTCTACTCAGAAATTAAATATTTTCATTAAAAATATTTTATATTGTTGTACAAAAATGTTTTCAAATCCCTTTTTTGATGTTCTTGCATTGATCTTCAAGTGACTGTTTTCAATTTTGTTTAAATTGATTAAGAACAAGTTAAGAAGCTAAACCAAAATAAAACATTCTTTAACCTGGGTTGTACCTTTTTAATCAAAGCAGTTAACTTTTTTCCTTTTTTAATCTGTCAAGGCAGTTGATGAACATGAAGCAGAAAGAAAGAAGGCAGAATACAGGGCAGTAAAGATGTTAATGACAGGAAAGTCTGAGAGACTGATTATAACAGACCTATGTAAGTATGTAAAGAGAAGTTTGTGGACACAGTAAGACATGAAGAAGCTTTATATTTAGAAATATAATTTTCTGTGTGTGTGTGTGTGTGTGTAAACGATAAAGGGGAAATATAATCCTCAGGTCTAAGCTACTGAAAACTCAAAAGTATGCAAAGCGCCAGCAGTAGAAATTATGTTCGAAAACCAAAGATGGAAGTAAAAGCTGTGATGAAAGAAGATATGAAGCACAAAGAAATTATATGCATGTATGTTTATGTTTGGAAAGCCAGATAGAAAACAACAAAACAGAAACAAAAATTGTATGATTAGGAAAAGCTGTCTTAATTGCTAAAATAGAATAAATTTTGAAGGGGTAAGTATTTTCATTGATATTTTCTGATACAAGCTGAGTAAAATAGTTCAAAAGGAGCAAGAGTTTTTCAGGAGCAAGAACTTTTCACAACCTTTTTTTCCTGTTTTGTTTTGGTGTTTTTTCTTCTTGGTCTAGTATTTCTTAATTCTCTGGCTTGCATAGGTTCAGAACAAATGCTTGCCATTTCTCTGCCTTGAAAGGCAACATAGCTACATTTTAATAGATTTTTACCATATAAGTCATTCTGTAATCAGATAAGGGTTATACTTGTTCTTGTATGAAAACGTACTGCTAGCATTTTCTAAACAAATTATTGCACAGCAAACTACTGGGAGTCTATCATCAGCACAGTGTTTACCAAGAGCTGGAAGCATCCCAGCTGATTACTGGTATTCAGGGTGAGGTTTGCAGCACTGCTGCTAGTCTGCGGGCCTTGCTGTGTACCTGGTGGATGCAGCAAATGGCCACTGTTTAAGTTAGGTTTGTAAAGGTTCTTTGCTTGCTTGAGATTTTCCCGTGGAGTTAGCAAATAATTGGCAGAGCCTTTTATGTATCAGACAAACCACATCTCAAACCACATTTTATATAAAACTTTTTCAGCTTTCCATCATGCCCACACGCACACTGTTTCTGCAATATGTCTTTGTCCGTATTGACACATTTGTGATCACGAGGGGCTGTTTGATTCAGGTTTCAAAAACAGGGTGAGAGTTTCTTTTTTATATGATTGGGAATCCTTCATAATGAAAGATTCTGTATTATAAGGAGTTATTGTGTAACTAGAGCATTATATGTAAACATAAATCACTGTATTATATTGACATGTATAGGTATATTAGGTATAAACTGACTGTCCACATTTGAAGTGAAAAAGTTACAATATATCTGTGGGTTATGTTGTCATTGGGATAGATGTAACTGTGATCACATAACCATAAACATAATTTTCTTATATCGAGGAAAAGCCTGGAAAAATTTATACAGCTTTCAACCACAAAGATTTCAATATGCCTTTGCTAAAGTTAAGTCAAGATAACTGTGAGCCGTATGAGTTTCTATCCTGCGGGGACTTATCCTGTCACAACAGCACTGTGTAAGTGAGAGCAGTCTCCACAGAGCGGCTGCAGCCTTGCCCGTGTAAGGCAGCCAGCAGCAAGGGTGGCGGTGGGCGTCCCCCGCACAACGTCCGGCGCGATTCAGGTGTGAAGGATACGGGCGCTACTCAGGTTCAGCTGCAGGCTCTGTGGCTATTTACTGCATCTGTGAAAGAAATCATAAATGCTTATCTGAGAGAAGTGGAGAAATAGCAAATATGTATACTATCTGTATAACAGCTTGAAAAATTAAAAGTAAGAAATTTAGGTTGACATTACTGGGTTTAATTCAAAAGCTTCTTTAAAAAGATTGACATTTCTATTTTAGTTAGTACATATATTTACAATATTCCTTAATCCTGCACATACATAAAAAAACCCAACCCAGGTGAACAACAGCAAGTGTGTAGTACTTTGGGGGTCATTCATGCTTTGATTCCGTGATTTCTTGGTGATTGTGTGAAAGTTTGTTTGGAATTATTATTTGATTAAGACAGGACGTACAATGATCTGATCCTTACTCAGCACTGAAGAGCTTACATACCTTGTAATTGCCTCTAATGTATTCCAATTTTTGTGTGCATTTGTAACTATGACATCTGGTTCTTCGCCAGACTTTTTGGGTGGCATTGCTATATGCTTCGTTCTCAAAGTGCTGAGTGATACGGTCATGGAAAATATCTCCTCTTTGCCTATAAAAAAAACCCCAATCATATCAGAGATGTTAAAATTTATGCTAACTCTATTCAGTGAAACATAAATAGTCATCACTTGGAGAACTTGCTATGCAAAGCATGATCCTGCAATATGCTAGGCTCTTCCTAGATATTCCCAGCACCCTCCACTTTTAGTGAGTTGCCTGATGCTCAGCACCTTGTAGGATCTGGCCTCAGAGAAGGAGCGTGAAAGGACCCAAAGCAAACTGGCAAACATTCAGCTGTTCATTGTACAACTTTTCTTCTCTCTCAAAAGTAACAGTTCAAACAAAGGATTAATTTAGAAAGAAAAAAATAATTAAAATTGAAAGAAAAGGAGGAAGGAGGATGTGTGAAAAAGAATGTTAATAACAGTATTTGAAGAGGCAAAGAAATTAGCGAGATGAAAAAAATGATTTTTCCTTTAAATAACATTAGGAAGGTTGTAGACGTTGTTTAATATTGTCCTTGAATATTTTGCAAGTGGCACAACCACTTCATGAGATGCCAATTGCTGAAATACAGAGTTGTGATTTAAAGTGACAATGTCACCTTAGTTTTAGTCCAAGTGATGGATTTTGTTTTGAAATGGGTTATACCAAACCTAACATGGAGAGATGTTTGCATTTGTTTTAATTTCAATTAAAACTCTTCTGTTTAAAACCACCAATCCCATAACCTACTATTAAAATTTTTTATCTTCTAATGTGAACTCAAAAAGGCCTTACAAGATACCTTAGGAACAGAGCTGCTGCATCCAGCTAGCCCAGACAGACATCAAAAAGCCCAAACTGTACAGATTAGCTTTGGACATTTCTTTCCTTTTTAACTGAATGGCTATAAACAACACAGACGAAGAGTTTTTAAAAAATAGAGGAAGCATATTCTTAATAGCTTGCACCTGGTTTATGTGAAAAACTAATATGGAATCCTGCAGTACTGACTGATATCACTTTCTTGTCATTTTTTTATTATGATAAAGTATAAAAATGTCAAGATGGTGGAATAGGAACCCTTAAGTCTTTTTTTTCATTGTTTTTTAAGTAGCAGATTGCATAGTAAATCGACTTAATTTATGTACCATGTTTATTGTTAAATTCTCCAGATTCATTAAAGCCCTGGAACTGCATTTGTATAACAGAATATGACCTCTTCCTGGCTGTTTAATCCATTTTCAAGCTGCATACACCTCTTTGAATATGTGTTAAAGTAGTAGCCTCATTTGACAGGAAGATTTCATAAAGCTTTGAAGTGTATCATTAAAAGGGACACTGTCAATTTGAATTTTTTCAAGATGACCAATTTAAAAAAAAAAATCTTTTGAATGTTGGAGGGTTTTTTCTAATTGCTAGAAAATGTCTACTTTTTTTTTTCTCTGTGAATGTTTGGAAGCATCATTTAGAAGACCAGAGATTACTATTATAGCCATCATTATTAATCATGAACACTTTCATATTCCCACCCTCACATCCTTTTCTTTACCAGGAACTCAGCTCAGTGCATAGAGCCAGCCTGAGTCCTGTGAATCATATTAACGTTATTTTAAAGCTTTAAAATAGGACTTTACTACAACATTGCTTTGTCCTGTGCACTGCGGTTATTTTCATTCTTTGACTGCTGCCTGTTGTTCGGAGAGGTTTTTTAGGCCTGAGCTTTCCAGCGCCTCTCTCCAGCAGAGCTCTGCCTGCGGAGACCGCGCTGCCAACCAACCTTTCAGTCATGGGGCTTTGACAGACAACCTCTGCCAGATGTAGCTGCCATGATTTCGGATATTCATGCTCACAGCTGTCCATCTTACAATTCTGCTGGAAATTACTGTCAACCTACAGGGACAAGAGAGAGACGCATGTGCCTGTACTTGAGCCACCTACATTCACATCGCCTGTTAATTTAAACTGCCAGTGAAAGAGCCTTTGCCCTAATCTTCTGGACTGTCGATGGGATTATGATCTTCCAGCGGAGGGGCAGGGCATAAAGCTGGCAAGTGGTAACATCCAAAATTGTAGCAGCTTTGTACTTCATCGTATGTGAGCCAGAGCACAAACTACCTGCGCTAAGTAAACAGGAAAAAAAATAGAGGGAAAAAAAAGGTCTTTAATCTTTCTCAGCTACACTGCATGACAAGTTTTCAGATGAGAAAGTGGCATTTGAGTTCCCAGTGTCCTTTTAATCACTCAGTGAAATATATTTTATTTTCCCAGTAAAGTTGTTAAACTGTGAATATTTTATCCAAGTGATTAGTTATTTTTTTACTCTTACAAATTGGGCACAGAATATTTAAAATTAAGAGACAGAAGGAACACTAGATATGATACTATCTGACAGTTTATGGGAATGTGTTTCAAATTACAAGCAAAGCATGTGCGTGCACCCATGAATACAGCTGTGGTTTCTCTTCAGCATTAGGTAATGTTCTTTCATAAAAGAAAGGAGTGAAGGCTCCTGCTATTCTGTTCAAAGGAAGGACGTTTATATATTTTATATAGCGCTCTTTATACTGCTGTGTTATGGTATGTAATATATTGGAAGTTCTCAGTCTGTGATAGACCCCCAAAGGGTAGACATGTAGGTCTAAGAGATGAAAAAAATCAAAGACATGATCTCTTGACAGAATTATATAACCTTCTCACATTGCCTCTGAACTTCATTGAATCCTCGAGGTGACAGAAAGCTGGCAAGCTAAGTAGAAGCAGCTGCTTGCGATGGCATGCCTAAGATATATGAATCTATTCAGTGTGATCAATGGCTGAGTGCTCAACAGCCCAAGTCATTGATCACCAGGATGACCCCAGTTCCTGCTAAGTCCATCAGGTTGCTGTGGAGGCTATAAGAAGGAGGGAGTGGAAAACATAAAGCAGGACATAAACAGCAAAGGGAGGCAAAAGAGAGGCACGAGCCCTCCTCATAAAAGCTATTCAGGAAATTGCAAAGCTCATTACTATGTGTGCGGTACTTGATCACACTGAAGTTTTGCTTTAAGGTGCATACCTGAATAAATGCTGAGAAACTCTGTTCTATACGTAGTCTGGGTTTGCCACAGGAGCCTGCTTTCCATGGAATTTCAATCAGGATTAGGGTCTAGGTTCTCCATGCTCCTTTGGCAGTCTCAGCTCTAATATGCACATGCACATGAACCTTATTTTTTATATCCTTTCCACAAATGTCCTTTAAAATATTGCATGTAATAAACAAAATATCAGCCCACAGTATATGCCAGATTTTGCCAAAGAAAGCAACAAGGATATAGTGCAAGCAGAGTGTTTATTATGTGAATGTGTAAAAAGGGTACAAGTGAGTTTTATTAAATGTGTTCTACTCATACGCAAAAATAATTTAACAATTGAATTGTTTCACAAAAGGAACTATTTTAGTGCAGTTGCATCATGAAAAAATGACTTTGTTAGAATGGCAGAACAGGTTTCCACATGCTGTAAGTCTCAGAGGATTTATCTAATTTTCTCAGTTCACTAATAAAAATATCTTTTACAGCTTTCAACTACAAAACTTGGAAAACTCAAATGGGCAGCAAAAGGCCAAGCTGGGTTCCTTCTATCTCATGCACCTCACTGTTACTAAAGATGCTCCCGGTTAAACCTTAGCAGTTTTTCTGCTACCCTTCATTGGGATAGCTCAGTTTTAGTATAGCACAGAATTTAAATGCACTGAGACTGCATAAATCTCAATGTTGATACAGTAAGTAATGCCAAAAGAGAATTCAGTTCACTCCATCAGAAGTGGGAATAAAAACACTTTTTCCACTAAAGTAATCATACATGAATGTGAATATACACTAGGGGCCTGATCCAGAAGTAAAAGTCTCTCCCAATAACTTGGAATCTGGATTTAGTCCAAAGAGCAGATCTGTTGAACAAAACCAGTACATTTTACTTCGGCACTTTTGAGCATGGAAATGCCCTATGAAGGCAAATGTCTTTGAGGCTACTGTTTAATTTAAGGTTAGATTTGTTTAACAGAACACTATTCTGAAGGGCAAATAGTCTCACGTATACAAATTGTTTAGTTTCACGTAACAAAAAGTTATATGAATCTCAGCTACTTCCATTTAGTATTCATGATGCACCAATTAGATTATAAGACTTGAGCTTAGAGCCAAAGTGCTCAAAGCAGAAGAGAAGATTAATTTCCGTTTTCACCAGGAGAAAGCCACATCCCTATTTGTTTTATTATTCTGATGCATGCATTAATATTTCTTTTGTTTTCATTTTCACATATTTCCTTTCATTATATAGCAGTTGGACTATAAATGTAGCCATTAGTAAGATACAGTTTCCACAAACATAGAATCAGAGGAAAAGATGCTTTCTTTTGTCCTGGTGCAAATTGGCAGTACTTCCAGTGGTACCGTCGGGATTACAGTATTGTAAAAATGAGAGAGAATTACACTTTTAATCCTCCTCCCTACCATACCCTCATCTCCAGATCCAAATATTCTTTGGGTTTTGAGCACTTCTAAGCCAATAAAGATGCACTGTCATGGTGATAACTGTTGGATAGCACTGTCATGAAAATAAGTGAATTAACTGGTTAGAGTACAGTTCTTTATTTCATTATGTGCCTAGAATATTGAGCCATCTCATTTTTCTTTCTCAGTGCAAAACACATAAAAATTTACACAGCAAATTCTTTCACTGTGTCATACATTGTTTTGAGGTTTGAATTAAGGGAAGTAGTAGCCTAACAATTTTACCCACAAAGATAAACGATCTATTCAGTTTGTTCACCTTCACCTCTAATGAATGCATCCATTTGCACCTGCATAAAATGTGATTTGCAAATCCAAATTTAGTATATACTTAACACATACTATTACTACTGTTTTTTTATGATTCTGTCTTTGATCTCAATATGCAGACCTTTGGCCACGTCAGTTCTGCACATCTCGGGTATTCTTTATAGGATTTCATTGAATCCCCCAATACAAAAAAGACCTCTTTTGCATTTAGTTTTATATATAATACTGTATCAGGACACATTTTTTTAGAAAAGTTTTCAAAGTTGATCTCATATACTCCACTGATTCCAGATGTTAACAGATATGCTTGTCAGCAAAACTACTTGCCATTACATTTCTGACCTGGGTAGATCTCTGTCTTACTCTTACTGTTTCTGGGCTCTTCAGTTATGTATTCCCACCATCCCTCTCCATTCAGTCCTTAATGAGTAGCTTAATGAGTTTGGCAGACATTCCCTCCATTTTTATCTTAAAGGCAGACAAAAAAATGTGCACGTCATTTTGCTTGAAAGTCACAACACCTACATGATTTTTTTTTTTTTAAATTGCATTTCCTGCAGCAGAAATGGGAGCACAGTCAGTTGGCCCAGAGGAACTCCTAAACACACGCAGCTGGATAAATTCCTGCTGTTCACTTTTGTCTTGCCTGTAGGCATTTTTTAACAGTTTTCAGTTCAAGTGTACTTTTACCTCTTGTTTAATTTTAATTTGTCTAACAACATGATAATACCTTTAGGGAATATTAGTCCTACAGAAAGAGCATACATAGAATCCGTATATACATATATGTACACGTGTGTGTGCGTGTATAACATACACAAAAACTGAGCACTGCCTCCTCTGTAGTATTTCCACTCTCCAGCTTGGTTAAGCTACAACAAAATAATAGTAATAATATGGTCGCTTGCATAAACAAGGACAATGGACTCTGAATTTATTAGGCTTTACAGAAAGGTTCTTTAAATTTGAGTAGAGTTGAAACTATTTGACTAGAGAACTGAGGAAAATTGCCCCAAGCAATATATGAAGTAGTTAGTCCTCACCCTGGGGAGAGCAAGAAGCAGAATGTGTTGAGCACCTGGAAGTGGGAATCAAAAAAACAAAACTCTGGAGAATTTTTCTCAGCTTTTGAATGTTCCTTTCATGCTACCTTGTTTCTCTGTCACACAATTTTCTCCCTTCTTTGGCAACAATATGAAAAGCAGAGCTGCAGCAGCTACCAGTGCCAGATTCCATGTCCTCTTCTCGAGGCAAGACATTCAGGCTGCAAAGAGCTGGGGTCAGGAGAAATGGGCAGTTCTCCCAGGAAAATACCTGTTTTGGTGGATTAGAAAGAGGCTCTGCAATGGACACCTGGAGTGCAGTAGCTCTTGGAGAAGGTGCCTGTAGAAAGCAGGGTGCTGCTGGGCAGTGGGCGGATGCCGGGAGCTCTGCTGGTGCCGGAGGGAAAGGGAACCCTGCTGGATCACTGAAGTGACTTTTTGGAGGTTATAAAAATGTAGTTTATTATACTTAAAATGAGGGAAGAGGTGGGGTTAGGTTCAAATAGAGACTAAGGAAAAACCTGCTTGGAGAAGGAATGGAAGGAGGGGGAGGAAACAAACTATTACTGAAAATTAAAGGCATCCCATGGCAAAAATTTGTAAACTGCTGATAAGAAACCTAGTAAGAACTGTGTGTCCCCTACTGAACTGCGTGGCATGCCTTAGTTTAGAGATTACATTGTGTTATACTCTATATTGTACCCTACAGAAAGCACACCCTCACCAAAAAACTGTTTTGAAAATGTTTAACTTTCGATTATTGCAAAGAAACACAAACAGGTAAAGTGCTTTATAAAGTTTAAAATACTTTACCTCTAACAAGTCTGCTTTTTTTTTTTTTTATAGGTAATTTATTCCTAATATTTGTTGGGTAGGTCTTTCATACAATCCCAGACAAGAATCAAAAGGATAGGAAAATATGTTCCAGAACTGGAATATTTATACTGGAAATGTACATGAATAATCCCACATATATAAGCCTTTAACTCAGTTATATTTCATAAATTCATAAAATTAACAAATGAAACAGGAATGTGCACAGAGGAACATATAATAACTCTGTCCATTTCCATATTTTCTGATCGTTTCTGTTCCATGCATCTTTCTTCATATGGTCTTTGAGCCCATAAAGAATAAAGTCAAATTTCCTCTCTTCTGTACTGCAGTAAAATTCCACAAGGTCCAAAAAGCATCCTCTAATGACAAGGCACAGTTCTGTGGGGGTTTTTGCAATATCTTTTACGAAAGTCTCCAGTTTATAAACTATTCAAACAAGGAATATATTGTTTGGCATAGATTTCCAGTTGTATATGCCATAGATAATTTCAGCACTATAAAATTACTATTATAAAGACTATGCACCAGATTCTCAGCTGGTGGAAATCAGCATAGCTCTTCCCATGTTACATGAATCAACTTTTAAATGAATTCTTTAAGTGGAACAAGTTATACTACAAACATTTTGTAATCTTTAGATATGCATGGATATTGGATTTTTTAGGTATAAGGTTTGGGTTTTTTTTAATTTTTAGTACAGAATTGCAAACTCTGAACTTTAAATGATCTTTGGAGCCTCTATGGCACAAATGTTTTTTGGGCATATTATTAAACCTTACAGTGTATAGTTATATATAAAGCTTATATTATATATACAAAGCTGCAGGAAAATACCTATTTTAAACTACTGGGACCAGCCCTGCAAGCATAAATAGTTTTCACTTATAAGACTAAACCCATTGATTTCAAAGGGTATATGTATACATCTTCAGAAGTGCTGACATGAAAAAGCATTGTAGATTCTGTAACTTGTAGCTTCTTCAAAATCCTAAAAATATAGCAACTCTACTGATGGATTAGGAGACAGTGCTGACATATGACATGGGCTCACAAACATTAGGCTTCAGCACCTCAGCTGGAAAAGTCTCCCCAGATCCTCAACAGACATCCCATGTAACACGGACTTTCACGTTACATATCATGAGACCCCTTGTCATGTATGAAAAATATACTGGGCACATCTTTTCATGTATTTTCCTAAGAAGTTGATGCTTTTACTTTTTTTTTTTTAGTATCTTGAGTTATGAACCCTCTAGAAAAACTCCTGTGGCTCACATGGAGATAAACTGTAGAGAGTGACTTTATATTGCACGGTCAGGAGGACTGATCAGACTTTGTTGCCACTGACAAGATGTAGACTGGCCCTGACTCAGACTCCATTATACCTCTGGGACAACAGTGGCGCAAGTCAACTCTGAACTTACCCAAGGTTTCCAAAAATCTTTAAGACAGCAGTAATTCAAGGCCTTATTTGAAAATGAGCTGTGATAGTTTATTACATGTGAGCAGATGAACAGCTGTGAAAAATGAATGCAGAAGCAAAAAGCAGTGTATTATCTTTAATGCAAAAAAAGCAAAATCAACTAATTGACTCTTTAAAGACAATCTTCAGAATATGCAGAATTATGTTTTAGTGCCCTATGTCTATCATTCTTGCCTATATGTCTGACTATAATCCAGCCTAATTCAATCTATCTAATGCATTTCTAATATGTTTTTCACCATAGAAGCTAGGCACCATTAGGAACTTATCTCTGTTCCCGCTTTACCTTGATGGTGACATGTTTTCAAACTAGACAATACTCTATGTCAGAAATATCAAGACTTCCCATAACCTGAATTTAGTAACCCCCATGCACTTTTAGCTTCTTGACTCTTCCTACTGTCTGCATTTCAACATGGAGTCCCCAGTATCTGCTCATCACTCCTAATTACTTTTATTTTAGCCTATGTCCCTGATTTCTGGGCCAAGAAGTTTAAAGAACTATGATGTACTCTGACGAAGCATTTAATCAGGGCTGAGTAATCAAACAAAAAGCTTTTCAGGGCAGGGTGGAATATGGGAGGAACCATATTGTCTGCCCAATTATTGTGTTTCCTGTTCTCAGCCCTGAAAGAGTTGCTGCAGGGACCAGAAGACCTGCCCATAGCTTGATGTGAAGAGTTCCCAAGTAAGTAGAAGCCATGTGAAAAGGGAGTGGTGGCAAAAAACAACATAAAGTCAGTGAAGTAGGAAAGCTTTAAAGTATACACACTTTTCACCTCCTAAAGCCTTTGTCATCAGAGTGCAAAACTCTAGAAATGTTTGTGGCCATGGGTGAGGGGCAGGGGAAACCTAGCCATTAATTCCTAAGAGGTGTTATCAGATGCATCAGGGTTTGGCTGTAAATTTGACTACATTGCTGTGGTGCACAGAGAAATGAGTGAGGAAATATCTGATTAAAGTGTACATTGCTGCTGAGGCAACTGAATGTTGCCATAGCAATTGAGATGAAATGTGCAAAGAAGTGAGATAATTAAATCTAACCCCTTTAGTAGTTTTGATAGTCAATGCACTGCCAATAGGAAAAGTTATCTACAGTGTTAAAGATAAAACATATTCCTCGTGGAAGTACTCCTTGCTGGTATTTTGTTGCTCTCTTTCTAAACGCATTGCTTCAGGTAGCTAATTTGAATGTTCTCTTTAATAATCAAATACAGTTTTGACCTTGGTCTGTAACAACCTAGAACTTTTGCTGACTTATTGTATCATGGGAACTGTCTACACTAAATATCCAGAATGTTTTTATTTCCCCTTCCTCTGTGTGCGGTACAGTAAAGCCCGGGCTGTCATCTCAAAGCTTGCAGTTCAATAATATCTAGAACGTGCTGCCCTCTTCAGGAGCTAGTGATTAAAAATAAGGTGATTTTGTTTATTGATTCAGAAATCGTAGTGAGCAAACAGGAACTACAGAAATTAATAAGTTGGGGGGTTTTGACATTTGTAATGCCAATGCAAGAGACACTGAAAGTAGTTGCAACATTAATAGATAAATCTGATTTTAAAAAAGGAAATAAAAAACTTATTATCATTTCTTAAACACAGTTTGAGAACTGGGTGGTCATACCCACATCCACTCAGATTCTTTATTTCATCCAGTGAAAGCAAAAGCTAGGAGAAGCCTTGACTCACTTCTAAAATAATAATACCGTATTCTATATACCAGCAAATAACCTGTTATTAAAAATTATTTGTCTCCAAAAAGAACTCATACATTAGCTCTCACACTAATCTTATTTTACTTTCAGCTGCTCTGCTCATCGGAATCCATTATTTAAGCCATGATTTAGCAGAACATTAAAACACACTTAACTTTAAGCACAAACATTGCCGCAACGACTTCAGAGGGATACTCATGTGAAAGTATTGAACAATTAGCGTATCGGTCTGCAGGCTGGTATCCATGGCTGACAGGTAGGGGGACAGGCCCACAATTTTCAGTTCATATCTTACAACATTGTAACTCATGTTGTAGAGTCTTAATAACTAAGCAGTTAAGAACTAGAGGCAAGATCTACCCTTTTGTGAGTATAATTCCTGTTGAAGTCAACAAGAACTTTTGTTCATTTATGAAATGGTGACATTTTATTGGTTTACTAATAGCTTTGGGAAAAAAATTATTATGGCTTTGTGGCAGGGCAACTCAAAAGCTGTGTGGAGGAAAGGCACTACTACTTTGCCAAAATGAATGGATTTTTTATGTAACAGTCCTGAACAGGCAGTGGATTAATGATTACCTCACCCAAACCGCACAGTTTGCAAACTGTGAGGGCTGAGGAGCAAAGATCTCTGGGAAGGACGCAGAAGCCAGTGCTTTGTGGGAACTTGGCTCAGCTGAGGTGGATGTTCAAAGGGTTCATTTTAAGCTTACGTGAAATACTGTTTCTTCGGCTGAGGGGCACCCTATTTTCCTGCATTGCATAAATGAAGCAAAAGAGATATTCTGTGCTACGTCTCACATGAAGCACCATACAGAAGATGTAGCCCACAAAGAATGGAGCAAAAGTGGCTTTAAGCCATCTCTGTAGATGCTCAGATTCAAGGCTGGATACAGGCCAATGAATCTCTGCGTAAATTAGAGCAGCCCTCAGGGACTGTTCTAATTTACATTAGCTTTATCCAGGCTCCCTATATCTTGTGCTGTGCTGCAACCTAGATTAAGTCTGAATTTCTGCAGCACTGAACACCCTGGAAACTCCCTTTTTGCCCAAGGTAAACTCCTTGAACGGAAATAACTCCTGTACCATACTGGGGAATTCTTCTCTATCTGGACACTCCCTTACCTGTAAATACCTGTATTTCATGCAGCGGTATATGTGGTCATGGTGAGGACCTGGAATCAGTCTATCATTTACTTTATAGTTTTCCTCTTTAAAGGTAATAGCCCTACCTAGACATCAACTTTTTTTCCGAAGTGGTTTGTGACTGTATCTCTTGGTTATAGCAACATTTTCTAAACATAATTTTTAATTGAATTCCTTTATTCTTTCCCTTGCATGTGTACTTTAGGATTTAATTTTCTCAAAGAATGAAAACAATTAAGAATAACAAGTGGGGTTTAAGTGTTCTCCCTTCTTTGGCATAAAACTGTTTTACCTCTGAAAACTAAGTACGAGGCAGATAGGCAGATTCTGTACCATACCCTGGCCACTTCAGCAGGAGTAAAGTTGTATTCTTTGTGAGAAATGATCGTAGAATTTAGCCTATTGTCCTGAAAACTTTTTATTCTCGAACAGCACAATTGGGACATATAGCACAAGATGTTACAGAAAAGTTAAAATCCTCTCTGTGAAGATATTGAGTGAAAATGATCACTCTCTGTTCAGCCTTTAGTTAAAGGAAGTGGTAGCAGTGATTCATTTCTTTCTAAAGAAAACAGAATAGCTACCATGTCAGGTATAAAACAGACTGAAAGCGATAGTAGAAAAGAAGGTAGAAAAGAGAGTTAACTAGTATCCAGTCTTTCATTTCCACATCACTGTTAAAGCATGCTGATGAAGTGTCTGGTGTACTTGGTACTTTCTCAGGACCCCCGTCTAACCATTGCAAACTTATAACCCATGAGCAACCTTTTTCTGAAGCAAAATGTAAAGGCTGATTTTAATAACCGTGAAAAGATTTTTTTAAAAAATCATAATACAAATTTCTTAATGAGTTAAGAAGAAAATCTTTAGCATTTCACTGATGACTGTCTCTTCTCATCTTAACCCTTCATGTGCGCATTTTACCCTGTTATCTCCCACTCCGTAGCACAGTGACAGCAAGCCCACGGTTTTATTTTCAAAAGCACAATCACAAGTTGAATGCCAAGATCCTATGTCTCTATTTTATGAACACCATGCAGATAAATTCCAGCTGGCATGCAGTTCTAAATACAGATATGCACAATAGCCTGTGCTTTTATTCTAACCTGGTACCTGCTAAGTATATGTAATATATATTCAGAACTGCATTAAACTATTGATCTATGATTTGAACACATATTTTCATTTTTTGTTTTTATGTTGATGCATTGTTTGGCAGCTAGAATCCCTGCAGATAAGAGTATAATAACTAATAACATTTTCTTTGCTTTCTAGGGTCTTTATGGCAGAATGATGAATTCTATCTTTTCCAGAATGGTAAGCAGAAAGCTATTTCTGTTTCTGATAACAAAGAACATAAGGTAAATTCTTGTAAGAAAAGATTGCCAAATTGCTTGAGAAATAACTGTACTGTACAATTTCATAATTATATGGCTTATGCAACTGAAAATATTTGAATATTCAAATCCTGTAAGCTACCTAGAAAAGAATTGCAGAACATTATGCTAATTATTCAAAGGAAAATAAGTTAGGATTTAACAGCCTTGTTAGAAATGCTGCTGACCCCAGAATGCCCAACTTTTTATTCTTCTTAACGATTTATTATAATGTATAAATTCCCATAAACATAAATACATTATTCTATCAGTGAAGAACATAAATATCTCTCTTCTTTAGGCTGAGAAAGGGTGAGTTCCATAGCACGTGTTACTATTTGAATTGTATAAAATTGATCTTTATTTATGTTTCACTCGGGCTTTGCTGTATCTGTGAATTTAAAAATATGTAGTTTCCAAATGTAGACATCACTTCTGCATGCTATCATGTTGTTTAAAAAATATGGTTTCATTTTTCGTTCTTTTTTTTATGGCTGAAAAAGGCAATATTTATTTTGCCCCTTGATCATAACATCTTTACAATCGAATAAAAAGAAAAATTCATCATATTGTATGGGTAAAGGTCATCCTAAAATAACACTTCTGAGCAAACTATACTGAATCCTGTGACTACGTTGCTAAGGAGAAATGTTTTCCAACAGGTCTTGGGCATTCACTTTACAAAAAAATTCTTTCCCGCTACATAAAAATGTAGTCTGAAATCAACATAAAACGATCATGAAGTGAAACTACTGTTAAAGTGGAAAGAAATACTACTTGAAAAATATCCCATCGGAGCACAAATTCTTGAAATGTGACTGCTTCTTAGTGTTACACTTGAAAGATCTCCCATCTAATCCCAAAAGGAACTCAAGCCCCTTTAAAAAGAAGATTATTCACAAACTTTAATGTGCAAGAGCTTAAAACAATGAGAGATTTAAAATTCGCGGCACTGTTTTTTTGTCTTTGATAGAAACGGTATCAAAGTTGCCAGCGTTCAAGAAAACCAATGGCAAAACACAAGTTTTGTGATGAACTTTAAGAATGATAACTTGATTTCTGATGAGCATGGAAGGTAGTGGTTCTTTGAAATGTTTTTCTAGGAAAGTAAAACCTGCAGGTGAAACTGTTTTGAAACACTTGGTTTTGACCTGCAGATCTAGTCCTCTGATAATAACAATGAGGTCTGCTTTGGCAAAGTCTGTAATGTATTTTTGCCTCCCTGCTAACAGCGGGTATTTCAGAAGTGTCAGGGTTGAGGATCCTTTAGGGGCGTATCTACGATTAAAGAGAGGGAGAAGTCATGTTGAACTAAGGGGGGAAAAAGTTAATAATAATAAAAAAAAAAAGAACAGTCCAAACAGGCATGAGAACTACGTTTAACCTCCTTCATCCACAAACATAAAAATGTTCAAGAACTCAAGAGTCATTTTTAATCAAAAAGATTAACTATGTGACAGTTAAGTATGTTTGGGATTAAACCATCAAAGGGCCTGTCTCTTTTGTGTATATTTGCCTATTAGCAGTAGGTACTTGGCACAAGGATCCTATGTAGGATGCAGCCACAGACAGACACTTGCGCTGCATACACCCTTTTCTGCAATGTTCATTAGGCAATAATATTGTCAAAGGTAAGTGTTTACCAGCAGCTTTAGTCTACTTAAAACCATTTTAGCCTGAGGCTGTTCTTGTGAAGAAGGCTTGGGGGAAGGGCAGAAGAGCGACACAACATTTCATTTTTCATGAAAACAAATGTATTCAGCCAGTATCCTGATTTGAGGTAATTTATAACTCTAAATTTGCATGTTAAGTGAAATTATAATTATTTTTATTTTGAGGCCAACTGTATGATTTACACTATAAGCAAAGAAGATAGGACAAAGGCTTGGACCTAAGGGTTACTACAACAAAGACAGTAATAGATTATTTTGGGGAGAATTAATTTTTGTATGTATAACCATATACACATCAATGAATTTTCCCTGACTTGCTCGTGAATACAGGGTTACTCTGCTCATTATGGATTTCCTTTATGCAAATATTAATTCAAATATAAATATATTTTCAAGTTGGGTGTCTTTTGTTTAAGGAATGGGAAACTGAGCTTCCTCATATTCCTCCTTTTTAACATTGCAAGGTTTTTTTCAATCCTAAAAACAAGATAAATATCACAGAAGAAAATAAATTGTGCAATATAATTATTATTGCTTTAAGAAAATATACTTTCCTTCTCATTTCTAACTCTAGCTGTGCTTAATGAATAAAGATTAAATGCACATTACTATGAACAGTCACAACATCTAGATTTTAATCTAAAAATGGATTCTTTTCTATATATGTTAGTAAATGATCTGTTACCTCAAATTATTCCTAAATATGTAATATTTAGTGGTAGTATTTCATTAGATATATAACCATTTTGTCATGAATTTTTAATTCCACAACTGTTTTTAATATACGGAAAATAATGTTTTAGGTAAACTGAGAACATAAAAGACCTACTAACATACATGGAAGACCATCGCAGCCAAAAACTGAAGAATACAAAAAATAGTTCTCACTTTCCTCTCAGTTAAAACTCTGTGCAATTATTCTTTTAGATTATATATCTCTTTTGGGATTCCGGTTGCACAGAACTTTTTGGTTCATTTCACAGGAATAATATTCATCTTAATTAGCAAAAACAATTGATGGGCTTTTCTCTTTTTTACAAGAGGGTGTTCACTCGGTGTACTGATTACAAGTAGTGGATTATTCTGATAAATGAAAAGTTCTTGTCTTTCTGAACAGCAGCTGAATATGTTATCCGTCTTCAGTCTTGTTGCTTCTTTGTTAGACATCACCTTGTTGAGACAGAATGACTTAACTTGGTAAGTGGTTGACCCGATTTTTTGTCTGGCACCCTAACATTGCTGGGCATTATGCCAAGCTGGATTCTGTAGCTATTTATGGCTGCATTCAAGGTTCAACTATGCAAATCACAACTATTAGCCAAAAAAGCATAGCAGATTTGTTTTTTAAATATTTCCATAGCTCACAAGGTCAAAGCATTTGTTTTCACAATTTTAAAATATAGTTTTGTAAGTAATGATCAGTAATGTTTAAAGAGATTGTCACCTTTTAACATTTTATTTAGACTGAATTAGACAGAACATAAACATTTTTCCTCATGTGCTACAAAATAATTGTATGGAGCACAGGAAGAAGAGACATGAGCTGAAGTGAAGAAAAATATATCTTATTTTATCTGTTTGTGAACAGCTTAGCTGCGCCCTACAGAATTACAGCAAAGTAAAAGGAAGATGAACTATGACAAAAAAATCTTTGGAGAGTGCAGTCTTCCTCCCGAAGGCTGCCCTGGTGGAGCTGGCTGCAGGGAGCTGCAGAGAAGGGTGAGGCCCAAATGCCTACCCTGCCCGCAGCCCCAGCTCCATCTTGCCTCCACAACTTCTGCTCCTAGTCGGTGTGAAATCAGACCTGAATCCCAACCCAATCCCTAGCCAGTACGTAATTCACAAATATTTATGCCTGTGTTATTTCCCAGACCTAAATCCATCCAGCAGCTTTTTGGCGGATTGCAGCTGCAGGCAGATACATGGTGTGATGGCCCTGTAGACCCGTTCTTGCACCACGCACTGAAACTGTGGTGGTTTGCTAGGCTTCAGCTTGGGAGACTTCTGCTGGGTTCGGTGTTGGTTCCTCTCCCCCTGCCCCATTCCCATGACATTTGAGCAAATCTGAGCCCGAAAAGTAAACCTTGTGCAACTTCAAAAGGAGGTAGTGCTACAGAAGTTCTTTGGGTTGGGTTTGCCATTTGCTCTCTGTGTTGTCCAGTATCAGTCCTGATTTGAATCCTTTGAAAATCATATGCATAGGCTGTCCTGGTCGCTATCATCCTGTAGATTAGCTGTTGATTTGTCTCGGTCCTTTGAAGTAACAGTGAAAACATGTTTACAAAACTAGTGATGGTATATGTTATGTAGTAAGAACTGCGTCTACAGAAAACTGAAATGTGTTTTAAACACTTTTAAAATGATTACTCATAAGCAGAATTCGAAAAGAGCTTGTGTGCACAAGATGTTGCAAGACAGATTTTAAAAAGACTTGTATCTCCACTGTATCCTAATTTCCTGACAAACTTAACAGGAGTATTAATAAATTTTACACATGTATCAACAAGCTTATCTATAAAAGATACACAATTAAAAAATAATAATTCTATTAACCTAACACTTAAAGATTCTTCAACAATGTAATACGAATAGGCAATAGGTAATACGTAATATGGAATATAGAACATAGACATGTGTATAACGATAACATATTGCAGACTATATATAGTAAGACAGTATAGTAAATTGAACCATTTCTTCTTAGAGAAAAGGGAAGAAGATTTAAATATGAACAGCGCACAGACTGTTTTCTAATACAGGTTTGGGCATACTTTGGATTAGGTCCAAGCTTTGTGACAGAATCTGAGGCGGGAGCACATGTTCCTTCACCAGGTGAGCATCCTTCACGTAACACCAAGGGTGGACAATGGCTGCTTAATTTATTCGTTGTAACATGAAATAATTAACAAGGCTGAACCTCTGGTTCAGCGTATTTCTTTGTCTGAAATCAAGGATTAACATTAAAAAACTAAAATAAAACAATTATCTGGTTTAAGTTTGCCTTATCGGTCAACAGTTTTTATAGTTGTAAGGCAAAAAGCATTTTTTTAAGATTGTATTGACCAAGGAAAACAATATGGGTGTGAGCTAACAGTGGCTGAGTGTAGCTTTCATTTGTGAGATACTTTTTATTCATCACCTGAGTTTTGTGGGTTGTGGTAAAATAGTGTGTTTCAGCAGAAGTGAAAGAATTATGGGAGAAATTACATGAATGAATGCAGAATAAAGCCAATGAAGATAAACTAATTTGTCAAAGTCTTATTTCTCAGTTGTAGTTACCATCCACTCAGAGCAGAAGGAGAACTCGTACTTAGAGTTTCTCTCCTTACTTGCGAACTGCAGGGCTGAGACTGGAGGGCTTCCCTGGGTTATCTGTAACAATATTTCCCCAGACTTCTAACAAGGTGTGAAAGAGGCTTCCAACAACATATGGAAATATATTAAAGTGGGACAATAATAAAGGTTGAAATGGGAATATGGGGATTTTCCATTGAATTCATCGGGTTTGTACAAAGAAGTAGAGTTTGAGCCTTATTAATACAATACACAGCCCAAGAATTTAATCATGGTTAAATTTCTGTGCTTTAGCCAATCCGTTTTTAAAGAGTCCCTTCTCCAAAGAAAGGCACAGAACACTGTGTTACGGTAAACACTAGCAACCCTGTCCACAGTCAAATCTAAATAATACTTAAGAAACTAAATCCAAAACATTAGCAATAAAAATACTTAGCATGTATTTCTTTCCTGGGAGCCTACATGGAAATTGAATTCCACTGAGCTGCACTTACACAGAACAGAATTCAATTAAAAAAAAATCCGCCTGGATTCCATGCTGTGAAAAGCCCTTGCAAATTTATTTTAGGGACTTTGGGTGTAGAGCCTGGACATAGTTTTATTTTATTTTTTAATGGAATCAGTCATAATGTCTAAGGTTATTCTTTACTTGCCTCTGCTGCACAGTTTTCACATATAAGCCAACTGAGGACAACTCGTTATTAAAGAAGTCGGCAGGTGTCCTGTGCTCTGTAACATATTAAATAAAGAACTCAACAGGATCATGTTGACTGTAAGCTCCACAAAGAAATTAAATAATCAAGACAGAAGCTCTTCAACAAAGACCAGTTCTGCATAAGTAAAAAGTGTCTTGTCAGAAGATGGAAAGTTCTCCTACAGATTTTTACTAGAATCTCTATTTTGGTATTTTCTGAAAACAAGCAGTCTATGGATTTTAGACACTTAAACTTTCTGACCTGAGTCTTATGCAACAGAGAGTGATCAAAATGGCAGGAACCCAATAGTCAAAATCTGCCCTTCTCTGCACTGCTTCATTGCTCAACAGAAAAGCCATTGCAAAATGGCCTCGTTATCACTCTGAAGTTTGTTGAATTGTCTTACCCATGTCAATCTTAATATGAAATAGCTTTGGGAAATACAGAGAAAGGAGTAGAAAAGGGTTCATGGTATTTTTAGTTAATATTTTTCTAATGTATGAAGCCTTCCAGCCACGGAAACGTTTAAAATGCAATTCCCTTGGAGATTTAAATGTATTTTGGGATAAGGTAATTTTAAATCACATTAGGAAGGTTCAAAACCAATATAAATACAGTTTTGAACTTCCCACTTATTCTGAGTTGCTGAGTAATTGTGCCAGACAAATGTTTTTAGAGTGGGCTTTAATATAAGGAGTCACAAAATGTATTGGATATTCATTTATTAAAACATGTTGTCATGCCATAATTGTTTGAAGAAAATTGACAGTTAAGAAATCTAACTAAGTCTCTTTCTGAAGAAAAATTAAACTTGATTTTATTCTCTTTGGAAAAAAAAAGGTTGACTTCAATAGAAGTAGGTCTGGGCAACACAGTCGATTGTAAAATAAATTAGGCTAAGTGCATCCAGACTCACCAAGCATCTTTAAGAAAACGGGGCGTTCATAATCTGTCTTCCGACAGCTTAATATGACTTTAAAATAACTAATAAGAAAAAATATTACAAAACCTTTGTTGACCAGGTGTTTTCCCTTTTTATCAATACAATATATTCCTATAATGGCCATCCCATGCTCTGTCATTAAAATGTGAGCTTTCCTTTCAGGTGCTTTGCCTCAGACATATGGAATTCTCATCTGCAGTTTTTACCTCCAGTCTCCAAGCTAATCACACAAGGGCTCCTTGCACGACAGTTTGCTGCAAACACAATTCCACGTTCTGGGACTTAGTGAGTTAGTATGAATTTACTAGAAGAATTAAAAACTCCTTCTCCAAAACTCACCATCAATTTTAATACAAGACATAAGATGACACATTTCCCTACATCTGTGATTTCTAAGTTAATATCGTTGGTGAGATTTAACAGGCAGAAGTATTTGTAGGACTGGGGATACAGTCTTGATTCAGCAAAAGTTTGCTCAACTAAACCTTTGCGTTTGCAGAAGTGGGGCCTCAGCTTATGTTAAGTTACAGGTGAAAAGTAAGAATGAGCTTCAGATGTCCTGATGCCATTCATTCCTACCAATAATTTATTCCATATCTATATTCATTTTTCACGAAGGAAACAAACTCTCTAGTATTAATTCTTCCCTAGAAGTATCTTAAACTTGAATTAGTTACTGTGTTTGCCAAGCTCTTGTTGTCAGCCTAATGCCCATTATGCATTTTACAGAAATATTTCCCAGGAAGTTCAGATGAAACCACAAAACTATTCCACTTATATGCACTGCAGCCTCAATGTATGGTGGAAAATGCTTCTCTTACCATTTTTTCATTCCAGTTGTCGTTGTCAGATTCCCCAGCAAAAATCCATAGTGATCCTCATGGTTTCCTAAATGAAATATGTGCACATCGGTCTGCCTGGGTCAAAAATTCTACCAGTGCTGCATTACGGCAGGCCACGGCCAAATGCAAAAATACCTGTAACGGACCATATGCTATAGCTATCAGGGGGTGCACTGTTAAAACTGAAAGCTGAATTTGGAGCAACACACGGGCTGAGAGCTATGCTTGTGGCTTAGTCTATACGACCGTCTAATACTAATCCCAAGTCAAAGAACGTGGTAGGAGTGTGGGAGCTTACCCTTGGAGATCTCTTGAGTGAAGCACAAATGGCAATCTCTAAGTGCACTGGAAGAGTGAGTGACCCAATAAATTGAATGCATTCAATCACTTTTAAGACATCTCATCTGTGTGTAGCATTTTGATCCTGTGCTTGAGTAAATGTATGATTAAATTTTTATTAAAAGGGAATGCTCCTGTTTTAATGATAGTTAATTATATATAATTAAAATGAAAGGATTAATAATATTAAACATTTCATCAGAGGTAAAGATAAATATAAATACATATATTGTAGTATGATTAAATATGAATATATATTATTGGGCATATATTATCTTCAATGCATTATGTAAAATAGCAAATGAATAACATAATATAAGAAATAATATTATATTTTGGGTAACAGGCAGATTAAAGGCCCAGTTCAGAACTTCTACATTCACGAAATCTGTTTGTTTTTTGGGGGGCAATATGCAAAGAACAGTTGAGGTAGCCTTAAAATTATTATAAAAAAGTCCCTATGAAACAGATGCTTACACTTTATTGTTATGTCACTTTTCCATGTGAAAAGTGAATTACAGTGCTAAATGACGTACATCTTGGCCACAATAGAAACCCTTTTCAGAGTCATAGATTAGAATTTGGAACTGCCTTATTTCCAGCTAACCCTGAATCCATACATCTTTATACACCTAGCTTTTGATTTTCAAAATCTTTGAATCAGGCCTTAAATATTCATACACAAAGTATTCCTCTCGCATGCCACTTACTTATATCTGACATAGCTAATCTCATTTTGCCTCTTTTTTTTAAAAAAAATCAATATTTAGTGAAGCAATGGCACAACTTGATCTCCACCCATAGATACACCATGTATCTATGTACTGTAACACTCATTCCATTAGATACAGAAAATCTATATCTCCAGATGTTAATTGCTATGAATGCATTGAAACTTTTTCCTACAAAATTTTGTGCATTAACATAGTCTGATAAGCTGAGAAATGTGTTAGCTTTTTACGTAAATCTTTAAATTGTGTAGTTTTAAATCAGAGAGATGTTTTGGTCTCTGCAAACTATAAGGAATTAGTATTTTTCTAACAAGACCTTAAGACCCTCAGAAGAATTTTAAGGATTTTTATGAACCTCTGTATGCATTCTTTAGCTAGATTTTGGCATTGTTTCAGTGTAACTCCAGTACAACTCAATCAGTTTATTTTATAATTAAAAACAAGGAAATAGGAACAAAAATACATAATATATGGTACTCGTGTTTATAATAGCAACATCCATAAAGAAAGAAACATGTTCTAACTCTTCTCATTACCCCAAAGGGAATTGCATCTTTAATCACACAAAGCACAACGGCTTTCTAATTTTGTTTAAAGTGTTTCAGTACTTACAAAAACCAGATCAGGTTATTGTAAATCTAGAGCAAATTAGAATCATTGGCCTCTGCTCAGCTGTATTCAAGAATACTATGTAAATCATAAATTTAATGGCATACTAAGACACACATCTGTTTCTATTTTGTAGAAGTTAATAATCTAACTTCAGAGTATTTAAACATTACTTTCATTAACTGGAAAATTGTGAAAAATAGAGACTGCTATAAGTCACAATGTGTTGCTGCATTATGCTAAGGGCAATATAAAAAATGGGAGTCTATACAGTAAAGCATAATTTTCTGAGAGAGATGTGCCGTTGTCTGTTTTATGACCTTGCAGCTCCTCTGTTTACTAGGGAAAACATCACTTCTACAAACAGAGCTGCCTTGCTAAGTAGAATCTGCACCTGCACGTAGTAGATTTCAGTTTATATTTTTAGTAGCAAATGTCTTTCACAACAAGGAATAGATGATGCTTTAATTCCCTAAACCTATATAGATAATGACCTAATGACTTGTCTTGTAGTTAGCATTCTATAATTCAAGTAAACAATCTGCAGATCAATATGCAAATTGCAACTGATTTTAAAGATATTTTTGTCACTAGAACTGACAAAAATGTTGTGCTGCATAGATCAATTCCCAGTATATACTTATTTTTGTAAAACTTACTTTGTGGTTTAGTGTATACACTATCTTTTAAGTTGCTTCATGCTATAGTTCTTATTGAAAAGGTTAGTGTATTAACAGATTAAGACACTACCTTATATTGTATCATACATTAGGTGTCATGCACAATTTATATAATTTGCAAAGAACCACTTGTGTGTGATTCGTTGGAGAAATACATCACTGTTTTCAACTTTTGGTTGGCTTGTCCAAAAGAAACAAATATATTACCATATACGTACCAATCTTTTTGAAAATGTAGTTGAATTCAGTTGCAAGGCAGAATAGAGCTGGTCTGCCAACTTTAGCACTGTAATAAAAGATCTAATTTGTAAGGTTTACTATGATAACGTATTGTAAGGTGATAAATTTTGACCAGTAAACTCCTTAGAAACTCAAAACTAGGTTGCACTAAGTGGCAAAGTTAAAATGTGCAGAATATTAAATTAAATCCTTATACATGAAAATTACAATGTCAAAACCATAATTACTTACAGATTTTTTTTTCTCTTCAAATAATCTATTTATTAAAAGACATCCAATCTTTGGGAAGTCAGATGTCACTTATGTGCTGTTTTGCTTGTGCTAAAATTACCTGCGGTAGTAGATACTTTGCATTAAGGCTTAGGTTGCATAAAGCTGAATGGGATTTATGTAAATAACTGTATGAATATGTATCTCACCTTTTACCAGTGCTAATTTCAATGAGCTGTATTTGAGAGGGAATTATATTAATATATACAACTGATAGGGAATTTGCACATTAATTTTACTATCAACAAAAATTCTAAAGAAAGCAAATTAAACCAATGTAGCCATAGAGAGAGGCGACAGGAAGAGAAAACAGAAAGGCAAAACTGGGCACCTAAATGGCACAACGCAAATTTGTGGTTTTTTCTTCAGTAAGATTCAGTGGTTGCATATGCAGGAAATTCTCCCGTTCCTGTGTAAATGCACATGGAGTTCTTACTTTGCTTTCCAAGCCTGCAATAAAAGCTTAAGTGTGTTGTCTTAACAATATATTAAATGTAGTACTGTGATTTGCCAGATGTAACATGAAAAGATCCTATTTTGGTGCTGATTATTTAACAAACAGAAGCCAGTGCTCATAGTGAGGTGGGGAATAGCATCTTAATTAATAATTGAATATATTTTAATATTTATAATTAGCAGTAGTACTAAGCAGTCAATCGATGTTCCTCACAACAGGAGCATGGTAGTAACATCATTCTTTGACTACAGTGTTTTTAGAAAGGCGTAACCAGACCTTCAATCAGATTCAAATACTATTTGTCAAAAACATCGAGGTCTGTCAGAAGTAAATTATCATTTAATTAAAGAAAAAAAGGTGGAATAACTTTGATCCCTATACTTTAGTGATATTAATTCCCATGTGCTGCAGGTGTTTGTAATGTATAACAAATCATTACTGAAACAGAGGCTTTTATAGGCAGTTTCGGTGAAGGAAAATGACTTCTTACAGCTGCCAGAGTTACACCTGGCAGTGTAACACAAGCATGACAAAATGTGAATTAGAAGATGTAAGCCTGGAAACAAATCTGGGTCTCCCTCTCCATGCTCTGCCCACACCAGCTGAGACAGATTGCAAAGAAGTGCTGATGTACGAAGTTGATGGGGAGGGGGGGAGAGACTGAATTTTCTGCTCTTTCTAGGCTCTCTGACCAGTGATCCATGATGCATCCCTGGTATCCGCTCCAGAGGGAGCCAATCACATAACTGTCAGCATTTCAATGGCAATCAGTACCAAGAGGAAAAAATATATTCTTATAAAAAAAATATAAGGGACCAAGTCCTTGGTTTAAACCGCAAAACAAAATCAAAGCAAGTACAACCAATCAACTGAGGTTATGAGCACTTCCAGAGCGTCACGGGAAACTGAGAAGCAGAACCAGATGAACTGTAGGTAAAGCACGACTTATACATCGTCTTGATTAAAGCCACCAATTGAGAATTCTAAATTAAAAAAGAAAACAACAATACACCCCACTTGTTCTTACAGATTAACACCTGGTGGCACACTGGGAAAACAGTAAGTGTGAACTGAAATATGCAAGTTTGGAAGCAAATATGGCTCTCATGCCCCACCTCTCGATAAGGGAATTTGAAAGTTGCAATCACGAGGTGAGGAAGTCCCAGTGGGAGGTTCTTTTCTGTTCATGATTGATCACGAGCACCCTGTGCTTTCCTGTTCATAACCTATTACCATATCTCTGAACTTGATTATTGTGACTATGGACCAGATTTTCACATAGGCATCATATAGAATTCCAACAACTAGACTCTGAAAGAGAAACGTGGAAGGAATTTAAGCCCTTAAGTTTAAAAACCCCGCTTCTTCAATGCTGCCTACCTGGGGAAGATGTCTCTGTTCAACAGGCACTCCCATGATTTTATATTAAATTTTACGACAGCTCTGATGCTCATCATGCTGAATACTGCTTCAGTCAAGATAAACCAGACTAAGGAGCTCTGCGCCTACATCATTGCTAAGGCTGTCTGTAAAGCAAAGCTGAGCAGTTATAGGTGACAGTCATACTCTAAGAGCACCTGACACCCACCAACGCAGTTAGCCTGTCACTAAACCCAGTGGTAATCACCACTTTCTTTTAAAGGTGTAGCTTTATTCTACAACCGGCAGTTAGAGACTTGTCTGAGGTGTGTGAAACAGGATCAGCTCTCTCCTCTGCCTGAAGGGACTCCAATGCGTATCTCTCCCCAGCTAAACAGTTCTCTAACCCACAGCCTGACTGGAGATGGAGATACTCTCCACTTCTGTTAAAGTCATGCACCAGGCAGAAAATTATTCAGGATTCGCTGGGCTAGAAAGTGAGAGCACCAGAGGGAACATGACTCTGTAGCTTAATGACCTGGGCAGTCAATCGGAATAGGGAGGCCCGAGTTCTGGTCGGTGGTCCAAGAATTTCATGTCTTTTATCCCATAACTTCTCAAGAGAGTAAATTTAACCTTACCCCCAGCGTAGGCATCTAAAGCATTATAGGTTCATAGAGCTGCGCAGATAAAGAGTAGTATCTCTTCAATTCTTGGCCTATGCCATCAAGAACATGGATTTTAATAGTGCCTAGGATGATTATATTAGGTGCTTGGGTAAGAAGAGAAAAGCCTTACCGGATTCATACTTGCAAATACAATAGTTTGCCTTTGAATTCTCCATTCTTTTGTTCATCATTTTTGCATCACCTTTCATTTTGTGACACGCAAGCAACAGAGCAGCGCCCAGCGACCTAGGAAAGACTGTAGTTAAAAGCACTCTG
This sequence comes from Ibidorhyncha struthersii, assembly GCA_013398815.1. Taxonomy (NCBI): domain Eukaryota; kingdom Metazoa; phylum Chordata; class Aves; order Charadriiformes; family Charadriidae; genus Ibidorhyncha; species Ibidorhyncha struthersii. Next base: position 5,769 of record VZSZ01007981.1, on the reverse strand, counting down.
TAGTGAACGTAAGTTCTAGATCTGCAATTGGCGTTTGATAAAGCAAATCATAGGAAGTACAGGGTTTTAGCATAGACATCCAGTCCTTCTCCCATGCACTTTCAAATTTGCCCATTCTGTTACACCAAGCAGTAGGGTAGCAAAAGGTAAGGAGAGGTGGTGAGAATACACAGTGACCTCCACACACGCCAATCTGAGATATCACAGAATCATCACAGGATCACAGATCGGTACTTCTCTGGCTGCAAATTAGTGAGTGAAAGAGATACAGAGATTTAGCGAAGTCATAGCAAATTGTATAATATAGATGTGTAAGGTGGAGGAGGAGAAGCAGTTCCCTACCTGCTGGGCAAAATTACATTTATTTTAAATAGAAAAATCTACTTAATTTCTTACTATTCTCTTGGGCCTTGCTTCTTTCCTTAAAAAACATTATTTGCTGCCGAAATGCAGAAGTAATGCCTATGCAGATATAGCAGTTGGAGAAAAGGGAACCTAGAAATGTGTAAAACTATTTGGAGAATTGGGATCTCATGACATATCTCTTTCCCCAAAAGCTCAGCACTGCAGTTCCTTTCCTGGCATGATCGTTTCAGCTCCTGTGCTGAGCTTTTCATATGAAAACAGGGAATTGTACTCGTCTCTTTTTAAACGTGTTCTGCTACGTGACTCCGAACAGCTCAGTCTTGAAAACTCTTTGGCCTTTATAAATGCCTGCAGCATTAAACTGTAAACTTTTCCCCACCAACATAAATACCCAAAGCCCAAAGTAAGGAAAGTACCTCTTCAATAACACCAAGCTCCATCGCTCCCCCACATTTACTTTTCAGAGAGTGGAGAGGCAGCTGCAGTGTCTTAGCATGAACATAAAAAAACTGCATCTAAATTCACTGGTAAAAATCATATTGATCTCTTATAATTTATTAATGCGATACAAAAATTATCTTTCAGAATACCTAGTTAATATGGCATACACATGCTTTTGTTTCGTAGCCGCATTTGCTCTGAACAAGGTTGTTTCTAATATTACTTAATTAAACAAAATTAAATTAATTTCTGTCTAAGAAACAAGAAAAACCAGCTTTGTTGAATAAAATGATCTTCATTTTCTTGAAGCTATTTAAATTAAAAACATGAGTTTCTACAGTTGGAAAAAAAACCATCCATGGTTAAAATGTTTGAAGCCCATCAATCTCTTTAACCACACAGCTAATGTGTTCCTTCTGTTTTCTTTGAATGAAATCACCATGAGTGGTTAGATGTTGATTTAACATAAAGCAAATGGAAATGGGTGTTTCCTTAGTCATGTGTAGAATTTATTTTTAAAAACAATTAGCAAGTATTATGAGTAAGTCAATGATTTTGTCATTTCTTAAATAATGATATAGATTAGGAGTCATTAAAATTGATTACTGAAGTAAATGATGTAAAATGCAAATTCATATTACGTTTATTTGTTAGGAACAGCTGCAGAATTCGCTTTTTTTATTGATGGGTTTCCTTTTTTCCCAAGTGACACTAAAATCAATTACTTAGTTTAAAAGACCGGTAATTGTCAAGATATATTTCCAAACTTTTAAGACAATACATTGGATATTTCCTCTTATGGGTTGTACCATTCACACCTTATTTATGTAAATTGTTTGCAAAATTAATTGGGGATTTTCCTAAACAAAACAAGCAAAATTTTGCCTTTTCAGTTTTGTGTTGAAATGGTAAAATCATGTAATGGTTTGTTACTTTTCCATATACCATGAAAAAAACCCCATGTCTTTACATGATTCCAATTAAACCATATCTTTATATTACACCGATTTTAGCTGATGCTACTGCACTACACATATACAACCCTTTCTGTCAGTCTTTGCTAACGTTACATCTAATTATAAGTTCATTGGTACATTATTCACAGGAGTACGTACAGGTAGGAGGAAATGTCAGTTGCTAGTATTTAAAGTTCACTCATAAAACTCCAGTAATAAAAAAACAGGTTGCATAAAATCTGCGTAAACCATTTCTCATGGGGGAACTGACACTTAGGGCAACAGAAAATATTATTTATCAAGATATTAAAACATTTTAAATTAACCTTTTTAAGAATAGGCAGATGTAAGCTGCAATTCTATGGCAAATAATCCTCTAGTGGAGTCTACGAGATCGTATTACAGACATCATAATTTGGCTAATTTTGCCGCAAGTTAAATCGTCTTTCTCAGATGCATCTCCTTCAAGTACACAGCTGACAGTTAAATCTTTTCCAGTTGTTGCTGTCCTACACGCAGTCCCTAGAAATGCTAATTGATATACAGTTATGGTGATTATTTTGAAAAATTACTATGAATTTGCTTTTAGTTTTTCAAGGACACAATCCAGTGGGTTAACCAAAGCAATTCGAGAGCAATTCACACAGAATATACAGCTTAAGGTGAAATGTTACAAAATTTAAGACTAGTAAAAGGGGCAAATAAAACGTTATCAAATAATTTTGCTGAGATTACAACATTTTTGCAGTGCTTTCAAGCTAGATACTTTGCACTATTGTAGCAAAGCAAGATTTTAGGGAAAATCTACTTGTCTGTACTTACTTGTGGAGTCCGTATGGAATGAGATAGATACATATTTTATAGCAATATGACAGAAAGCAAATAGTAGGCATTTTTAATGGTGAAAAGCAACTTGATTTGTCGTAATTCCTTCTTATATATTAATATTCAAATCTGGCAAGAATTGCGGCTGAGTAAAAACTAAAGGATCAGGTTGAAGTATGCCATGGGTATGTGTGTGTACAATTTTCCTGTTTTAACAGAACAGATGCTGATTCACGTGAAGTAAAATTAATCACTTGAATAGCAGTATTTTACTTGCCAAAACAATATACACCTCTGCCAGGTATTCTTCTATCTTAATCCAGATTTAATGAGAATTAACAGAAGCATGTGTTTTTGAAACAAATGGTGAAAGGTCTCTGTCTGCATTTTTACCAAACGTTTAAAACTCAGTTTTACAACTTGGAGTTGTAAAACTTAAGAGTTGTAAAACTCCATTTCTGCATGTAGAAAGAAATATGATTCCAGAAGTTTTTGCTAAAAGGAGGGAAAATTAAGTTCAGTCCTGCAGTTGCATCCTCGTAGGTGAATTCACTTCAACTTCAGCAAATATTAATGCAAGGCCCAGTTCTGCAGTTCTTTTCAATGTTTCTGTGGGTAAAAAAAATTTTACAGAAACCGTCAGACTTTTTGCTCCAAATAGAAGAATTCCTCTCTCACATGTCCTCTCAAAGGAAAACCACCAACCCCACATAATTCATGTATTCTTGACTGTTTTCTGGCTAAATCCTGCTCTCATCAACTAAGAAAAAAGGCTGTTAGCTCAGGGCTATCACTGCTTATCTCCAATTACATTATTTGACCAAAAAAAAAGGGAAAGGTAGGATTTGTTAATGATATGTTTTAAAACTTTGGTAAAATGATAGCAAATCATATGTTTCTATGACCCTCTTTTTAAGCACGTTTCCATAGCAGATGCATCCAACCCTTTCAATGAAAATCAGTTTCTACCAAAATATATTAAAATGCCTGTATGGTTTAATTCCATTAGAAATGCATAAGGGGTTATTGAGGGTTTATAACGTTATTTATAAGGATATTTTCAGCAAGAAAGGACAGTCGGCTATACTGGGGATACACAACGGCCTTAAAAAACTGGGGAAAAAATAGAGAACCTGCTCTTGTGCTACATTTTGCCCTCACAGTAACCCATACTTTCAACTTATAACTATATATAGTAGGTACAAAACTATCACACAGACGCACGTTCTCCTGTCCTCCCATGCTGAGTTTGGTTTGGAGGCAGTTTGCAGATTTAACCCAGCTGACAGCGGCGTCAGGGAGATGCACCGCTCACGATGGCCAAACTCCTCCTTTGCTCCCAGAAGCCAGGTACTGGGAGCTGGGAAGGTCAGCGTGGCTATGGCCTGCCCGTATTTCAGTCATTTTTAGATACTAATCCCTGGGATTGTTGCTAGTACTGTCGAAAGTTTAACGTGGTTTTGAAGAGCCCTGAACCAGCTCTATCATTTTAATACTCCGCCGTGTTGCAAGGTCTGAAAGATCCCGTTTCCCTTTAAACATGTCGCGTTTCTCTTCATGCACGTTACAATTTTCTAAACAGGAACGCTAATTGCACAGGTACGCAGAGAAGCCAAAATAATTCAGTTAAAAAATAAATCATTGCCATGAACAAAGGCGACGAGCCTGACTCCCTGGTGCGGTGGGGGTGTCTTGAGCTCAACTGTCAATACGCTTTGGACCTAAAAGAGTGGATCAAGCCCCGAGTGGTCCTGCCTCGCGCGGGCGGTTCTGTGGGCAGACGCGGTTGAGAGGGTTTCATTTCAGTGCTGCAGCCAGAAAAGGGATGGGGATGGCTAAAACAAACAAACAAACAAACAAAAACCCCTCACAATCCCAAACAGCTGGGAGGAGGGGAGAAGTACCAGGACGGGTCTGCACCGCTTTGATGCCGTGGCTGCACCTCTGCTGCTCCCCGCGGCGGGCGGGACGCGCAGGCGGGCGCTGCCGGCGGCCCTCGGCCC
>VZSZ01007976.1:0-21831 GCA_013398815.1 Ibidorhyncha struthersii | reverse complement strand
CTCGGCACTGGTGAGGCCCCACCTCGAGTACTGTGTTCAGTTCTGGGCCCCTCACTACAAGAAAGACATTGAGGTGCTGGAGTGTGTCCAGAGAAGGGCAACGAAGCTGGTGAGGGATGTGGGGGACAAGTCTTATGAGGAACGACTGAGGGAACTGGGGTTGTTTAGCCTGGAGGAGAGGAGGCTGAGGGGAGACCTTATCACTCTCTACAACTGCCTGAAAGGAGGTTGTAGAGAGATGGGGACTGACCTCTTCTCCCTAGTGACAAGTGAGAGGATGAGAGGAAATGGGTTCAAGTTAAGCCAGGCGAGGTTTAGATTGGATATTAGGAAAAAACTTTTCACTGAAAGGGTTATGCAACATTGGAATAGGCTGCCCAGGGAGGTGGTGGATTCGCCATCCCTGGAGGTGTTTAAAAAAAGGGTAGACGTGGTACTTGGAGATATGGTTTTTGTCAGGTTAGGTTAATGGTTGGACTTGATGATCTTAAAGGTCCCTTCCAACCTTAACAATTTTATGATTCTACGTGTTAGTGCAGAAAGACTGCTCAGTCTGAACAGATTCACTCTTCGCTTTGTTCCTGCACAGAGTGAGCATAAAATTTCCAGGTGCGTTCTCTGTGTACAAGCATGAGCAACTAACTGCCAAGGGAGGAAGCAAGACAGTGCAGGGATAAGCCCAAAGTTTGACTCAACGGAAGATGGACCAAGCTTGCTTTGTACCCATGTAGAACAGTTTTATTGGATAAAAACTGAAATGTAAAGCATTTTCCTCAGAATTCCTCTTGCTTCTTTAGTCTGCTTTGCGTGCAGTTTTGGAGGACAATTTGCATTCCTGTATGCCAGCACATGGAAAAATGATGTGCTGTAGATGATATAAACAGCATTGTCTTCTGTGAATTATTTCACAGGTTACAAAGTGACGGGTCAGCACAGGTTGGGTTGCTGTATCTTAGAACAAGAACGTGCTGTAAAAATACATAATGCATTTTGACCATCAAGTTTGAAATTATGAGGGCTGTAAATACAGATAAATCTCTTCTCCCCTTGCTGGTCATGTTAATATGAGATTTTTTCTGGGTTACAATTGTGTCTTTTGTCTCCCACTCTTTTTAATCTGCTTCTCCTCTTTAGAATACTTTTAGGATACAGACGTGACATTTGGCATCCTGGGCACAGTGCTTGAGATGCACGCATCATCACAGCAGAGCCACATGGCTCCCAGGTTGGGAGGAGAGGCACTGGGAGTCTCCAGTCAAGGGCAGTGATGTCTGTCTCCCACAGTTGACAATGGTGGGAGATAACCGTGCCCAGCAGGAACTTTGAGAAGGACGTCTGAAGACTGCTTGTCCTTGGGTGGTTTTTGTCTGCATTCCAGCTGCAGCCACCAAAAAGGCTAATCGGAGTCTCATTTATAGCCAAGGGTTCTTTTTAGCAGCTTGTTAGGAAAATTAGTTGGAGGTTAAGGTCAACATGGGAGAAGAGGTTTTCATTACAGACAGGAAAGCTGATTTAAGCTAAAAGCATGTATTTATTGGGAAGGCATCCTTAAACTGGAATATGTTACTAGATCAGAACAGTAACATTTGGTACGTGCTTTCTACACCAATAAGTGGCTACAGTTGGAACTAGCCAATGCACAAGCAAAGTTTTAAATACAATCTGGTGACATGCATGAGATATTCAAACAAGCAAAGTGAGGAAAATATCCCTAGAAATAATGGTAGGAAGAGTCCCAAGTCTAGCTCTATTCCACACATTTCTTCTCCAAAGATACCGCTTGCGTGTGGTGATGACACATATTAATACATTTCAACTACTGTACCAGAAAAGATACCATTTTAACCACAATTTGGAAATACAGAAGATTTTCCCTTTTTTTTTTCCTTCTTATTTCTGAGTAGTTTATCTAGAATGAACATCCTTGATGTTCTTACATAGGACTTTAAACTTCAGAGTAGAGATCACTTAAGTCTTTGCTTTTTTTATGTGTGATATTCACTAACTGTTTTGAATTAATTCATTTTCACTTACTTAATATCTTACCTGATGTTGTTTATACTTAGCCAACAGTTTCACGTGGAAAAGGCTTTAAACCCCCCCCATAGTGCTAGAAAAGACAAGACCTTTATATGCCTGTACTCCAAAGACAGTAGAAATAGACAGGAGACTATGCTGTGGGTCAGACACATGTGAAACAAGAAGCAGAGGAGACAAATTAAGATCCAGTCATCAGCTCAAATCCTTGTGGTGATAAAAGCCACCCAATTCCCTCACAGTCAAAATTACCAACTAGATGAGTCTTTTTAGAACAGTTTTAAATGAAGTGAGAATAAAATAAGGCTAGATAAGGAAGAAACAACGATTTGGGGGCCTTCAGGAATCTGTTACTTGTGCTTTACTGGTGCCCTTGGGTAAATCAGTTGTGGGAAAAGATGAAGAGATTAAATACAGTCTTTGAAATGACATTCCTAATGACTCACCATTTCAGAGCGCTTGGGAATTTAAGCTACAACTGAAAAGAAGCATAAAATAAAATTAAAAAAAAGCTAACATTATCTTGGATAATGTGTATCAGAGAATGAGTTCATATTATTTTAATGTTGAACAGATGTCCTAGAAAAGGCAATGATTTTAAATCAAATTTTCTTTTACTTAAGCCAGTTTGCAAAAATACAGGTGGTCTATCATACAAGTTAAGGATGAATATAATTAGAACCATGACACTGATATTTGCAAATCAGAAAAGCTGAATTCCTATTTCTATTCCACGGAAACAGCCAGTATCTCAAATTGTCGTAGCATTCCACTTCGGAACAAAAAGCCAAAATTTTCCACAAAATTAGATCTAAAAGGATTTGGTTTAGACTTCTTGAAGTATTTCACTCTGTCCTAATGTAATTCAGTTTATATCATTACTGTCAAATTAATAGAAGCAGGCAAGAAACTCAAACTCATCGTGACAACCCTCTCTGAAATCACTGTTCTCTTTATATGCATTTCTGAAGTATTTTGCTTGCTGGGTATCAACTGAAGACTTTTCAGTTTGCTAGCCTGCCAAATACACTCTGTTAATTGCTAATAAATTGTTAAATGCTTGGCAATTCATTCAGACAAACCAATGCGACTTTTGAAGTTTAGTCTTAATAATTTGACACTTAAGCAAGGAAAAAGGGGAATATAAAAAGTTATAAAGAATATGTTTTTAGCCATGCTTCCTTCTGCTTCTCTCTTGGTCTATAATAGGTGAGTACATGAAATCATCACGACTCTGTTCTTCTCAAGCCTGTTTTGAATGAGTTAACTGTTTAAAGTGGAGGGGTTTGTCAAAAAGCTCTTCTTATTCCTCAGCCTTCGAGTATTGACACAGAGTATTTTCTTAGTGACTCTTGAAAGGTATTACGTATTCCTGAGGAAGGAATTGCGTATGTGTCTCATCTGCTCCATCTTCTGCCTTAGTTAATGGAGAGCATCGAGCCGGGGGAGTCTTGGATTAGTGGTGCTTACTAGTAAGCCCCTTCACAACTGCACTCATCAAGACTTCACTAAGGCTCTTCTCCACACTAAGAATACAAAAAGGAGGCTTTTGTGAAAATTTTGTCAAGACGTTAGATGACGAAACAGTTCTAACATAGCATTATGGAAAATAAGATTTCATAAGTCATTAAATATGATCAATACTTTTTAAAAAAAGACAGGTATGTGCTGTGGAGACTGTCTCCAGGCTGTGCCAGCTGTTTAAAGTTACTGCATATATGAACTCCTTACAGAAAGGGGTTCATTTATAATGGATCTCGTGGGCTTTCTCAGAAGAAAACTTCTGTGGAATCTGTTTATCCTAGGACTGAAATGGGACGGACATGAGAATATGAACAGTAAGACTTAAGGCATTTATTACCAAGAGATTAGAAATTATTATTCCAAATGGGTATGTAAACTTGACATGACCTACTCTAGGGGAACTTACCCATGTACCCATAACCCATGGTAGCTCTTTTTACACCTGGCAAAGACACCCACAAGCTGTAGTAAGCACTGACTCATTTTCCTAGAGGGAACTGCCTTCAGTGTACAGTTACAAGACTCACAGGAGTCTCCCGAAAACAAACACTTCTTCTTTCTGCCACTCTAATTTGCTACCTAGAGGTAGCACGCTGCTTTAATCTGCTCAACTCTTCCAAGTCCTAGATGTACGTACCTTTTCAGGAACAAAACTGATGCTTGCCTGCCAGGGGCCGTCATCTGCATTCCTCGTGGTAAAATATTTTCCTCAGCAATTTCACATCTCTCTCACGACTCTGGATTCAGACTTTTGCTTCAAGCTAACTTGAAACGTTTTCAAAAGGGGATCTTGTTTCAAAGGGCAAGAGGCTCAAGATGGTCTGAAAAGCAATGGAGTTCAGCAATTAGAAAGCAAGGTGCTCTAATTCCCGTCCCATTGCAAAAAGCTTGGCTGTAGGTTGAGGCACTGGCAGAGGACAACCCTTGTGGAGGGAGTTTTGTGTGAAAATACTCTGTTTCCCCAGAGTTTGAGGAGGACGTTAACATAAGGATGGCCAAGACCCTTTTGTCAGATCCCGGCCTATTCTACAGCCACTTTTAAAACTAACCATTCTGGATTAACCCCCTACTTTGGTGGCCTTCCTTGAGCCATCGTACAACTGGTGACTGTTAAGTCAAATATTTCAAATTCACTTAATGTACTTTAAATCTTAGTCGCCTCTTTTTCTGTATTTTTTACAGAACCAAGAATAAATCCTGCAAGTGAAAAAATATTGGGAACAGAGTGTAGAAAAATAAAATAATGTGATTATGTCTGTGGCTGCTGTCCCCGCAGACCTCATGGACAATATCTGCTGCTCTGCATGTCTCTCATCCTTTTGAAAGGTTAAAAAAAAAGCTACAACATAAAAGACCTGATGTTCCTTGGCCATGGCTGATGCCAAAGGGGAGAATTTTCCAGGGAGGATTTCTGAACTGCCCACTCACTAACCTGTTCCATTTTTTAAGGCTTTGGGATAACAAAGTCTCGTTTATTGCTCAGAAGTGGCCTGCATGTAACGTTATATCAAGGAGGTTTGATGGACTTTCAGCACATGAAGTTCCAGGGTTTTCCTGGCTTACTGACAGTACTTCTGAGCTCTTTCTCTTTTGCTACTTACATGTGTGCATTTATGTATTTTGGTTCTGTTTTCAGACCTTTCCACTTTTCCATTTTCACTGCTGCAATGCTTTTGAAGGTCATGATCTCACCACCCCGCCCACAGTTGCTGCACTTCTAAAGCTCCAGCCCCTACAATCAAATAACTGTATACATTTCTGCTTTTACTTAATCAAAGCTTTCAAAATAACCTGGGAGGCCAAGAAGTTTTCCTTATGTCACACCTGGTGGTGTTATGTGACAAAAGGCTCACCCCGCGCACACAGAGGAGAGCAGAGGCACGACAACAGGTGGGGAGGCCCCAGTAACCTCACTGGGGACACGGAGTCCCTCCCTGCCCTTTGCAGGGTTGTCCCAGGGGACCATCAGCCCCATGGGCCGGGGGTGACATCCATCAGGGTGAGACAACAGGAGAGACTCTCCCGAGCACCTCAGGCTGAGTTGGGGTGGCACGTTATGGGACACAGAGAAACAGCATCCTGGGATTGCACAAATTTATAGGATGTTATGGGGAGGAACCAAACACGGCGAAAGGGCAGGATCATGGTGGTTTGGGGAATAATGAGTGTGGTAAAATTAGGGGATAAAAGAGGCCAGTGCACATCAACAACTGATTGTCAATACGCTTGTCTGGCTGTGCCCTGCATCTCATTGCTGCTGTCTGTCCTGTCTGCTCATTAAACTCCCTTTCTGATTATTTCCCTAAGTAGGGGGGTCCCTACTCTTGCTGGCAGGCAAGTGGGATAGGTGGCTTGGGAGCCAGTTATCAAAGCAGAGATAAGCCCAGGCCAGATGCGTGTGTGCCTCTGCCTGTGAGACAGCTGGAGGATTTGGCTACTGGCAGGGCCAGGGGGTCCAGGCCAATGGCAGGGGGGAATGTGGGGTCTGGGGTCCACTGTGAGACCCGTCTCCATGTGTGTGTGTGTGTGTGCGCGTGTGCGCAAATGGAGATGTGAGCATCCAGGGCCAGCCACCAGGTAGGCTGGATGTCCATGACTGGTTACTGGAAGGGTCCATAGCCTGGGTGGGTGTGTGTGCACACGTACGTACATGCAAGGGGGTCTGTGTGCCTGCAACTGGAGTGAGGCTGGGGGCCTCAGGGGCTCGTGTGCCCCCCTGGTGCCAGCAGCTACTGGATAGAATGGGTGTATGAGGACAGCTGCTGTCCACGTGGTGTTTATGCTTGTATTTCCCATCAATGGACCTTCAACCTGATCAGACAAAGAGGGGGACAGAACGGAAGCTGTTTGTGCTGCCTGTGCAAGTGCTGTGCTTTCTGGGTTGTGCTCCATGGCCACAAGTATACAGGTTTTGTGTGTGTGCCTATTGGGAATTTGTGCTCAGCCTGGCTACAGTCTATCCTCGCCTGTTGGGCTGCTGGATCCAGCAACTCCCAACAAATAAAGCTTCGTGAACACCAAAACAGAGTCCCCATGTCTGGGACTCTGCTCTGCTGAAAGCAGTGGTGATGAACCTAGAGTCTGATATTAAATGAGTTTTAGACTATTGGGGTTTCTAAATGAAGGATTTCCCTTAAACGGGGAAGGCTTACAGACACACGGGGTCCACTGGTCTCTGTTGCTGACTGCTCAGACACCTACACAGGAGGAAGTTCTGACTCCTGCGCTGGCACCTCTAACTCAGCCCCTATACAAAAATAAGAGAAAGAAACTACGGAGGGAGAAATTTTGAGCTGCAGCTAGTGCGAGGCTGCAGCTTCTCCCGGTGGATTTCAGAAGTGCAGGGCCATGCCTCCAGCATGGCAGCGCCTGTGGGTTTCATTCTCTAATGCTGCAACGGATTACATAGCTTTGAGCACAAGATCATCAGCTACGTGACCCGGGGCTGCAGATTCCTCCCACTATCCAGTTACTAGGAATTTTCCAGTAAGTGAGACCCCATAAGGAGGTGTCAGTGATAAAAGCCAACCTGAGAAGAACCCTCTCAGCATCAGCGCTGAGCACACTAATAAATCATTTAGCTCAGCACCTTCTAAATAACAGCCCCAAACCAGCAGTATTTACATAAGTTTCTCCAGCTCATGCACAGATGGTATCCTACTGCTTATGCTGCGAGAGAGCTCTCAGTGTGAAAAGAAGTGCCCTGGATGGGGGAACGGCTCAGGTTATTCACGAGGACAGTTTGCTTGCTTAGCTTCGGGTACTAAACAGCGCAGAACAAAGCAGAGAGTATTTCCTATGAGTCTGGGAATTCTGACCTGTTTCTAACCAAGCATCTATTTACTCTGAGCATCAAAACCATAAACAAGCACAGGAAAAAGCTTCTTGCGAAAGCAGAGCAATGGAAAGCTTTCGAACCCTTTAAAATTCCTGAGATCCTTTAAAATTCCCTTGCAAATTCCCGAGATGTGGTATCAAGCAGAAACGTCGCCTCAGCACATGCCGGCATGACTGGCTGGGTTGGCTGCGACCCTGCTTGGAACAACTCATCCACTGTCCAACTGAGCGGAGACGGCAAGTTTCACAGGTGATATCCGTGTCCTCCCACCAGGAAAACAAAAGTCACAGTGGAAGCAGGTCAGCCTTATTCACTTGTCTGGCTTTCGGTCCCAAGTGAGCCGATTTCGCTTTGCAAGCATTGCTAAGTGTGAATAGCTGGTCCACACTCTCCCTTTCCCCTGTGAAGCAGCATTTCTAAGTAACCTTTTTTAAGCCATGCGTTGATATGAGGCAGTCCTGTCACACGCATACCTGGGGCTCTGACATAGCCCTGTGCTGAAGGCTTTGGTTGCAGCCCCAGGTTGAAAAAATGGGCAAGAAAAAGAAAAAAAATCCTTCCTGATTCCCAATGCAGAGGGATGCTTTGGAGGTGTCCTTGGGGAAAAGCTTGGGTTTACCTGGTGGTGTTTGCAAGCTGGGCAGCCAAGGTCATTTGGCCTCCTGTTGTACTCTGTATCATCATCTCCTGCTTGCTTCTGCCCAAGCTGTGCTCCTGCAGGTGCTTAGATAGGCAGAAAGCTCACTTGGAGTCCTGCCTGAGGGATAGGGACAGGTATCCGTCCCCATCTGCATCACACCATACTGACATCCACTACCCACGTGCAGGTGTGACCATTGCTACTGCAAAGCAGCAACGTCCTCTGCCTCAGAGAGCTGAACCAGCACGAGTGTGCAGCACATCTCATCATGGTCCCTCAGCAGAAAATGCTTTTCAGAGACCACTTTTCAGCCCCCACTGACGTTTTCAGCTCCCAAACGGATGCAAGTTAGGATTTAATCCACTCAACAGCCTCATGATATGAAAAAGATTAAATCTTGGAAGAACAAACTAATTTAAAAGTCATAACCCAGGAACAGTAGATAATGTTCCAGCTCCATAGGGTACAGAAGCATTCCCAGCCCAGAAGAATACTGCCAGGTGCCGATACCACCATGCGGCTTTCCTCGCAAGTCTTGTGTCCCACTCTGCAGCATGTTGCACAGCTTGGCCTGGTCCCCCCTTTTTCCAAGACACTCATCTCCCTGGCTTGTGCCTGTGTCCCCAGTCTCCTTTCTAAAGCCGGAGCATTTCTACCTTGCATGATCTCTCCTCTCTGGGACCGGGGGAAGAGAAAAGACTCATGGACTTGCAGTTTCCTCTCCTCCGTAAGTTTCTTGACACAGGAAAGCCACCGTGAGTGTGTAACCAGTGAGTCTCAAAAGACAGGGGAGGGCAGGGAGGAAGGTGCTGTACAGAGGCAGATGGGGACATGTAGCTTCCAGGGAGACCAATGCAGGAGAAAATGCACAGTACTCCTGGTACCCCTTCTATGCTGCAGCCTCCTCCATCAGGTAAACTTCCAGTGCCCAGAAGGATTAGATCAGTGGGGAAACTGGAGTTAACAAAGCAAGCATCCCTGTCACAATAAGGGGCCTTAAAGAAGAGAGGAGACACAGAGGAGCAGCCATTTTTGGTAGTGGCGCAAAAAAATGGACCACTTTGGTAGTGGTGAGTGGGCTCAGAGTGGCACATAATAAGGGTGGCTTAACCCTCAGTCTAGAGGAGGCTGAGCTGGGACTTCAAATTCAACTCTCTAGGAGAAGGAAGACTGACCTCACATCTCAACAGCTCCATGCTATACACCGAAGAAACTCTAAAGTGGCTGAAACAGCTGGATGAAGGCAGATGTGCAGTGTCATCTATGCTTGAGCTGCAAAACCCTGTAACCGTGCATAACCGAGCAAGGATGTCTCTAGCCTCCACCTAATATTCAGCCTGCTCACTCAGCAGTTAGACATTTCTGGAGCAGAGATTTCCAAAGTATGTACCAGGGAAATGAACAGCGAAACATGCCGGTCAACATGAACGGTCAATACAGTGACCCAAATGCAAAATGGTCTGGCATGGTCTGTTCCACAACAGCGCACTGAGCATTCATGCACACTGCATGGACAGTCCACTACAGCAAAGGCCAGATCCTGATGAAGCTCCCCTTTCCCCCGTACTGGAATTTTAAAACTGAAAGGCAGCTTCAAGGCTTGGTCCGCATGTCTAAAAGAGCCATAGGAAGAGCAGCACATCTACTTGGAGCAGAGGTCCACTAAACTACAGCTGTGACTTAAAGAAAGAGTGTAGAAAAAGACACGGGTAAAGTATAGCAAGCTGTTCTTCCCGCAGCACAGCATCCCAGCTTCGAGCAGTTTGGAGATTTCTTGCACCTGAAGTTATGTATGGACATACAGCTTACGCACACCCTCCGTGGAGCAGGGAGGCTTACTCCCATGTGAAACAAGCAGATATCCCAGTGGAAACAGTAATAAGCAAAATGTCTCTGTGGGACAGCACTGTCCCACATGCCCCGACACCAAGGGTTGGGAGCATCCTGCCACCCCGCCAAAGGGTCACAGCTTGGAGCCTGCTTGCTCAAGGCATGCAAAATCCAAATCTCAGGTGATGTTAAGTCCCTCCTAGGTCTTGCTTTAGGTCCCATCTCCCTCAGGCAGATCAGCACGTGCGGGAACGAGCTGTACGCCCAGCAGCAACTTAAAGCCAAGGAGAAGGAGCAGGCCAGCAGAAGTTGATGCTGTCCACGTTGACTTGTGACCCACCTGGAGGTCCCAGTATGATGTCAGGAGGCGCAATGAGGTTCAGCAGTAGAGAAGAGACGTGCTTTCTCCCTGCAAACTACACTGCCAGTGCTACACTTGGGTGACTGCTGCCTTCTGCCAGCTGAGATTAGAAGCAAAGACTTTCTCCATGAAAAATCCTCAGGGAAAGCGATCTTCTGCCATTACACTGAGGAGGAGGAAGAAATCCCCAGGGAAGCTCTGCTGGCAGCTGAAGTCTGCACACCAGCCTTCACCAGCCGGGTTAGACCAGGCAGGAGAGGAAGAGGGCTTCCTATGGCACTTCATCCCCTCGGTTCAGCACACTCACGGCTTCAGATGCAGGCTCGGGTCTATGAAGGCTAAGATTTGGTTTTAATCAGGTCTTTAACAGAATGTGACAGAAAGATGTGAGCATCTTGGTTTGAGGTATGAATACCTAATGGAGCAAATACTGACCAAAACTGAAAACTACTGTAACTAACAATTGTGTAACAGAGATTTCAGTTCATCATCACAGTACTTTTTAGTAGGGAGTTATCCGCATGTAAATCATAAGAGTATTTTTTTTTAAAGGTAGTAATCCCAGAACAACTTGATTTGCTCTAGTAACACATTCTGGAAGTCAACTTTCTATTTATTTACAGACAACCAAAATGAAAATATTATGTCTATTTTCATGTGGCAGGCTTCAAAAAGAGAAAACAGTCACAGGAAAAGCATTTGTGATGGAAAGTTACTGTCCACTCACTGGGACTGCTCAGGCTGTGAGAAGAGAAGGAAACGGGAGGACAGGGCTATATATATATATATATGTATGTATGTATTTATTGATATATATAGTGTGTGTGTGTTTGTTTATATATATATTTATATATAGAAGAATCATAATCTCAGGAGAAATCCATATGAATATTTTTAGTTAACATGAGAAGAAATACTGCTGTTTCTTAGGCTGGAAGGGAGCAATGTGTGCTCCACCAATGTGCACGTCCTTGCTGGGAGCTGGAGGCCTGGACATTAGTAGTTTTGGTGAGGGCACAAATGACAGACAAATAAATCCAGGCCCTGGCTCCCACCACCATAGCTCCTAGCACACGTCGCCAGGACACGGAGGGTGGCTGGGAATGGACAGGTGTGCGCAGGGGCCTGGGTGCTCCCCAGCTTTCCCATGGGAAGCCTACTAGGGGGGCTCTGGGCTCTGTAGGAGCCTTATACGCTGTGCTCTGTGTTTATGAAAAGCAGTTATAAGGTCAATTATAATACTTTTCTTCTTTCCTTATAATAAAAAGCATCCCTACGAGAGACAGCATCTCGTTCAAACTCTCTAGCTCTGCTGGATTTCCCCAGCTTCAGCTGAGCCAGCCCCGGACAAACACCGATCCTGACCCCCTTCCCTCTCTGTCTGCCCCAGGGACTCAGCACCTCTGTAAAAAAGGGTGCTGTCACTTTGCATTCCCAAAAATCAGCATCTAAAACCATCAGCTGGTGCTTTTATAAATAAAAAGGGAAGGCCATCGGATAAAATGCATCCCAGCGGATGCTCAGTGCCCGTGTGTGTGCACGCACACGATACCGCCCACCCAGGAGGAAAAGCAGTGGTCAGTGAGGCAAACCTCACGTGAAGCGATGCTGGACGACTTGTGGAGAACAAATCCCTCCACCAACTCTTCCAGAAAAAAANGCAAAAAAAAAAAAAAAAAAAAAAAAAGCGCCTTGAACAAACCGGCCCCAGGCCATTTCAGCCAGCAACAAAGCTAACAAGCAAATCAAACAGAGAAATATCCCAGCAGACCTCAGCTGGCTGAACAAACAAATGGAGAAACTCAGGTTCCAAAGAGCAGGAAAGCTGGGTTATGAAACACGATTTTTTAATACAAAAGGAAGCTTACAGCTATCTCTGGTGATTAGACACGGAAGAGAAAGGTTGCTCTGGGTGTCAGACCACACTTCACACACGCGGAGGTTATTCAATCAATATTTGTCCTGGAATCACATGCGGCGGAAAAATTTGCAAGTGAATGGTCAGCAGAATTTAATGCACGTATTCATTCATATTGTGCTCTTGGATGGACACGTGTTTTTAAATCTAGCACAACCTAAGCTTCAGAATCCAGCAGGTTTTTAACCAAAATACAGGAAAATCTTGGAACTAAACACTATTTGTATATGCCTTTCAATTACATCTTCAGCAGGATGGGAACCTCTCATCTGTGATTTTAGAAAGGTATCTGTGGTAGGAGGGAGAGTATTTGGATCTCCAAGTTCTGGACCTAATGGGTAAAACAAATTAGTTAAGTGTCCAGAAAGGCAACCCTGTCTACAGAAACCACCCCAATGCAGAAGGGAGGGATATATTCCTGCCATCATTACATTCCCTGACTGCGCCGCTGCGCTGGCATTAGAGGTTTTATTAAGGGTAATGGCAGTAACAGCGGGAAGATATAATCTTCTGATCAACAGACAGCTGTTACCCACCGCCTTCATAAAAATGATGATCTCAGGTTGAGGATATCGCTGCCTTGAATCATCATATTTTTTTAATCCCCCTCGTGTGTTCACAACAGATTGTTTGCTTATGTTCAGATCGTAAGATCATGACTCAATTCCTGCCCCCCCCAGCAAGAGTTAAAGGAAATTTGACCATAGGGGCCCTAACCATGGACTTTAGAATTTGGCTGCAAATAATGATGCTTAAAACACAAACAAAACAAAATAAAAACAGACAAAACCCAACCTTCTTGCTTAGTGACTTAAGGACAAAATATGCACAAGGCACAGCACAACATCCAGTTCACTTCAGGTTGTGATATAGCTGACGCGTGCCATTCAGATAACTATCACAGGGGCAGGACACCTCTAAGCTTTTAAAATAGTGGGTTTGTGTGACTAGAATGAGGTATTAGTACACTCTCAGATTGCACTGGGGGTAATTTCAGCTGCACAGGGCGTAGCCTGAGAGAGAAGAGCCCCATTCAGCAGCACAGAAATTTATAGGAAGAAGGCACATACAGAGGCAGGGTGGCTCCTTCAAGGCAGAAGCTTTTGGGGAGAAGTTTGTTTTAATGGCCTAGCTGGAAATTCACTGGAAAAACAGCTCCATCAGTCCTGGTCAGGAAGAGTGAGGGCAGAGATTATGTTCCTCTGGCAGTCTGTCCTACTGAAGCATCCGTGCTCCAGCACAAGACAAAGCATTACCATGTCCTGCATCTGATGTGCTTTATTCCTCGTGTGGCTAACGCAAAAGAAAAAGGCCTCTAAGTCCATCACACTGTGTTAAAGATCTCTTTGATGGACTTCAAACAGCCTGCTGAAATCTTCCTCTGTGCATGCAAGGCTGCTCCGCTTCTAGCAGAGATGCTGCAGGAGGGCAGAGGGACGAGCAGAGAGCACTGCCCAGGTCAGGGACATGTCCACGTCCAGGGGAAAGTCTTTTTGTCCACATGGCGGGTGGAAAACCAGCAAACCCCAAGCCGAGGGGGTTTTGCTTAGCACCATCCTGGTGCATTCATGCGAAAAACCAGTCCTGCTTCTCTTGCAAACCATTTCTCTTCCACCTGTGCACCTCCTCCCCTCTAAAAACACTGTCCCTCAGGGCATCGATGACCCACAGCGCTGTTGTCTGGGGAGAGGAAACTCCCTATTCAAAGCGGGGCACCCTGGCCGGAAACAGGGTTTATCCTGTGAACGGCGAAGAACAGGGCTGGCACGTTTCAGGCGGGGAGCTGCTCTTTCTAGGTTTAACCCACACAAGGATATTGCATTTACATTTCGTAACACTTGCAAGGGAACATTCAAAGAGGAGAGAGAAACGAAAGATCCTCCCTGAATGTGATCTGCCTCTTTCAGAGCTTTGGCCCTCAGTCTGTTTGGCGCTGAGCATTACAGTGTCCTCCGTCACCGCGTGCTGTCCTCTGGCTCTGAATTGGGACAAAACTGTACAGATTCGGGCACAATTAAAATGATGTTTCATGGGAGTCGCTCTTAATGCGTTGTAACGTATTTCCTTAAATAGCCACACATTTGGTCTAAAATTACTTGACTTGATGTCATTTAAAAATATCCACTTTGGAAACAATTGCATACTGAATTTAAGCATTTGATATTCTGGGAAAAATGACCTTACCTACATTTGTCATCCTCTTACCTTCATGGGCACCATCCTCCTGCTTCTCTCTGCAGCCCAGGTATGCTTCGTACAGATCAATAAAAGCAACATATCCCTCACCTATCTTGTTCTGGTTGGCAAGCAAATACTAAAGGCTCAAGACCAGCAGACAGCTATTCAAACAAATTCACCTCTTATCAAGCCTACAAAGGATTAACACACCCATGTTTTCACTGTGTGGTTCTCCTGTGAGCTATAAGGGTTGTTCTAAAGGCAGAAACTGCAAACGGTTGTTTCCAAGGGCACAGTAAGCTTCATGATATATTATCAAATATTATACTCAGTCCGCTGAAATGCTGATTAGGCATCAGTCAGTTTAAAATTCCTGTACCTTCTTAAAAGCAAAAGTAGGGAGAGGTGACAACATGACATTGCTGTTTAGAGCAGCACGAAATTTAAACCAGGAAATTTCTTGAGGTAAGAAGAGGAATTTCAACACATTGAAGTTCTGCAATTTTTAAACCTTTCTCTATAGCCTGTTCCTCTTCACTTCTTTTTCCCACAAACATGCTTTCTATCCCCAAAAATAAACACTCAGGTGAAACTGTACAGGGAGGTGGGACCACGTGGCCCCTTGTGAGCTGCTGATGTGGTCCGTAACACCAGTACTGCATAGACCAGTGCAGACAGCAGATCTCTTCTAAAATGTGCTTCGAGTTTCTCAACGCCAAGTGTCAATCCTACCACAGCACCACCAAGACCTTTTCTTGGAGGTTTTTACCGGTGCCTTAAATCTAAAGGTGTCTTAGGCACCTATAGGATTTCTTCTTAGGGCCAATCTCGCCATCATCTGCCCTAAGGATGACAGGGGAAATCGCACACACAAATGGTCCCTGTGCCTTCAGCATGTGGATGTCTCACTCTGGCCACCCTCTGCACCTCAAGCAAGGTGCAAGGGGAGTTGTACTGATGCTAGAGCATCAGTAAGGGAAGCCAGGATTACTCCAGCAAAGACAAGATACGGATGAACCAGCACTGAAAACAGAGCCAGCACAGGCATTTGAGCAGTTGTTACAGGAGGGATAAGACCAGGAGAGGAAGATACAACTCTGATGTCCTTGTTTCATTTCTTTCCACTAGAAAACTGGTATTTCTGGACTCATAATACCAGATGGGACATGATGGGACCACACTTGAGGATTCATTTACATCTGTACCCTTGATGTACAGCACCTCTGACTCCATTTAACTGTATATTTCCCCCAGTTTACAATCTTGCCTTGAAATTTGAGTCCCAGCCTCCCCGTAACTTCCAGTCCATTCATTCATTACCTGATGGCAAAGAACTGCAGGTTAAGTTCTGCCTCCTTTATATCACTTACAGGCATAACAGCTACTTTGCTGGCAATTTTAACAGCTTGGAATTAAAAATAAAGCACAGATAGATTTGATCAGCTTCAGTTCAGGGAATGAACACTCAGAATATCGACTCAAAGAAGCATGCAGCTAGCTGCAGCAATTGCTCTGGTCTCTGACCGACTGGCCAGATCGATGCTTTTCTTCCCCAAAATACTTTCTTTTCAAAGCATATTCGAGAGAACGTTAAAGGTCCAGGGTTTTCTTCTGCAAGCATTGCTCCTGCTGCAAGTCAACATTAAGGCAACATAAAACTCTTACAATATACAACACAAGACCTTGTTTTTCAGAGGACATATGCATTTAAGGCAAATGTTAATATATAGCCAGGTTTTAATATGCTCCCTTATAAAGAACAGTACTTTAATCCAGCAGTAGTGCCTTTAAAGCCATATTACTCCTGCAGTATGGTGCTTTTCAAAAGGGGTATCATCATTAGGGTGCAGCTCTGGGAAGTAACACCATGGCTGCAAGGAGGGTGTGAACAAGATTTACTACTGAGGATCTACTAGTTAGTCCTAACGATGGCCTGAATGTGGCTGATTGCATCTTGCCTCATTCGCAGAGTAGAAAAGAAGTGTTTCAATTACTTTTGAAAATGAGTGAATTTGATTAGAATATTGCCAAATACTTTATATTTACAGAATATTTAGTTTTGTGCTAAACCCCAAGTTTTTAGCCAGGATTCACCTACTCTTGCTATAGAAGCCTCTTGCTTCGAGGCAGCTTGTTCCCATAGGAACACATAGTCGTGCTGGCATCATGGAGATGGCTAAAACATTTCCAAAAACAGCCAGCAGAATAATTCTACTGTGTATTCCTTCTACTGCTCTAGTTTGAGTGTATGTATTATGTCCTATTATATCTAGTTGGAATTACATCCCCGCAGGGCAAAGTGAAATATATATACACACATATGTACATACACATGCACACATATATAGAGAGAGAGAGACAAAATCTTGTTAATTCCTTTTGGTGTGTATTTGAACTATTTCCTTCTTTTTTTTTTTTTTTCCTGAGGGGCTGGCACAAAAATCAGCCACCTCCAAAGACATTGCAATAAATTAGAACTGAACCGTTCATTTTTACTTTGGAAGAAGGAATTATCGGTATGTCAAACTTCCCAACGGAGAGACCTGCAGATGCACCAAGTATGTACCAAATGCTATGCTAGGGGAGCCATACCATCCTGCTACATAGCCATTTCTTTCAGCTTGCCCCTAAGTTTTATTCTGTAATAAATTTTAGGATGGATCTGACAGACTCTTTCCAGCTCTTACTTCTTCATAGCTTAATGGATTTATCCTTTCCTTGGGGAGAAAGGAGGTTTGAATTTTAGTCTTTTGATTTGAATGCTGTCTCTCTTCCCTTGCTTTCTTCTACACTTGAAGGCTTCATTTATTTAAACAGCCTCATTGATCTCGACATGAAGATTATTACACTATGGTGCTATTCAATTTGAGCAAAGAAAGCATAAGACTTTGGATCTGTCTTTACCAGGGGATCGATGGCCTTTCCATTCATGTGATTTCCATTTGCTGCTTATAAAAATCTGCTGCCAAAACCTTCAGAGGAGAAATGTATCGTGTTTAGACCAATTTTCAGCATCTTTAATTTCTATCGGATTACGTGAGACGTGCATGTGGCAAGTTATGGCTATTTGGGGTAGGGTTGAGCTGCTGGTTTCCCCCCAGCAACGGCAGGCAAGCCATCCATCCCCTGCCCTGTGGGCAGCCAGCCCGGAGCTGGGACACCCCTGGCCGTTCCTCTGCTGGTGAATTTGCTCTTCCTTCAGCAGGGGCCTGGACTCCCTCCCCTCCCAACATGAAGGCAAGCAGAAGGATTTGGGAAATGCAGGCAGCAGCCCCACGTCAGCACCACGGTGGCAGCCCAGGGCTGCAATGAAAGACCTCCAGAGGGCTGCGGTGGGAAGTCCATGACCAGACCCAGCCCACGATGAGACCCCCCCAGTCAGGCACATGCCAGCATCAGAACCGCACAGCCTTTGGCAGCTCAGAGGTTTCTGGCGACAGGAGCTGCCTGCCATATTCCTCCCACCCAGCCCGCAGCTGAGGCTGACCCCCTATCCCCCATCACCGCCACTAAGGTTGTCACCATTTCATGTTCCTTCTCAGGAGCTCAGTCACTTGTGCCAGTCTGTCTGGCCACCCTGGGACAGAGGCAGAGCTGACCTGGTTGGGTATTGTTATGCAAATATTTGCCCAGGAGTATTGCTTGGAGGATCCAGGCAGGACCCATACCCCATCCCAGCGGCAAGGAGAAGCAGCTGCAGACCCCCTGGACCCCCATGCAGGTGGCCCAAGGTGACAGGACACAAGGGTGTGGGCGCAGGTTTTATTTCTCCTCTCTGGCTACCTGCTTTCCACACTGGCCTGTGATGAGCACTACCCGCTGAAGATCTCCCAAAGCTCAAAGGGCTCTAAAATCTTCCCTGAAATTTTGGAGTGAACCGAGCGCGGTGCTCATGGGATATCACATTGCACACAGACTGAAAAATGCCATTGAGCTGAACGCAAAACCCCAGCTCCCACTGCCAAAAAGTTTTCCATTTGCCTCCTTCATTCCCCTTGGAGTCACACTCCCTGAATTTAATATTTTCAAGAGGAGAAAAAAACCCAACCTTTTGAACTTTTTTTTTTTTCCTTGGATATTAAACATTTCCAGCAGAGCTGAACTCATAGGAGAGCCTCTGAAGTGAAACACTGCACCAGCATGTCCCTCTGGGAACTTCAGATCCTATTTATTTAATGTTTTTACTCATTGAAGACTGTCTGAGAAGGTGTCAACAGCATTTTCACTCTCACCCGGCTCCTCGGTCTGACTGTCCCGTGAACTGGCGTATTTTCCTGCCCTAGGCAGCCAGCAAACTGAAGGACTTGCTCACATGAATGTTTCAGAAACCTGCAGCCTGTTTTAAAATTATCCCGAGGCTATTAAATATTAACAGATGCCGTGATGAAGACGGATGTTCTTCCAGGCTTCCCTCTGAAATCTTAATGTCCAGTGATTCTGTACTTGATTCCAAGTTGTCTCAAAATGGTAAAGAATAGGATAAATCACAGCTGTCACTTAATGAAAACCTTAAAAAAGCTCTTTTTAGGAACCAGTCGTTCTGTTCTACTGTAATGACAAGTTGCTTTTTATTTACACTGCTGCTTAAGGAGATTTCCAGGCAGACAGGACATTTGCCCATTCCTTGTTTCAATAAAGACAACTCCATTTTGAACCCCATGCCTATGTTAACTTATTATGATACTGCAAAGAAAAAATAATTCTGATTTCACAGAAGAAAACTGCAGCAAGACAAGGTCAAACAGCGACAGGGGTTGTTTTCTGTACAAGTCCCCACAGTTTTTGTTTTTCAAGGGAGGGAGGAGCTATGTGGCCCTGTTCCCATTTAATCGCTCCAGTAGGAGCCAGCAACGGCCACATTCCAGTTGCAGTTGTGACATGGCCACCTTCCTTGTTTTGTCTAGTTATCCCACAAGCTCACTGAGGCATGGGAGAGCATTTTAGCAGCACCCAGTAAAACAGAGCTCCCTGTTTAGTGTGGGTCTTTAAGGGATCCAATAGTATGCAGAGCAAACACGACGACAGCAACAAAAAAAAAAAACAACCTCAAAGCCAGCTTAAGCTGGGTGAGGAACTTTAAAAATTCAAGCATGCAAAAAAAAGTGAGGGGGGATTCAGGTTGGATGTACAAGTCCTCAGCCCCCCTGTGTATATGCATCAGATCCGAGGATGCTATCTTTTCCTCCTGCAGCTCCTTCCCTCTCCACATCCAAACAGGCCGCTCCCTCCTCCACTCCCCTTGCACCCGTGGTCTGGCAGCTGCCTCCACCATGCCTCGGAGCAGCTGCGAACATCCCTCCCGACGCTCCTGTAGGTCTGGGGGCTGCATGTGCGCAGCCCGTTCCGCAAATGCGGAAGGCTGAGGTTTGCTCCATGAAGATATATCCTCACTGGCAGTTTTAGCTGCTAGGTAGGAATAAGTCCCTTAGCTAGCATATGCGAGCTATGATTCAAAGGCTTAAAATTGGACAGGGGTGGGTGGATTTTGACAGAAAGGGCATCCCCTCCTCCTTCCCCAGCCCCACCTCAGAGACAGAAGCCCACCTCCCGAATTCTTGTCTCAGTAAGGGGTTGCTGGGGTATTTCAAAGGAAAGGTCACAAGAATTTCTAATGTGGGCGAAGCGATGTGTTTTTCTTGGTCTTGCTCTTGGAGCTGGCATAACCATTTTGACCAAAGTTTTCCAAGAAATGTTTGGCCTGAATGGGATCTAGGATGGATCTAGCAACGGAAAATGTTAAGTATTCTTAATAAATGGCTGTTGCCACCAGCCCCACCTAAAGGGATTATAAGTTGGAGTAATGATACAGATTCCAGTTTTGATCACTTAACTAGACTGCCCTAATTTCTCCAAGAGGCAAATGACTATCAAATTGCCCCTACCGCCCAGATGCGCGCTACTAGCCTACTGAAGAGCTGAGGAACCTTTCAAGGCACACACAAACACCACGCATGCTGCACCTCTGACATCCAAAATAACCAGCAGGTTGAGTGCCCTGACCATCCACACCTCAGCTGACCTGCAGAGACACCATTTCACCTCTGCTGACGGCATCTGCTTCTGCACGTCCTGCCCCACAGTCACCCACACTGCTCCAACCACGATGTTAGGCGGTCACAAATCTCTCCCACTTTCCCACTGCCATAGATGAATTTGGTTTTGCATTAACTGGCTGATGTTGGCACCTGCCCTGGAACGATGCAAGCAAACAAAATTAGGTTCTTCATACAGAGGCAAGTGTGGACTCACACATATCTAAGGAAAGCTGTTCTTCAAACAAGGTGACACTCACGTTAGGGTCAAGCTTTTATGTTTCAATTAGCAGAGGCAGCCCTCAACTAGTAAAACACTCAGGATCCTGAAAAATCACCAATGGGAAGCACAAGTACTTAGCATTTCTGAGAATCACGCTAAATTTACAACAGACTGAAGGTTAGGACCTGGCACCAAAACAGGCCTTGCTATCCAGATGCTGTATTAGTCTTTTGTAAAGAATTTGTACTGTCTTTATCCAATTTCCATTCTTAACTATGGCTCTCGGTGAAATGTGTTCAAACTCCCTCTACTTTTTTTTTTCTGCCAGAGAGTCCTTCTAAGTAGAAGGATTATTAAATTCATATTCCAAGCCTTTCTCCAATGTTACGACTGCTTTCCTCGTTTGAAGTGCAATTCTCTTCTGAAAAGGGACTCTGGGAAGGAAAGAAAAAAAGCATTTCTAAAGACTGCACATTTCTCGTTTCTCCAAAGTCTTGCACAGCAAGAGTGCTCACAGGCTACGGGAAATCTGCCTGATTCTTGGGATCTGATAGTGATATCCATGACCACCGGTAATAATGATCTCTATTCTCAACTACAGGAGCGCAGAAGCATTATCTCCAGACTACATCTTTGCTGAGCTTTGCATAACAGCATTACCTGACTCATCCTGACAGTCAGAAAACAAGCCTGTCAAAATTACAAAAGACAATTGCATTTACTTTTTCTTCCCCTAGCTGCCTTGGTCCTGCAGCTCTACCAAGTACCAGTAACAATAAGAAACTGGTTTTTGTCACTGAAGCAGGCAAACACTGTGCTGAGGCCACTCAAGAACTGGCCTGGTGACTCACGCTGGTGACTCAGGACCGGTTATTCCTGCAGAGTTAACTCTCGGTATAATACAAATCTTGCCTCTAACCCAAATTCCAGGTGAAGTTTTCAATTCACCTGCAAAGATATTTTTAAGCTTGACTTGCTTGGCACACTGTGCAGGAGCCCACCTTTTAGCTCAAGGTCTATGCCCTTTCAGACTGGCTCTTCACGTCCTGCTGCCTGCACGCTTGCATCGCAGCAGGACCAGCCTCAACGGTAGTCAAAGGAAACCCAAGACAACATGAGGCTTCCACACTTGGATTCACGTTCCTCTGAAGGAGGGTACGCAGAGGCACCATTTCTCCAATCTCATTTCTCAGACCGGTAACTTGCTGAGCTTTCATTTTTGTCCAAACTCCCTCCACCTTCTTCAGCAG
>VZSZ01007971.1:0-13602 GCA_013398815.1 Ibidorhyncha struthersii | reverse complement strand
TTCCAAGGCTGCCTTGGCTTTCCTTGTTTCCTCCCTGCATCATTATTATTTATTTTTAAATAATGTTTTAACATCTGTACTTAAAAATTCCACAGCATCTGAATCTTTGTGTCACTGCAGTTATGTGTCTTTTACTCCTTCAGACCCTATCCTTTTTTTTCTGAAACCTCATTCCCCCAGGGTTGTATTTTCAAATGCCAGGCTTACAGCTGCTGTCTTTCAGGTTCGTTTCATCACTTTTCTTCTCTTAAGGCTGATTCACATTGTAGACTATAACGTTCTGTAACTTACTTGTCTCTGCTATGTAGATGTTACTTTTAACTGTAGTAACTGGTAAAGCACTGCATTTACTAGCAGGCATTGATGAGCAGCTTTGATGGACTTGAACACTTGAAAGAGTGCTACACCGGCTGCCGACACTAGATAAATAGCGTTTTCAGAAGGGAGTCTTGAAATAAGACTAAATGCTGATTTGCTCCTATAGCTGAAGAGTGACTGTTCAGATCCCTGAACGTTAGCATTTCCTGTGCACAGTGGTTATGAACACCATATTTTTCTCTATTTTAATTATTTCCCTACACTCTTGTGCCAAATTGGGCTTTCGAGTCACTACAAAAATCTATAATAACTATAATTTATAGTTATTCTTTTAAGTGTAGCTGACTGGAGTGGGCAGATGTTAACGTCTGTCTTCCAGAATACTTGAAGTCTCTTTCCTCTAAAACTTCACTATTTATAATCAAACATTTAAGAAACCATATGCAAAGCATGAAATAACATGTAATTTTTATAAATTTTTATATATTTCCCAGGGTAATATCTTATTCTCCATTGTCTTTCATATACTGTTACTACTTACCTCTTTCATGATCTGTATCTTACTCATGTACAGCTCCAGGCTTTTGATGTTGTGTTTTTTTTATTTAATCTTTGCTTTGCGTCTGACAAACTTTTCCGTTTAAATATGGTTTGAGTATGCAATGTATAGAAAATTGAAAGCCCAGGTTTCTTCAATACTGATGAATTTAGGATAAAGTTCAGTAGCAGCTGCAATTTCAGCATCAACTATTTTATTTATTGAAAGAAATACCTGTGCATTGTAAAGAAATGAAATTCACCCCGTATAGAGGGAAAGGTAAAAAAATTAAATAAATCTGTGAACAGCTGCATTTCTTAAATCAGCCCGTCAGTTGTATTTATTAGGCCTCAGAAGTCTTGGAATAAATGTTACTGTGAAAAGGACCAGGGTAAGGTAAGATGTAATTAAAAGTTTCAGTAATTTTTATATGATGACCTGAGACCATACTGAACAGTTACAGTGGCAGATGTTGTTATTTCTTGGTGAAAAAAGAGCAGACTGTTCTTTTGGGGCATATAGGTACTCTTAGTTTCTTGTACAATGTTTGTATTGTAGCACTTTGTATAATTTTAAGAAAAATAGGTGGGAATTTCAACAGGGACTGGGGAAGTAGTTTACCTCTTTCTCACAAAGTGCAAGAGTTTAGGAAAGTCTAGGCTCAGAAATAAACTGAGGCTGGTCCCTGAGTATTTTATGATTATTATTTTTAAGCTTGTTGATTTAGGCTGCCTGGGAAAGTGAAGTCACCTCTATTATATTTCTAAGTACAGTTCATAATTCAAATAACAGTTTTGAACATGTAGGGTTGTGAGAAACGTTTGAACTTTTTTTCATTAAAAGATGTTTGGCATTTTCTGAGAGATGTTAGATTGCCTCCTGTTATTGTTATACGAGGAAAGAAAGGATTATTATGTTACTATGACACATTTTTCTAAACTATGCTTTAATAGAAAATAGAGAAAGACATTGCTGGTGGAACATTATTTCCTTGAAGCACAATAAACAAATACTCCATTTAATTGTTTACTTTGTTCTCATAAATCAGAGTTCTAATAAAACAGAGCCAAATTATGTGATGTAGAATGACCTCCACATAACTGGTAAAATCTGCTCAGTGACCCAAAATAGATCCACCCTTTGTGGAGTGGATCCTGATGTCCTAGTGTGGGTTCTCCTCTCACTCTTCAGGGCTCTGGTCTTACTGGCGGCGTGACAAGAGGAAAGGAGGCATGGTTACTTATTTGCATAATTATTCCTCCGCTGTAGTTTCATGTATCGTCTGGCTGTCTGAAGTGGGCATAAGTAGAAGTGATCCCGTTGGCTAAACCAGTATAAACCAGTGCTGAACTGAAGGTTAACTGGGGCCAAAGTGGTTGAAGATGAGCCCTTCTGCATATATGCTCAGACAAGTTCCACGTAGATCTGCATTGTGCCAGGTTCAAAGTGAACACGTTAATTTGAAGACTAATGTGCTGCTGCAAGCTTCTAGTCAGTTTTGTCACAGTTTTGCTGATTGGCCTTTTAAGCCTCAGCAGGTCTCAATTTGTTGCCTTGCAAGAAAAGATAATGTGTGTAACTGAGCTGTCAGTTCACATAGAAAGGACCATACTGTGTCATAAAACCTACACTCGCTTTTGCAGTGAGCTTGCCAACCTGGGCTGCTCTGGAAGTGTGTACAGGAGAACTTAAGCTTACCGCCCTGTGAGATGCTTTTCTTGTTAGATATATGAATATGTGCATGCTGAAAAACACTCAGCGTATTTTTCCTCATCTTTTTTTTTTACAAAACATTATCCTTAAGCATTTTTTTTTCTGTACCTTGCTTCCTTCTCCATGTGCTGAAATGTGTTACTTGTCCATCTGCTGTAGCCACCCCACCCTGAGGTGCTGTGTCAGACAAACGCCCATCACATAGGCTGTCTCTTGCTCTGCAGCCGGCAGAGTGGGGTGTGCATCACTGACATGACAGTACTTCTTCTTCTTCTTCTTCCTCCTCTTCTTCCTCTTCTTCTTCTCATTATTATTATTATTATTATTATTATTATTATTNTCATCCTCCTCCTCAAATCCATAATTCTGTCTTATTTCTGGACTGAAATACATATATAATATAATCCAATTTAAATTGCATAGCTTGCCCCTTTCTTGATTCTTCTCATGGCTGTATTATGACAGCCAAAAAATAACTCTAATGTCTGCTAGGCAGCCAAATAGTTGGCTACGTTGTCAGTTTGTGTCACCCTATCTCACGTGCCATAACCTTGTGCAGTTACTGCTTTTCCTGGACATAGCGTGACCTCATGGAAAAGACAAACTACATAGTGCTGCCTTTTGGTGGTTGCCTGCAAGAAGAATTGCCAGTGAGTTCAATTCCGGTGACGTAGGCTGAATATTATTGTGGCTGACACCGTTGCAAGCTGGGGTTCCTCTTGCAACCTGGTGTAGCTTCTTGTGGAGGACACCTTAAAGGAGAAAAGTGCTTTAACTAAAGAAATTAAAGTTGAGATCCAGATCCAGATCAAAGAATACAGATCCAGATAAAAGAATGAAAGATTCTTCTCTCTTATTCTGTGCCCTTAAATCTGGGGGTATCCTCTCAGTCAGGACAATGTGTCCAGAAACATTTTACTAATCTACAGAAAGAATGGAGGGAAGGGGAGAAGGAGGGGAGTGAAATGCTTTCGACATGACTCTGTTTACACTTCAGCCCCTATTTTCCATTGTTGTTTGAATGTGATCCTGCTTGAACAGATTTCTGAAAAACACTCAATACTTATTCAAAGGTCCTTACAAATGTTCTAACAAAATTCCTTCTGGAGGAGCCACCCTGTCTTTATTTTCCTCTGCCAGGGAATTTATTCCATGGAGACCTCTCTCCCGAGCTTGCAATGAAGAGGTCATTTAACCACACTGGGCTGGTCTCTGGCTCTTTAAAAAATCAATACAAAATCTTGCTTCATTTAACACGAATCTATTAGGTCGCTGTAAATTGGAGGGCGAGGAGAAGGAGAGGGGTGACGCCTCTAGGTAGCTTTCCTCCTGCACTCTTCATTTTCTTTCACGCACTTATCTCTCACGATTGGCTGTCTCCGGGGCTAGCAATTTTGATATTTTATGATTTAACAGTTTACACAGTGTTTTATAAAACGACTAACTGTACAATACATCAGAAAGGAAGCATCCACATTTATTTTGCTTTGCTGCTTTACCGCCTTTCACTGTTAAGGCCATGTTTTTTCAGGCCACTGCCTCACAAATTTAAATGGTTGTAGGCTGTAAATACTGCAACTTCTGCAAAGTGCTGTAAATATTAACCCTCCTGCCCCCGGGGACCGTCACTTCCACTGGGCTGGAGGAATGAATCTGCTGACAGGTGTTACTTAGTAAGGAGCAACCGATAGATGTAATCATCCAGCCTGGTGCGGTTGTTCTGAGCATGAGGAATGGAAGCAGAAGGGGAATTAATTGGGAATGCCAAGATCAGAGAATTCCCAGTTCTAGGGGAAAATGCATAAAATGAAATTTAAACAGTTAAAAATATCTAACCAGAAAGAACTGATTGTTTTTTTCCTTTATACACTGTGTATTTTTCCTTTAGAACATGACAGTTTTTAGTTCATTAATTACTTGAGGTTGCAGTTTCTATTTCTGAAACATTAGCTTTAAGATTAAGAAATACTTTGTTTAATTGCAACAAGTCTTACACTGCCTTTTGTCCAAAATAATAAACACTTTCAACTGTATATTTTTGACCTTGAAGAGGGAACAGAGACACTTAAATATGAAATTAAATATAACATTCAATATAAAAATACATATCACCTGGTAATTTATATATATATAACCTAATATATATGAAAAATATAAACATACAAAATTCAATTTATTTTTTGGACTCAATTTGGTGTTTTGACTAATACACTTTTTAACCCTGCAAGAAATTTTTTGCTTGACTTGGAATACTTGCAGTCATATCTGACAAGCATTTCCCTGAGTTATTAATTTTATTTAGACCTACATGGGCACGTACACACTTCTCTGAATAACTGCGATATTATAGTAGACTTAGATTTAAATTATTTTTCAATAGTCTCCTGTAATTTTTGCTTTATAATTTCTATAATAGGTGGATGAATGCTTTAGAATAATTCCAGAAGGCAACTCCTTATACTTACTAGTGCAAAGTTTAATTAAAAGAAGGCATCTTTGGCATGTACTTCTTCATTGATGTTTTCTTCATGGTTTTTGACAGATTACCTTTAGTGTGAGAAGCTTTTTCCACTATCTCACATGAGAAAAGGTGATAAGAAATGTCAATACTTGCATGTCAAGTAAAATAAATAAAGAATAAAATGCTGAAAAGTAGGATAAGATACTATATTGATTTTGCTTCTATAATACATAAAAAATGAAATGAGAATTACACGTTTCTGTCATTTTGTTTTATACTCTTCTATATTGGTAGAACTAAAGGCCAGTTCGCAAATACTTAATTTGGTATGCTTAGCACTGTAGGATGTACTACATGCTTTCAAATCAAAAAGGTTTTCATATAGAGAAGATAATTTCCCACTTTTTTTACGTGTCAAAGGGTCAATCTAATTAAATAGGCAGTCTGTTTTCTAAACACATAACTGAATGCTCTTGAATTATTTTATTTAATGATAATATATGGCTTATTTTGGGTTTTGTTCATAAATTAAAACTTTGGCCTGTTCTTGTCTGTAAACATTAGGACTGTTGGGGCACTAGTGATCACTGTCATATGATGAACATATTTTGTAGTTTGGGACAATTAATGAGCACATTTGAACAGATCAAGTGCTCAGTGAGTTTTAAAATCAAACTTAGCAATTTTCAGAAATGTCTTTTACAGGTTCTCACTGCTCAGTGAAGCTTTACTGAGTTACATGTTCTTTGACCTACTAAATGCAGACATTTAATTTACTCATTCATACAAAATTGAGCACTTATTGTTGAACTGAATCTATGTGTATTGGAAACACATTTGCATAGAGTTAATTTATTATTTAAATTATTTATACGGATGTATTTAATTGCCTATTTATATGAAAAGCATTTTTTTATTTGCAGAGGTCTTTTTATTACTATCCATGACCGGGGACACATCGCTACAATGCTTAAATCCTGGCCGGAAAATATTGTCAAGGTAAGTTCAATTTTGGTTGCATGACAAAGCTGACACTGGTTTGCACCCAAGGTGACTGGGTTAAGATATTTTTATAAGCTTTTTATCAATTAGATTTGAGTGATTTCCTAGCTCATTTTTTAAATAGAAACAATGCTGTTACAGCCAAAGTTTGAGGCTTTTAAACCCTTGTTTAGCTGTATACATCCTTTCCCGATTAATTGGTGAATTACACTGGGTATTAACCATCAAAAACCCCTGAATGCTCTTTCTGCATTTCAGGGAATTCCAGAGTGGTTGAGGTAGGAAGGCATCTCTGGAGATCATCTAGTCCACCCTCCTGTTCAAGCAGGGTCAGCCAGGGCAGGTTACTCAGGGCTGTGTCCAGACGGTGGGTTCTGAGTATCTCCAAAGGTAGAGATTCCACAAGATCTCTTGGCAACCCGTTCTCGTGTTTGGGTTAATAGTTCTGCACATATGATACCTGATGAGCTCTCT
The DNA here is from genome assembly GCA_013398815.1 of Ibidorhyncha struthersii. NCBI lineage: Eukaryota > Metazoa > Chordata > Aves > Charadriiformes > Charadriidae > Ibidorhyncha > Ibidorhyncha struthersii. The sequence continues at coordinate 7,096 of VZSZ01007971.1, read as the reverse complement.
CACAAGAAATATTAAATTTCCAACTAAAATGGCTTGCCACAGAGTATGACAAGGAGATTATTGTATTGTCAGCTGCTTGCCATACTGAGCACTTCTGTCCTTTACTATGAAAAATCTTCCCTTTTAGCGAAGTTTTGTGGAGTTTACTGAGTTCCTGTATTTCTATCAATGAAAACACATACTTCCTCACACGTTTAAGTATGATGGAGTGTGTTATTTGCTCAAGGGAAGAATACATACATCTTTGAAGGATAAGAACTAGGTGGCTGTAGACAGCCCTGTCAAAGGCTAGCAGGAGTGGCTGGCTCTGGTTCTGCTGAAAACAGCCATGACAAAACCCAGGAGTATGGGGCTCTTCTTTTTTTTGTGGATAACTTCCTTTCCCTTCCTATTTTGTTTTCATACTGTTGACAGAAAAACGTAAGAGGGAACAGTGCCAGTTCCCTTGTAATGTAATAGTAAATGTCTTAAAAGTTTTCTATGAAAGTCCCATTTACAGTGAAGCAAGAGCCTAAAATAGTATAACAAAACCACATTAAAATACAATAAAATAATTCTCAGCCTTTGATGTACTGTTAATTTGTTTGTACCTGTTATAATTTTTACATGAAAATTAACAAATGATGTTAAGAATATAATGGAATACTTCGTACATATGAGCAAAGAAGCTTTTATTTCTTCCTCCAGGCTATTGTGGTGACAGACGGAGAACGGATTCTTGGTCTTGGAGACCTTGGCTGTTATGGAATGGGCATCCCAGTTGGAAAACTGGCGCTTTATACGGCATGCGGAGGAGTAAAACCTCATGAGTGTCTACCAGTGATGTTGGATGTAGGAACAGATAATGAGGTAAATCCTTTTCTGAGGTGTAGTGAATATTAGCTGTTTGAAGGGAACTGTAGAAAAGCTGAATTTTAAAAAGTTGGTTTTCCTTGTTATGATGCTGGCTTTGATTATGTGCAAACAAAAAAGTCCTGTGGAAAAAGTCTTATCCTAATGAAGTGTAGATATACTCATGCTAATGCACAGTGTAGACTGTTTTGTAAGGCTCAAGTAATTAAGGATGATGTCTGTAAAAATGTGCTGCATACATCATACATTTTAAAAAGTGTTATGGGAAATTAGATCTCAAGAAGAGGGGGATGATAGAGTTAAAAACACAATTTAAGGCAGCATTCTTTCTCCAGTTCTGCTGCAGAATTCCTCTGCAGTGATTTCAGATGTGAATTCTGACTGTGCCCCTCATTTTGGTGAACAGCTTGAAGCTATAGCCTGATCTGTGCTGGGAATGCATGTCTACATACTTCAGTTGTATGTTGACTTTAGCTATAGAAGTCACTGTAATGCTATGAAATTTCCCCAAATGAGGTCTTAGCACTTCAAGTAAGTGGACCTTACCCTCTTTAACTTGGCTTCCTATTTGTGTGAAGTGCAAGGATTTAAGATTGTTGAAAATTGGCTTTGTTATTGCTGGGGCTCCCAGGATTACTGGTTAATTACTTGGCCCTTGTTCTTCCGTCTTTTATTTTTGAAAGAATATTTGAATTAGTGACTCTGAATGATGTCAAGTTAAATATCACCATCAATATCATTATGCTTTAGCATAAATAAGTAAATGTTATACTATAAGCAATGCAAGATTTAAACTTTATGCATGATAAATGTATCAGAGATTTGTGTGTTTTATAGCTAAATAAAGCAATCCTGTATCAGTACATTTAGTTAGGACTTCTAGATTGTTGGGTTGGGTGTGTGCATCTTCAGCTTTATGTACACACCTCCACCCCTGCCCCACTGGGATAATTTAGACAAAACATCATGAAAGCATTACTGAACTGAGAAATAGCCTGTTACCCTCTTTCTCTGTCCCCCAAGAACACCCTTCTTAAAGTGGACAGACTTACTTGTGAGATGTATCTAAACACTTTAGCACATAGCCATATCAAATCACATACAAGTCTCATTAGCTATAAAATGTTTTTATTCCTGGTTTGAGCAGCTGGGCCAGTTATCTAATCTATTATTGAATGTTTATAGACAGTTAATTGCACCAACGACTTCTGATACTGCAGTAGGCTTTACATTTTGCTTTTATGCTTGAGTTTCATTGTATATATACACACACAAATATCAAAAAAAAGCATACCCTATCCAGTAGCTCAATTTTTATGTCACTGTTCTTGTGACCAAACAATGAGTTCAATGCATATGAGAGAATGGCAAACCTAAAGTATTACAAGATGCAAAAAAATTGTTTGAGCTGGGGTTTGTTGATACTCTGAAATATTCACCTTCTGATCAGGAGGATGCCTTTTGTTGTTTCACTTTGGAATATGACTTCTTATTTTAGGACCATATTATGGACTGCTTCAATTTAGTCACACAGTGCAATTAGAGGCTGAGCGTGTTTTAACCAGCAGGGTGGTTAGCAGTGTAGGACGGGACTGCTTCTGTCGGAGTACTTTTCGTTCCTGCCTAGGTGTGTATGAAGCTCAGACATGCACGTGCTGCCCGACAGTCTAAAATCCCCAGCTAAATATACTGGTACAAGAGACCTTAAACTAAGTTTGAATGAATGCAAGGTTGGGTAAAGAATTATTTTTGGGGTGGTTTTTTTTCAGTGCTGTAGTAGATGCAAGGAATTATATTAGCTTAGGGATCAGTGCCGTTTATGCTTGTCTGGGTTTTTGCAGGGGTGAGGAGAAATCAGCAGCATGAGAGAAATCATGGTTTGGTTATGGTCAACTCTAGAGGCAGCACAATTGCTCTTTCAGGGCTGTGCTAGACTACACTTCAAAACATAGATGTTTGGTCGCTGTTTTTCCAGTGGGGACTGGTTGCTCAGATGTTAAGCATTTATCTAACAGCTGTAACTGGGAATGAGACCTCTGAATTCTGCTGTAGGATTATGAACAGATGGGACTCTATTGGTGTACCCCTTGTCCAAAGAGACTGCACAGGACTGGTGGTACTCATTAACTGGATCTTGGGTGCAGTTCCCTGGCTACTCTAGCCAAAGTTATTTGAATTATGAACTGCCAGGGCACCGGCTCCCTTAATTTCTTCCCTCTAACACCCTCCCTCTCACCCAGTATCACATCCCTGTTCCCTGCCTAACACTGGTGTCCATATAACCAGGTGATGAGCCACTGCAGAGAACTGAAATGACTGAAAAGCAATCATATTTTGCTGGCTAAGCTGGTTATATTAGGTCAAGCTGCTGTGGAATTGCACTGCAATTCCTTATCTTAAAATCTAAACCTCTTGGACAAATAACTGTATTTTTATGCTATATTTTCTTACTCTAGCCAGGATTTTCCATAATAAGAGACAATAGAAATCACTCTCATAACTTGAGCACATATAAATAATAATTATGCTGAACATGTTTTTTGAAATGTGCAGATGTTTTCCATTTAGATTAGTTCCTTTTCCCTTTCTGTGGGGGCCTCAATCCTTTAAAATAATTTTTAAAATATGTATTTTTGGCAACTATAATGTGATTGTGCACAACCTGCAAATTCTCCAGAAAGATTAAATCTTGCTCTAAAGCAGATGGCAGGAAAAACTTCACAAATTCTCATCCTGTGTTGTTTTATTGTGTAGAGGACCCAAACCAGTAACTCTGAGGAGTATCTCACTCAATTTCTGATGATTATTAAAAGCCTTATTACTGTTAGTTTTAGCAGAGGTATTTTTAGCTGGGGTATTATCCTGCTACTCATAAAACCCAAGGAAAGAAGAGAGAGGCAAATAAACCATTTTTATACAATTGCCTAGATAATAAGCAAGACAAATGGAAACTGCTTACTTATGAATAAAAATTGACCTAGTAGAAAGACTTGCGTGACCAAACTAGTAAATTACTCCATGTAAACAGTGTGCGCCTGAGCGTCCAAAAGAAGTGTTGACCACTGCCAAAAATAATGTGCCTGTTTTGTAAGTCATTGACAAATTGGAGGCAAGTATTCGTTGATAAAACATTTTTTTCCAAAGCCTTTAAAACATTATTTGGAGTATTAATTATTTACTGCAGACTGTGACAATCTCACTAAAAGTTGTGCCTTACTTAGTAGCCGTGTATTTGTCAGGGGTGAGGATGGTGCTTCTCAGGTGGATATTATTGCAACTAAAACATGCTCAGGCACCAGCCTCAATACTGATAGGAAAGCGTTGTTGGAAGTCCTGAGGTGATGTGATCTCTGGATTCTGGACGTTCATCTAACGTTATAGAGGTATATGTTAATCCCTTTGAAATGGTTAAAGAAACAGATTGCAGAGGAAAAATGAAGTTGTCAAGGTACAAGCAACTACAACGTAATGGAGACCTACCTGAAACACATGTACTCAGCACTGTAAGTAGGATAGTTTAAGGATGATAGAAATAGTTAAGCTGAATCAAGGGAAAACATTTAAACATTAAAATGGGAGTGATGATTGTTTGCTACTTAAAACATTTTATTAAACTCTCACAAAATAAACAATATTGAGGCAAGCCTCTTGGTTAAAAATCAGCCTGGCTCACAGGGATGTGAAAACTGGCAGTTTAAAAAAAATCAACAAAAAAAACAAGCAGCAAAACCAATAATAGAAATGAAGTTCAAAAACTGAGTTTATAGGCAATAAAAGAGCAAAAGACACTAAAGAAAAGAAATTAAATCCATATTAATTATGAACCATAAGAATGAGATTTTCTGTTGTTCCTGATGCTTTACCTTGATGGTGGTACTTGTGGAAGTGCTAGATTGTCAGTATGGATATGGTAGATATTTTTAAAATGTTGGTTTTATCTGTCTTGGAGACTCGTCTTATTTTCCATTTTATTAACAGGAAGTGAATATGTTAAACAAAAGCTTTAAAAATTTGTCAAGATCCTTAAATCAGAATGTCCAAATAAGCTTTGTCTAGTTCCTTGAAAAAAACCTCTGGTAAAAGCTTTCTGGACCATGCCGAGCTGGGTGGGGAAGAATTTTTAATTATACCTGGGATAAATTGCGAAGTTCAGGAAGATTGGATTAAAGTTAAAGCTTTTAATTAAAATACAATGGTCCTGGTTGCTATAACCTTAGATAAAGAATTGAGTAAGATCAGAAAGTTTGACTAATTAACAATAAAACTCTTTATTCTAAAATAACTCTTGCTGATTAGCATGGGTTTATTAAAAATAATCTAAAGTGAGTTCACAGATTTTTGGCTGACTCATATTTTTTACCTTCAGTAACACATTTGAATTCATACTGTTCCATAAAAGAAACTGGACTAATGAAAAAACAAAGCAGGCCTCCTGTGTTACTAGAGAAAATGCAATTTAAAACATATCTTTCTGTGAGGAATAATAAAATAGTTGTGGTTTTATGGTATTTCAGGGTTTTTTTTCAGCTCTGCAATGTTTAATATCTTTATCAATGACTTGGAGGCAATATTTTTAGTGTTCAAGGGTAATAGATGAGACATGGTTTAGGTAAGGTACTATTATCCAAGCCAGAGCAGGAACGAAATCTAGGAAGACTGATGGCTTGTGTTATATAGAAGCCAAATCAGTGGTGAAAGCGTTTCTTCTAACCATAAAAATCTTAATCTAATAATGCATGCCTAGCAGGGGAGTGAGAACTGTGTTTATCTGGTGCCTTACAAGAGAAGCTCTGACAAGTTCGGGGCTGCCAGAGCAATCCTGGACTGATTGCATGTGTAAATGCAATACTGGCAATAACTGGGTGTGGGAGCTTTGGAAAGATTAATTGTGTGTTAGCATTTAAAGGTAAACCATTAACCATAAATTTCAGCATAGCAGAAAGCATTCAACTCTCTTAAACGGTACTTTCACAGAACACGGAAAAGCCAAGACAGCTGGTATTGGAAGAACTTTTTACATACGCAGTTTCTAGCAGAAGGCATCTTGGTGTCCTGGAGCCTCTGAGAGCTGGGACAATGGCCACGTGCCAGCCGTCAGGGCTGCTCAGGTGTCAGAAGTCACTCCAGCTGCAGCCGTGATGGCTTTAAAGAAGCTGGACACACAAACCTTCTCTTGCCCTGGAGAGACATAGCTAAATAGCTGGCTGGTCATACATATATGCCATTAATGTACAGATGAATCATGACGGTCAATTCACTTTTTGCAAATGTGTATCTGAAGCCTTTATTTATTCATACAACTGTCAAATACAGACATTTAAGTACTGAACAGTGCACAGGAGAGAGAAACATGCGAGGCAGCTGCTAGGGCAGCTACTTCTCCTTCATTCACCACACTTAACGGACTTGTGGGCTGCTATTTCAAGTTATTTCCTGCATGCTTTCTTTGGAATATTTTTTTTCCTTAACTTACTGCAAATATTTAAAGGCAGGAATGTGGCAGTTCTCACAGTTGCCCTAAATAGGTCAATGGGCATGACTGGGCTGGCAGTTCTGACTGTTCTGGAGGAATGAGAAGCATCTGTAGTGGAAGACTGAACCCAGAAAAAATGAGGTGCAAATTCAAGCTCAATTCTTCAACTTGTGCTAGTTAGCTTTCAGCATTTCCCCAAATTACTTCCCATTGTCATAAGAACTGGTATCAGCTTTGCAAAATTTGTGTTCTTGTAAACTATCCACCTATGAATGTGCAAATGGAGACTGTTGAGAAAACAGAAACATTATTATTGTGCTTTTATTATTCATATTCCAACCAAAATAGAAACCTGGACAGAAGAAAACTGACTATAGAGGAAACCTACAATTTTACATCTTATTAATCTAAAGATATAAAGGTATCAAACAAACCATGTAAACTGTGTACAGCTGTAGGAATTTCTAAGTAAAAGACAGTCAAAATTGACATTCATAAATAGATGAGCAGCACTTTTACACAGTTGTTTGTGGAGTAAATATATTACGGAATGCCTTCGCCTTGAATAATGGTTGTTAGAACTGGAGATGGCATTTCAGTGATAGTTTTACTGTAAAATTGTAGTAGCATTTCCTGAACTCTAGAATAGATTGCTCCCATCTATATAAAAAGGATCTGGTTTTGTATCTAGTGCATATATGTGAATCTCGCTTCTAGTTTATGTTCTCCAGTATGGCTGAGCAGGGACCTTCTGAAAAGGCTCAGGTGGAA
>VZSZ01007964.1:49839-76427 GCA_013398815.1 Ibidorhyncha struthersii | reverse complement strand
GAGAGGGGCCGAGGCAGCTGGGAGGCAGCAAGGCCTGCGCCCGGCCCCGGCGGCAGCGGCACCGTGCCCGGCCCAAGGCGCTCCCCGCGAGCAGCAGGGCCCTGGGTGCAGGCTGAGAACCCCCCCACCCCCCCCAGGGGGCCGCCTTTCTGCCCCGGCCCTCATCCAGCCCAGCCTCCCCCCGCCTGCGCACTCACCACTGTCCCAGACCGTACAGGGGCAGCGCTGCCTGCTGGTGCCTTTTATAGCTGCCCCCATTGTGACGCGTCCCCTGTGATGTCACAGGCGCCAGAGCGCATCACAGGCACGCCCACCAACCAGCCCCGCCCTTCGGCCCCACCCCGCCCCAGCGCCTGACAGCTTCCCTGGTGTCCTGGTTGAGGCCCGGCTGCAGCTAATTTTCTTCACAGGAGCTGGCGTGATGCTACAGTTTGGGTAGGAGGAGGAATTGGTCCCGTCTTAACTGGGATGTTAGTAGGTCAGTGGAAAGTCTGCCCAAGGAAGTTGTCACAACACCAAGCCTGTCATAGTTCAAGTAGTTTCCTGACAAATCTTTTGGTCATAAGATTTAATTTTAGGTAGTCCTGTGAGGAGCAGGCTGATGGTCTTGATAATCATTACAGGTCCTTTCTAAGTTGACATATTGTCTGGTTTTATGATTCTTTGATTGTGACCTAAAGCATGCTTCTTCTCTTTGTTATCATTTCTAATATGACAGTGTCTTATGAATAGTAAGTTGGATGTCTTCAGAAACTGGGTATTATTTTTTTTTAATTTAGGTGAGTTTTCAATATGGGCGTAGCTTAACTATCAACCCCTTGCAAAAGGAGTGAGGTATAGATTAATGACAGAGTTTAAGAATTTCTATCTTCTAACACCTACATTCAGTGTCATATCCATCAACAGAGGTGCCCTCTCTTAGTTAAGTGTATTCTTGTCAGACTACGCCTTCCTTCCACCTATGCAATTTTGTTAGGGTTTTTTTTTTCTTTTTCCCCCAGTATAATATCCTTGGTTCATCTATAGAACAAGTATAACAACATTAGCAATATTTGAGTTTGCTGTATCTCAGTTCTAAATTGGAAGGACTGACTTCAGAAGGATGAGCATATTGCAAGGGCTATATATAATTTCAATTCTTGGCATAATTCCTGATTTAGTAAGTATATACATCTATATGCATCTCTATGTAAGTCTCTCTAGGTATCAGTATAGACATACATGGATGTAGGAAGCCCTTTCTACTTTAAAATTGACCATCTGGAAGATCTTGTCCAGAGTAGATTCTGTGTTTCTTTTAAATTAATATTTTAATTACTGTGTTATAAAAGGACTATCCTGGAACAAGAAATGGTGAAGTATTTCTAGCAATATATGAAGTATGAAGTTGCTTATACAATGATGTTACCTTTTTATATACGACTATCCACTAGTCTATTGATTTTTATTCCTAGTCCATTAAGAAGGTATTGTTGCACTTTTTATTGTCCTTTCAAGAGACTTATTCAAGGTGATTTTGTTGTCCTTATCTTTTATTTCATTGATTGCTCTCTGCAAAGCACTTCAAAAGAACAAATCAAGAGGTTAAAATGAACTGCCCACAACACTTATTGGACCATGTAAATGCAATATCTTCTGTTCAGTGGGTGTTGGCATCACAAAGACATGGTGGGATGGCTCCTGTGACTGCAGTGTTGAAATGGAAGAATACAGGCTCTTCAGGAAAGACAGGCAGGAGAGACCAGGAGGGGGTGTCGCCTGCTATGTCAATGACCAGCTGGAGTGCATGGAGCTCTGCCTGGGTATGGATGAAGGGCCAATGAGAGCTTGCTGGTCAGGATTAAAGGGATGGCAGGGTCAGGTGACATTAGAGTGGGGGTCTGCTACAGGCCGCCTGACCAGGAAGACAGAGTGGATGAGGCCTTCTATAGACAGATAGGAGCAGCCTCACGTTCACAAGCCCTTGTCCTCATGGGGGACTTCAACCACCCTGATATTTGTAGGAGGGACAACACAGCAGGGCATAAGCAATCCAGGTGGGTCCTGGAATGAATCAATGATAACATCCTTCTCCAAGTGACAGAGGAGGGAATGAGGAAAGGAGCTATGCTGGATCTTGTTCTCACTAACAAGGAGAGGCTGGTGGGGAATGTGAAGCTCAAGGGCAGCTTTGGCTGCAGGCACCATGAAATGGTGGGCCTCGAGATCCTTAAGGCAGCGAGGAGGGCACACAGCAAGTTCACTGCCCTGGACTTCAGGAGAGCAGACTTTNTGGGGGCAGGTAGGAGAGGGGCCGAGGCAGCTGGGAGGCAGCAAGGCCTGCGCCCGGCCCCGGCGGCAGCGGCACCGTGCCCGGCCCAAGGCGCTCCCCGCGAGCAGCAGGGCCCTGGGTGCAGGCTGAGAACCCCCCCACCCCCCCCAGGGGGCCGCCTTTCTGCCCCGGCCCTCATCCAGCCCAGCCCCCCCCCGCCTGCGCACTCACCACTGTCCCAGACCGTACAGGGGCAGCGCTGCCTGCTGGTGCCTTTTATAGCTGCCCCCATTGTGACGCGTCCCCTGTGATGTCACAGGCGCCAGAGCGCATCACAGGCACGCCCACCAACCAGCCCCGCCCTTCGGCCCCACCCCGCCCCAGCGCCTGACAGCTTCCCTGGTGTCCTGGTTGAGGCCAGGCTGCAGTTAATTTTCTTCACAGGAGCTGGCGTGATGCTACAGTTTGGGTTTCTTCTCACCTGCCTGCCAATGGCAATGTCCTCATCATAGAAAACCCTGAGCTGGAAGGCACGCAGGGGGTTGATCAGGTCCAACCCCTGACTCCACACCGGCCAAGCTAAAATCATAGACTCAGTGAGTCATAGAATCGTTTAGGCTGCTGCTAAAGACCCTCAAGATCATGGAGTCCAACCGCCAAACTAAGGGGCTGACGGGTCGGGCTCAAAGAGTTCTCATAAATGGGGCTACATCAGGCTGGCGCCGGTCACCAGCAGGGTTCCCCGGGGCTCAGTGTTAGGGCCCGTGCTCTTTAATGTTTTTACAACTGATCTGGTTGCAAGGGGTGGAATGTACTTTAGCTAAGTTTGCCGATGACAGTAAGCTAGGAGGAGCTGTGGACTCCCTCAAGGGCAGAGAGGCCTTACANTAAATTAATATTTTAATTACTGTGTTATAAAAGGACTATCCTGGAACAAGAAATGGTGAAGTATTTCTAGCAATATATGAAGTATGAAGTTGCTTATACAATGATGTTACCTTTTTATATACGACTATCCACTAGTCTATTGATTTTTATTCCTAGTCCATTAAGAAGGTATTGTTGCACTTTTTATTGTCCTTTCAAGAGACTTATTCAAGGTGATTTTGTTGTCCTTATCTTTTATTTCATTGATTGCTCTCTGCAAAGCACTTCAAAAGAACAAATCAAGAGGTTAAAATGAACTGCCCACAACACTTATTGGACCATGTAAATGCAATATCTTCTGTTCAGTGGGTGTTGGCATCACAAAGACATGGTGGGATGGCTCCTGTGACTGCAGTGTTGAAATGGAAGAATACAGGCTCTTCAGGAAAGACAGGCAGGAGAGACCAGGAGGGGGTGTCGCCTGCTATGTCAATGACCAGCTGGAGTGCATGGAGCTCTGCCTGGGTATGGATGAAGGGCCAATGAGAGCTTGCTGGTCAGGATTAAAGGGATGGCAGGGTCAGGTGACATTAGAGTGGGGGTCTGCTACAGGCCGCCTGACCAGGAAGACAGAGTGGATGAGGCCTTCTATAGACAGATAGGAGCAGCCTCACGTTCACAAGCCCTTGTCCTCATGGGGGACTTCAACCACCCTGATATTTGTAGGAGGGACAACACAGCAGGGCATAAGCAATCCAGGTGGGTCCTGGAATGAATCAATGATAACATCCTTCTCCAAGTGACAGAGGAGGCAATGAGGAAAGGAGCTATGCTGGATCTTGTTCTCACTAACAAGGAGAGGCTGGTGGGGAATGTGAAGCTCAAGGGCAGCTTTGGCTGCAGGCACCATGAAATGGTGGGCCTCGAGATCCTTAAGGCAGCGAGGAGGGCACACAGCAAGTTCACTGCCCTGGACTTCAGGAGAGCAGACTTTGGCCTCCTCAGGGATCTGCTTGGCAGAGTACTGTGTGATAAAGCCCTGGAGGGAAGAGGGGCCCGAGAAAGCTGGTTAATATTCAAGGGTCACCTCCTTCAAGCTCAGGAGGGATGCATACCAAGAAAGAGGAAGTCAGGCAAAAATGACAGGAGACCTGCATGGGTGAACAAGGAGCTCCTGGACAAACTCAAACTCAAAAAGGAAGCCTACAGAGGGTGGAAGCTAGGACAGGGAGTCTGGGGGGAATACAGAGAAATTGTATGAGCAGCCAGGGACAAGGTTAGGAAAGCTAAAGCCCAGATAGAATTAAATCTGGCCAGGGACATCAAGGGCAACAAGAAAAGCTTCTATAGATATGTCGGTGATAAAAGGAAGACTAGGGAAAATGTGGGCCAACTCTGGAAGGAAACAGGAGACCTAGTCACCTGGGATATGGAGAAAGCTGAGGTACTCAATGACTTTTTGCCTTGGTCATCACTGGCAAGTGCTCCAGCCACACAGACCAAGTCACAGAAGACGAAGGTAGGGATTGGGAGAATGAGGAACCCCACACTGTAGGAGACCAAGTTCAAGGCCACCTAGGGAACCTGAAGGTACACGAGTGCATGGGACATGATGAGATACATCTCTGGGCCCTGAGGGAACTGGTGGATGAAGTTGCTAAGCCACTATCCATCATACCTGAGAAGCCATGGCACTCCAATGAAGTTCCCACTGACTGGAAAAAGGGGAAACATAACTTCCATTTTCAAAAAGGGATAAAAGGAAGACTGAGGGAACTACAGGGTGGTCAGTCTCACCTCTGTGCCTGGCAAGATCCTCCTGGAAATTCTGCTAAGGCACATGGAAAGTAAGGAGGTGGTTGGTGGCAGCCAGTGTGGTTTCACTAAGGGCAAATGGTGCCTGACAAATTTGGTGGCCTTCTACGATGGCATTACAGCATTGGTGGATAAGGGATGAGCAACTGACGTTATCTACCTGGAACTACGCAAAGCATTTGACACTGTCTTGCACAGTGTCCTTGTCTCTAAACTGGAGAGACGTGGATTTGATGGATGGACCACTTGGTGGATAAGGAATTGGCTGGATGGTCACACTCAAAGAGCTGTGGTCAACAGCTCAATGTCCAGGTGGTGACCAGTGACAAGTGGCATTCCTCAAGGATTAGTATTGGGACTGGTGCTGTTTAACGTCTTTGTTGGTGACATGAACAGTGGGTTTGAGTGTACCCTTAGCAAGTCTGTTGACAACACCAAGCTGTGTGGTGTGGTCAACACAGCTGAAGGAAGGGGTGTCATCCAGAGGGACATGGACAGGCTTGAGAGGTGGGCCTGCACCAACCACATGAAGTTCAACAAGGGAAAGTGCAAGGTCCTGCACGTGGGTTGGGGCAATCGCAAGCACAAATATAGGCTGGGCAGAGAATGGATTGAGAGCAGCCCTGAGGAGAAGGACTTGGGGGTGTTGATTGATGAGAAATTCAACATGAGCCAGCAATGTGCGCGTGCAGCCCAGAAGGCCAACCGCATCTTGAGCTGCATCAAAAGAAGCGTGGCCAGCAGGTCAAGGGAGGTGATTCTGCCCCTCTGCTCTCGTGGCATCCCACCTGGAGTCCTGCATCCATCTCTGGGGCCCCAACATAAGAAGGATGTGGGCCTGCTGGAGCAAGTCCAGAGAAGGGCCACAAAGATGATCAAAGGACTGGAGCACTTCTACGAAGACAGGCCGAGAGAGTTGGGATTGTTCAGCCTGGAGAAGAGAAGGCTCTGGGGAGACCTTATGGCAGCCTTCCAGTGCCTAAGGGGGGCCTACAAGAAAGGTGGAGAGGGACTCTTTATCAGGGAGTGTAGTGATAGGACGAAGGGTAACGGTTTTAAACTGGCAGAGGTGAGATTCAGATTAGATATTAGGAAGAAATTCTGTAGTGTGAGGCTGGTGAGGCACTGGAACACGTTGCCCAGGAAGTTGTGGATGCCTCATCCCTGGAAGTGTTCAAGGTCAAGCTGGACGGAGCTTTGAGTGACCTGGTCTAGTGGGAGGTGTCCCTGCCCATGGCAGGGGGGTTGGAACTACATGATGTTTAAGGTCCCTTCCAACCCAAACCATTCTATAGTTCTACAATTCTATGATTATTATCTTTACGCTTTAAAAGGAGGCAAGAATAGATCATTTATTGTCTGAACAGGAAATTTTTGTGCTTACAGGAATGTGCATTTGACTAAAGTTCTGAAGCCATATATGTTCAAAAATCCCCTTTCTGAAATGGAAGCATAATTCTAGATTTAATATTCACTGCAGTGTAATATGTGTCCATAAACATTCACAACCTTCTGAGCACGCTGAGCTCAGTTACCCTCATCTTGCATACATATGCTCCCCGTGACAACTCTTTCCCAAGAGGGTCAGTTATCAGTCAGGGCAAGTTGGAAGTCTTACAGAAATCTGACCTGAATGAACTTAAATGAACTTATAACTTTGGTCACAGGCAAAATGAGTACAGGACTGCCAAGCAACAGTGATCAGAAATTAATTGTCAGGTCCTCTTGACATAATCTTTAGTTCTTTTGGATTTTGAACCCATGAGAAATGAATATTTACAGTTCCTCCATGGCCACAATGGCTAAAAAGTTATGCATATTAAACAATTCTTTTTTTTTTTTTTTTTCCATGTAAACTTGACCCAAGAACTGTGATCTGGAAAGAAAATACCAACTACCCTAGAATTATGATTAAACTTTGACTGTCGAAAACAATAGTACAAGGCTGAGGAAGCTTTTCTACAAGGAGGTGATAAAGTCACAAAGAGGTTGCAAATGACCCCAGCATCTATGGCAAGTATATTAAGCGCAGTAGAAGGAAGGTGAGACTGATCAAGAAATGCTTAAAAGGATACAATAGCTTTCCCCAGTACATGTGCAACCCCTACTACAAAACATCTGAGAGAGCTCCAGCATGACTTGGATGGAGATGGATTGTCTGATTTTAAATCTACCTATCATCAAAGAACAGAATGATGAATGCAAGGCAAGTATTTTAATAGAGGTATTTGTCAAGAAATGTCCTGGATGTAAGAGAGGAGTGGATGATAGTTCTGTCCCCTTGGTTTGTGCTGTGGGAATTGGAGAGCAAATCGATCTAACTGTTCTGGTGTCACCACCTCTGTAATCTATTTCCTTATTTGTCTCTAAAATTACAGAGGTAAATCAATGTGCACTATTAAAAAACTGAAAAGTGTGGCTGATACTTGGGCAAGCTGGGGTCAGGATTTTCATTGTTTTTTATACAAATGTCGTAAATAAAAAAGACCTTATTATGAGAAAATGTCTTTTGTTAGAGTATTTCTGCATAAATGAGCCTTTTTGAGTAAATAAAACTTACATAAATGAAAGGTTTCATAAATGCTTTTGCTGTTGCACTTAGATTTCCCAGACCCTCTGAGGGCACAGATGTCCATTAACCTAGGGAAAGCCACTGGCTCTACTGCTTTCCAGCAGCATACAGAACGACTTTGCAGAGTGGCTGCTCTTCTTGTCATCTATGAAATGAAGAAATACCATCATTCTCTGTGAAGTTTGGAATTAAATCTTTCTACAGTAAATCAGGAAAGGCCATTTCACTCATCCTGGCTTCCAACAGTGTATTTTCAAGGTCTCTGGATACAACCCAATCTTTCCATCCTCAGATCCTACATAGTTCTCATGTCCCTGTTAAACTGAGGCAGGGATAAAGTCCAGGTGGAAGTCCTCCAAGGTCTGTTATGTTGTTTATGCAGGCTGTTGCAGAAAGGATTTGTGGCTAAATGTCATTTCTCTTTATAAGTACCAAGGGGTTAAAGCTGGTATTATAAATGTCGTTTTTAGGGGAAGCATGCTGGATAAATGCTAATCTGTTCCTTAAGCACTCTCCAGTGATTTTCATGAGCTCTCTTCACAGAGTAAAAATAAAAATATCATGGTACAATATAGGAATTATGGTGCAGACACTCTTCAGCCAGTGTGGTTGTAAACCTCCTGGCCTGAAGCTATAAAAAGCAAGGGAGTCCCTGCCACCATCTATGGATAAACAGAGAGAAGGAAAGATACTGAGGCTTTTCTTTCTACCTAGAAATCCTCCAAGCAACGTTTTGAGAAGCTGGCAATTTTTACACAAGCTTGGAAGTAATAAGGTGGTGAATCTGAAGTAAGGCACACAGAAAGAGAGAGAGCTAGGCAGAAAGGACTGTTTATTCCCTTTCATTGAGGATTTCATAGAAATATGCTATAGAGAGATTTTGTCTTGAAAGGGAGTTCTTATGTGGCTCTTTGCTGAAGCTACAGATGGCAGCAATAGAAGTCAGGGATCTCAGATGAGGTCTACTACATAGCAGAGCCCCATGAGAGAGAAATTAACTGTGTAGCTGGTTTATGGATGCAGTAAAAGTTAGGATTTTTCAGAATAGAGCAGATCGTGTTTCCCACAAGGGAAGACACATTAGCATTCAACCCTACCATAAGACTATGGCTCTCTATTGCTTACTAAAAAGTTCATGTTCAATTAAGTACTTGTTTGAAGCCCCTGTCTTGCTTTTCCCTGTGCAATATCTGTGGCCAGCACATCAAAACAGGATAGGGAATTTGGTCAGTTGTACCTGGAAATAAAAGGAAGCTTTGAGGGGCTTCTTGCATGATACAGCACTCTCAACACCCTGTACACACTACTGCTTCTCCCAATTTCTAAAGTGCTTTTGCTATTTTTAATAAATAAGAATGTGAGAGGTGGTGACAGGGTGCTGCTGAGGGATCTGTGGACTGCACCGCAGCTGTGGTCCTTTAACAGTCAAGAGGAAAATATTTTCATTTGTTGCAGGGCCTAGGACAACCCTTCTAGTCACACATGCATCTCCATGTGCCATGTCCGTGTCCCTCAGGAGACCCACATTACAATTACAGCAATCCAGGACACCAGCAGTTGGGTGTGCCACAAAACTCCTGAGGAGGAACAGAAACTACAGTGCTTCTCCTAGCCAGGAACTACCACTCTGGAGTCTGGTCTTGACTGGGCAAAGTCCTGCTAGAAAACACACAGTCCTTTGCTTAAACCTTATGCCACAGAGACATGATGGCTACAATATGAATGGATGCTCTGTCATATAACCTGATATGAATGCCCCCCTCATCATACGGTGAACCATTATATATCATTTCACAATGGGTATAAGAAGGATAAATAGGACAAATACTGGAAGAACATTTGGTAACTTCTGGTTTGTATGAACAGACTGGGAGTAGAAATACTCCTGTCATTAAACAACATTGAATGTTCTTCCCTCACCCATTATGAAATAGTTTGTGGTGTAGCAGTCAAAGTCACAGCACCTGGATGAAAAGAAGGTTATCAGAAGTAGTCAGCATGGATTCACTAAGGGGAAGTCGTGTCTGACTAATCTGATAACATTCTATGATGAGGTTACTAGATGGGTGGATGAGGGGAGGGCAGTGGATGTTGTCTACCTTGACTTTGGCAAGGCTTTCGACACTGTCTCCCACATCATCCTCACTGGCAAGCTTAGGAAGTGTGGGCTAGATGAATGGACAGTGGGGTGGATTGAGAACTGGCTAGCAGATAGAGCTCAGAGGGTTGTGGTTAGTGGTGCAGAGTCTAGTTGGAGGTCAGTAACAAGTGGTGTCCCTCAAGGGTCAGTACTGGGTCCAGTCCTATTCAATATATTCATCGATGATCTGGACGAAGGGATAGAGTGTACCATCAGCAAGTTTGCTGATGACACTAAACTGGGAGGAGTGGCTGATACGCCAGAAGGCTGTGCTGCCTTACAGCGTGACCTGGATAGGCTGGAGAGTTGGGCAGAGAGGAACTTAATGAAATTCAACAAGGGTAAATGTAGGGTACTGCATCTGGGGAGGAATAACCCCATGCATCAGTACAGGTTGGGGGCCGACCTCCTGGAGAGCAGCTCTGTGGAAAGGGACCTGGGAGTCCTGGTGGACAACAGGATGACCATGAGCCAGCAATGTGCCCTGGCGGCCAAGAGGGCCAATGGCATCCTGGGGTGCATCAAAAGGAGTGTGGCCAGCAGGTCGAGGGAGGTCATCCTCCCCCTCTACTCTGCCCTGGTGAGGCCGCATCTGGAATACTGCGTCCAGTTCTGGGCTCCCCAGTTCAAGAAGGACAGGGATCTGCTGGAGAGGGTCCAGCAAAGGGCTACAAAGATGATTAGGGGATTAGAACATCTTTCATATGAGGAGAGGCTGAGGGATTTGGGTCTCTTTAGTCTGGAGAAAAGAAGATTGAGGGGGGATCTTATTAATGCTTTCAAATACTTGAAGGGAGGATGCCAGGGGGATGGGAGCAGTCTTTTTTCAGTGGTGCCCATTGATAGGACGAGGGGTAATGGGCACAAACTTGAACATAGGAAGTTCCATCTAAACATGAGGAGGAACTTCTTTACTTTGAGGGTAGTGGAGCACTGGCACAGGCTGCCCAGAGAGGTTGTGGAGTCTCCCACTCTGGAGACATTCAAAACCCACCTGGACGCTGTCCTGTGCAACCTGTTGTAGGTGACCCTGCTCTGGCTGGGGGGTTGGACTAGATGATCTCCAGAGGTCCCTTCCAACCCTGACTATTCTGTGATTCTGTGATTAGATGGAGGGAAAATGTTTCCTTGCCAAGACTGCTTGGACTTCTAGGTAGAAGTTTGCGCTTGTAGGGTCCATGAATTTTCACAAATACCTTAGCCATGTGAACTAAGTAATTGCCACAGCCAAGGTCACCTGCTTTCTGCAATAACAAGAGCAAGAAATCATGGTTGAAGACAAACACATAAATGGTAAGATTTGCTGAACTGCCTGCCCATTCCTGTAACGTCCATTAATCTACACCTGCTTTGAAGAATATTGGGTTTATCAGTTTGTTGTGATATTACTTTCATCATAACATCAGATTCCTAGTTCCTTCCCCGCCGTGCCTAGATGAGTCTTGACCCTGCCTGATCCCAAATCAAAGTATTGATTTTGCATAGAAGAGCTGCAATAATCCAGCAAAGCATCAATATTCATCCTAGAATACAGAACTCCATTAGTCATTGGATACTGGACACCAGCAGTTCTGCACCCCCCCAGAAGCACTCTAAGGACAGCTGTGAAGGCCCACTTAGATAAAGGTGACATTATCTCACCTTTATAAAAGTTAAGTGTCTAGTTAAATAAAGCTGATTGTCAAGATTATCTGAACATCCAAAAAAACCGTAGATTTACCAAGAAGATAATTCAGCCTAATGCAAGCAGGAATGAGTCGTGCTACGGTACGTGCAATCTGTCCTCAAAGACAGAATTTAGACTAAACACTCAACTTGTAGACAAGAAAAGATTTGCCCAATGTAACTGAAGAAGTTACGATTCACTGAGGTATACACTGCTTGCTTTTTTTTTCTTAATCACAGAATATCTTATTGATAACATGCATGTAAATGTCTTTTTTACTTCTATTTGCCTTATTTATCTGAAAATGTACTGATGTTCTCTTAAATTCACAGAATCATAGAACTATAGAATGGTTTGGGTTGGAAGGGACCTTAAACATCATGTAGTTCCAACCCCCCTGCCATGGGCAGGGACACCTCCCACTAGACCAGGTCACTCAAAGCTCCGTCCAGCTTGACCTTGAACACTTCCAGGGATGAGGCATCCACAACTTCCTGGGCAACGTGTTCCAGTGCCTCACCAGCCTCACACTACAGAATTTCTTCCTAATATCTAATCTGAATCTCACCTCTGCCAGTTTAAAACCGTTACCCTTCGTCCTATCACTACACTCCCTGATAAAGAGTCCCTCTCCACCTTTCTTGTAGGCCCCCCTTAGGCACTGGAAGGCTGCCATAAGGTCTCCCCAGAGCCTTCTCTTCTCCAGGCTGAACAATCCCAACTCTCTCGGCCTGTCTTCGTAGAAGTGCTCCAGTCCTTTGATCATCTTTGTGGCCCTTCTCTGGACTTGCTCCAGCAGGCCCACATCCTTCTTATGTTGGGGCCCCAGAGATGGATGCAGGACTCCAGGTGGGATGCCACGAGAGCAGAGGGGCAGAATCACCTCCCTTGACCTGCTGGCCACGCTTCTTTTGATGCAGCTCAAGATGCGGTTGGCCTTCTGGGCTGCACGCGCACATTGCTGGCTCATGTTGAATTTCTCATCAATCAACACCCCCAAGTCCTTCTCCTCAGGGCTGCTCTCAATCCATTCTCTGCCCAGCCTATATTTGTGCTTGCGATTGCCCCAACCCACGTGCAGGACCTTGCACTTGGCCTTTTTAGTTTACCGTTTTCAATAACTGTCTATTTCTGTGACTAATTTTCTTTTTAAAATTTATGTCTCATGGTTTTTGTAAGAATTTTTAAGGTTATAGAGAAATGTTCCTGTGCTGAAGTGAGATGAAAGAAAAAAATCTCTGAAGTGTTCAGCAAACAGGAGAGTTTGAGTTGGTCAGTCAAAACATTTCATTTTGATTAGTTTGAACAATCCCATTTTGATTTTTAGCGTTTTTTTTGGTTACTTCTTTGCACTATTTTAAATTGAAATGTAATTTAAGAGCAAAACCTCATATTTTTATTTTGAAAGTATAAATGGAGGCTGTTTGGAGAGTTTAAAGCTTTAAAAACGTTTGGTTTTCAACATTTTTCAGAATGTTTTTCTGGGTATTCATAGAAAACAGCTTTTTCTTACAGTTTTGTTTTGATGAAGCTGTCTTTTCTAATGAAAAAAAAGTTTTTACAGAATTCATATTTAAGAACAATTGTTAACATAAAGTTTCTTTTTTGTATATATATCTTAAATTCACTTTGTAACTTTGTTTTTATTTTTTAATTTAAATCAATCTTTCCATAAATGCTTTGATCCATAAATTAATTCAGAAAATTATTCCTTGAAGAGGAAAAGTTTATTAATCAAAATATATTAAAATTGAATTATTGTTCTCTTTTTGAAATATTTTCTTCATTTTAAATATTGCTACATTCCAAAATATATGTGGTAAGCAACAAAATACATTACTGTCATAAGCAGTACAAAAAATGTGCAATTATCTTCACAAAAAAAAGTAAAGAAGAAAGAAAATGAGAAAGGAAATTAAAACAAGGGATGTTTTAAAAGCCTGTTGCTTGTTTAACATACAAATAGCTCTTGGCACCTTGTTTGTGGGTAAATATAGATTCCAGGAAATAAAAAAAAAATAAAAATTGAAAGCTATAAAGGAAAACCCCACAAAGAAATATATTTAATTAATCTTTAAAAAGTAACAGTTAAAAATCTTAAGTCTTAAATTGAAAAAATACCATAAACAATGACTTTAACTAAAAGAATCAAGGGATTTTATAACCACAAGCAAGTAGTATGGTTTTACTGTGGATTTGCACACCATCATGCCTTCGGTAGACTAGACAAGTGAAAAGGTGAACATGGTGACAGAGCAGGAGAAAGTGTTTTTTTTTTTTTTAGTAAAACTAATGTATTTCACAGAATATAATGTAAGGTTACTTTATTACCTTTGTATTTTATTCTGGACCTAATTCCATGGCTTCATACACTGGATAGTTATTTGCATGTAAGGGAACTTCAGTGGCGTGTTACAGCTGTTCCTCAGGAGTCAAGTGAGAACAGGAGGTAAATACAAAATACAAAACTCCTGCAACTCTGCCTGGAACCCCTCCTAATGTAAAGTAGCGATGGTTAAATAATAAGAGACTATTAAAAATGAGAAGCACTCCAAAGATCTGTTTTTTATGACCTGAAACGCTGGATTGATCTCGCCTAACTTTAGACTCGTGTAATGTAACTACCTACCTCTTTGGTAGTACCTAGGCTGTCTTCATAGTCAATAAATAAGTATGTCTATTTGTGGCGTAGTTCACCATAATTCTCCATTTCAGACATTTCCTTTACTATGAGATTAAATATTTGTTTGGTGAGTGTTTCCATTTGAGGGATCTAAGATCAGCTAGCTCAGGTATAAAAGTCTTTGGTAAGACGTATCCCATCCAAAGCAGATGGTGACCTTAAATTTTTGAAAGCATTTATATCCATATAAATTTGTGCTTTCATATACAAGTAATCATTTTGCATTTCAAGGAAAATTCATGTACACAGACATTAGTCATGCACCTTCCACTGCTCTGAGTCATTCTCTAATGGCGTTTACCGCCTTTTTGGTCAAATTAGAAAAATATTCTCATCCTGGATGCTCTGATTTGCACTGTGTGTGGCTGAGACTGGCTAAAGGAATCAGAGTGTGATCTTGTGAGTGTGTAACTGTCCTCAGACTTACATCTGTGTGAAATAGGTGAGGTTTTGACAGAAACAGGTTCTTATTTCGGTTTTATTTCCCTGCCTACTTTTTCACATGGATGGGTGTAAATGACATGAAGTACTACCCTACATTAGTGTCTATAATTTATTTGTGTAAATCATGATAGGTAGTGATTTTCTTGTGTAAATCTGCTACTAAAAAAATATGAGCAGTATTCTTCATTTCTATCCACTGCAAATGAACAAAGAAGGATGATGGTGGAAAAAAACAGAATGAAGATCTGATAAAGAGCTTACAAATAACACAGGGTAAACAGTTTGTGTATAACCACGGGAAAAAGGATAGCAAGGAAGAAAAAAAGTGTACGGGGAAGAGATTTTACTCAAAACCTTGTGGAATTCATAATGTCTTGGTTAAAAGCCAGGAGCAGAACCATCCCACCTGATATTTGTATAATAAATTAAAGAAACAGACATGAAGCCTCCATAAAACTTGGTTTTGGGCTCCCTACCCAACTGGAGACAACTGTAATTAAGGATGACCTCTTTTCTTTAGCTATTACCTTTCACAGTTTCTTCACCATTTGTTTTTGTAAACGTATTTATATATGTTGTGTCTTCTAATTTGTGAAATAGAGCAGAGCAGACAGCAGAGTCTCATGGAGTGCACTGCTATATTAATAACATAAAAATAATATATGCAAATCAGACCTGCTAAGGCATTTTTTTCTCCTACAGGGGGAAGCAGAGAGCTTCTTCTGTTACTTCACTGTTTTGGGGCTTGCACAAACACTTTGGGAGCTCCCTTGTCATCTTTCCTCTTTTTACTCTGTGTTTGGCTATTAACCATCTATATTGACTATTTTTGTAGTTAACTCTTTGAGACATATGTCTGCACATTTGCCTGGAAATGTTTAGCAAAATACATCTCCTATAAATAAAATGGGTAATTCGTTCATTGAAAAGTGGAGCTAGAGACTTCAGGACATCAGCTGATCCTATCTCCACTGTATGACTAGGTGCAATAACAAAGCATGCAAATAGCAACACAGCAACAAAATGTTAACCAGCAAATGTCTTCTTATGTACGTGTCTTTGTCGGACCTGGTATAACATGTAAAACTTCCGTTTATTAATATTTACCTATGCATATGCATTTGTATATGTGTACATTATAAACACAAAGTGCACGTGGATAATGTGTGCCTAGTCAGTAACTAATGCATTTATTTCTTTTCCATACAGAATCCATTTACCAAATCATTAAAAAATCAAGTAATTCTAAGTAGTGAAAAAGCATCACGAAAACCTTCTTGGCTGCTATTATCAGTATAAAATCCAAAAAGTAGCAACCTAAACAACTGACTTTTTATGTAATCACCATGCTTTATATCAGCATTGGTGTTGCCACCTACCTTTACCATCCCTTTCCTTTACAAAAGAATTGAAATGACTAATTTCTCTATTCTCCCATGTGAAGCTTAAACTCTATTTTACTTCTCCAACCGTGCTTTTTTTTTCTTTCAGAAAACCTTTCTAAACCTTCTTTTCAAAGCACAGGAGACCTTAAAAAACACGAGGTATGACAAGCGTTTGGACTCTACGCTGCAGTCTCTGGGTCTGTAGCTACTTAGCACTGTCCTTTACTTCATTTCTTGGAGAGTAAACAAAATACTGCATTGCAGCAAATCAAATTTAAAGAGACACGATAGGGCAGAGGTCTGGGTAAGAAAGGCTCGGTTTTGTTTTCCTCCTAGCAAAATGTTAAAAGAAAAAAGAGACACAGAGAAGCAGCCTATTTGTTCTTTATTCTCTTTTTTAGTTATCAAAATTTAAATAGAGCCTGTTAGACACATTGTATTGTAATTGAGGAAGGCAGCAATGTGCATTGTTGGAGGAATATCACAACACCGCCATTTAATATTGCTATAGCGAATACAGAATGTACGAAAAGCAGATGTATATTAAAAAGGCAATAATTTATAACTGCTGCTTATAGTTGTTGTTTTTTTTGTTTTGTTAAAAGAATCAAAATGTTTTAATAGTTTAAAAGTAATCAATATTCTCCACTACAAAAGAGAGCACTGGCAGTTAGATGGATCATAGCTATCATACGAGAACTCCAGACAAATGTACAGCCAGTACTTTAAAATTCAGGTTTCTATTGTGTTTTATGTAGTACTGAGAGGCAGCATACACGTTACTGGGGGAATGAGAACATGAAAAAATTAAGTTAAATGAGAATTATCTCTGCCTTAAGTTTGCAACAGTTGCAGTCCAGTGGACAGGGACACAATGTGGAAATAGGCGGGTGCTCCTCTCACATGGAGGTTAGCTCTGTCTGATTTTCAGCCTCTTTCCCTTACCAGCAGCATGCAGAAAATGTTCTTTGGACTGACAGCTTCTCCACAGAGGCAGCCATCCTACCGCTGTATGGGATGGGGGAGAATACCTCCCCCTGAGACCTGCTACTGTTACCGGGTCACACAAGACAAGGTTTGGGTCCAGGCAAGCACATCTTTTTGAAACTAATACAAGAACCAAAAGAGTTATCTTGAGTTGTGTTTCCCCAACACGCTCTCAGAGAGCTTGCAGCATCTAAGCCATTACAGACCCTGGTGACTATTTCAACAGCAGTGAGATTCATCCCCCAGCCTCTCCGCTTCTGCTAACGTCAGCATAACATTGCATGGGGGTATCACAAAAGCCTGTTTCCTTCAGAAGCACCTACAGACCTCACCTTCCAATCCACATCCTTAAAATACTGGATCAGATGTGAGGCCCTGCTGTCTCTCTAGCTTATATGGATACAGTTTGTGCTTTTAGCTCTCAGGCCGAAAGTTTAATACCTTGTATGGTGCTTGTTCATTATGAATTCACTTATAATTCCATCCAAAAGCAAGTGGCCTGTTCTGAATCCTGCCTCCCTCCATCTCCTCCCCCCATTCACGCAGAAAATACACAAATGACCAGAGATAGCCTCCATTTACGTGTTATTGTGCTCAGACCCTCACTACAGATATGTTTTCCGGTGGATCAAAAATACTGTTTTGGGTCTGACCCATCTTGTCAGTACAAGGTAACAGTAGGAGGGCAGGTGGTCGGAGAGGCGTTCCCATACTTACACGTTGCCCTGCGTGTTGAATATTTTAAGCCTTTTTCCACTAACACAGAAATTGAAGTGAAGCTTCTTAAAAGGAAGTTCATCATATTGTACTTGTAATGGAAGTAGTGTTTACCCACATGCCATTCTGTTTACATACTGTGGACCTTTATTTCTGGACTGCTTAATGAATACGTCTTTACACATCAGTTTCTTAAAGGTAGACACTTTACAATGACACAAATGCTTTTAAGGTTTTCTATCCCTTTTGGTTTCTATCCTGTTTGGAGGCCAGAACTGCAAAGAGGTGAACCCTCACCTCCCATGGAAATAGGCCCAGCACAAGATGGAAGTTGCCTAATTTATTATCTTTGCGTGTGGCAGTTATGTTCCTTGAAAAACACGGTGTGCTATGTACAGCTGATGAAGGGTTTTATCTAAACAGGTAGCAGGAATCCTGATCTGTAAATATAGCCTACACACTGTGGGGGCAGTTTTGTTGGTGCTTTGGCAGGGACTAAATAGAATTCTCTTTGGTGCTAGCATGTTGAATACCAGGCTTTCAGGCATCCCAAATGTAAAAACAATTAAACTCCTTTATGCAATACAGATTTATGAAACTATGAGAAAAGCTGTGCAAAATACAAACTGGAGTAGGAGTTAAGCCAAGTGTTGTCTCCAGAGCCTGAAGCCAAATAAGTGTTTATTTTTTCAGACCATAACACTTCCAAATTATATTTGCCTTAAACGGAAAGATATGAAGTAATGATTATACCACATTTCACCACTTTGACTGGGGTGAGTCTCCTCATCCACTGAGGCACAGATGGGGCCACTAAGCTTATGTCAAACCTGTGGGTATCAAGCGCAAGCACAAAATCAAACCCTGTTTGAGCAGTCAGCCTGTTTAATGTTTATGCCTTCCTTGCATCAGCCAAGCTTCCTTGTTTCCTTATAGAACACAGAAAGACCTTTTTCTCTACGTATACGGCTCTAGACATACGCTCACACTCCTTCTTTCCTGAAAAATTTCACATCCTAGAGTGATTTCTGTTTGTGGGTGGGAATTTTGTATAAAGTGCTCTGGATTTTGTTTCCCTGTTCAAGCTCTTGTCACATATACAACCTCAACATAAACCAATGGATAAGAAAGAGTAGAAAACCCCAAATTACTCTCCTGAAATCATGTGAAAAGCTTCAGCAACAGTGCAAAGATATGTCCAAAAAAATGTTTTCAATAGCAAAGTGAAAAATTCATTGTAAAGAAATGTATGAATAAGAACACAGAAAAATGGACAAAAGTTCTAATTACATATTCTTACAATAAAAAAGGAACTCTTCAAATGGGCAACTCAGAGTTTGAGTCCACTGAGATTCAATTTGCATTTAGAAATATCTTTCAGTTTTCTATTAGATTGGGATTAGCTTCCCTGGTTTTATACTTGCTTTTCACAGTCTTAACTGAGCTTTTGTGTATTGAATATTCTCACAACACTTATTACAACTTTTTGATGTAATTCTCGTTACACATTATTCAAAAGCCTTTTTAATAGGCTTTGTAAATTGAAAATGATAAAAATTATTTTTAATTCCAGAGAAAAGGAGAAAAGGAAATTGGTTGAATGGAGATGATAACCGGGGTTGACTAGGTGAGACAGTAATAAATGCTTTCATTTTAAGTGGTAACAGCATCAGGATTTTTAGTGAAAGGTTTCTTTCTGTAGTTGCTTTCTTGTATCTTTTTTTGTTGTTGTTTTTTATTTAGTCTTATGAGTGCTTCAAAACTGTATGTATTTGTGCAGAGAGGAAAAGATAATGTGGCACAAGAGAAGCAGCAACTTGAGAGGCAATGATGGCCCAATGATGAAGATGCTGTCTCGGGACTAAGCCAACCCAGGACCAATTCCCTGTTCTGCAAAAAATTCATCATACTGTGACCTTGAGAAAGACATTTCAGGCTATGTTCCTAAAATAGTTTTTGGTGCCAATGATTGTTGTGCCAAAATATTAATCTTCAAGATCTTTCTGCTGTCTAACTGCAGAGCCCCCTGGATTTTCTTGGACCCTGTAAATTGTATTATCAGTGGTGTTCCCAAGGCACCCACCTTTCCTCTGCTCTCAACGCTGATCTACAGTGTGCTGAATATTGAAATAATCTTTGAGGCAGATGGTGAGCAGGAGACTGATTCTGCAGTCTGATGGTTATAGCACTCAACTGAAGATGTAGAGAGACCTTGATTCTAGTCTTTGTAGTCATGGATTTACACAAACTAGAACAGCTTCAATAGCAAACTGAAGGAGTTACTCTTTCTCACCTGTAAGATTACATGGTCTGAAAGTAGGAAGAGTCATGTGGGAGATGAGGAAGAAAGAGAGATTTAAAGTGTTTTCGCAGACCCAGCTGGCGTGCAAGTAACGTGATTATCATGAGAACTGAAGGGAACAGAAGAGACAGTGCTTTGTGACCTATCTGCAGAGGGGACAAATTGATCTCTGGCTGTTCCAGTTTCACCTCCCACCTGAAAAAGGATTATGTTAGCCCAGGAACCTAAGTTTTGGATGAATGACATTAGGTAACTCAACCCCTTTTTCTCGTTCTAGGAAAGAGTATGCTTTGTGGGTCACACACTAAGATGCCCACGGTTTCTCACTGTGAGGACAGTATATTCCATATCTTGTCCATTTTCAACAAAAGCATCAATGGGTTTGGTATAAATTTAGGCCAGGTCTTGTTTCTCCTATATTTAGGCTTGTTATGCTACAGTGACAGTACAACTAAGTCTTCACAGCCCTTGTACAGGGACTCAGCCTATCTAAACCAGGGTTGTGGATTCCAAGAGATGGCTGGATAATTAGAAGTTTGGTGTTTCAATGCCAAATGTGTGCACCTAGATCCCTGGTTGTTCATCTGTGAAATGTCAGTAGTTACATTCCACCAAAGGATGCTGTGACCTATGGGAATAACTATTTTAATGACTGTGAGGCACTCTTATATTAGGGCAATGAAAGCCACATGAATATCTTTAGAATAGAAATGCTACTGAATCAGTACATTGGCTTTTATTATTTTGCGGAAAGATTCATATATTCTTGTGCTTCTTATCACACTTTATTATTTTTCTTGAATAAAATATGCATAAAATACAGATGTTTCCATCTTGACTTTGAAACCAGAAAAGTTACTTTGAAGCAGAAAGTGGCTAAGGTAAAGTAGTTCAGAAGGTTCAGTTAGACTACAGAGTTGATAGGTAATGGTCTGTTTAACTGTTTAAATACTTGTGAAATGAACTGTTCAAGGCTGAAAGATGTCCACAGATAGTCCAAAACTAGAAATTCAGCTTTTTACTCTTTTTTTTTTAAGTTCTGATCTACCATGGAATTATTAAGTGGGATATTCAATAATTTTGTTAAAATTTATGTTTAAATGAGAAGGTTTATGTTGAAAAAATCAGGCTGTCAAAAGCATGCTGACTGTAGTCTAGGCTTGTTTTTAAACGTTGATTTGTATTTATTAAGATTAAATAGTAATAAAAGAACACGAAGCCTATTTGGCATTGACCAAAGTTACCCAGTTGTCTTACATGTCTGAGAAATGTATGTGAGATTTCTGTGGATTCTAATCCTGATTTCCATGAGAAGAAGTTTTTAAGGTTCAGTTTTATACATAGGCACCGTCAAATTGTACTGTCAGTGTTACTGCTTTCAAAGTGTTGGGTAGCATCACAGTCTAGGGTGTTTAAGCGATACTGGATTGTCTGCACAAAATCTCTATCAATCTCAATACACACCTTTGCCATTTCTCATTTCTCCTTTTCCAACAGGGTAGCTCCTTACTGGTATGCTTTTGTGTGTGGGAAGTTAAAGTGCGGAAGATGGGATATTCTAAGTGGCTTGTAATGGCAGCCATAAAATTGCTTACTGAACAGTAAGTTTCTTAAAGGAATCTTAACTAATATGTCTGCGTCTCACAGAAATCAAAGGAAACAGGACTGGATGGGGCTCAGAGAACCCTGCTCCATTCCTCTGTCCCAGTGAGCTGCACCGTAACATGTTTGACTCACTGAAAGGCAAGGGCATTTCCATCCTATCCCAGTGGGTACCAAAAGCACTTCATAATTTTCTTTCTACTGACATTTGACATATTTGAATGTTTTCACACTGTAATGTTTTCAAGATCTGTTTTCCTTTTGACTTTTTTTTTTTTTTTTTTTGGTTATCCCTGTGCCTGATTAGTTGTTCCCCAGCATGCACTCATGCTGGTAATAAGCCTTCTGCCTTGATTTGCACCATAACTTTTCACATTTTCCTGCTTAGTAAGATGATTGTGAAATGTAATCCTGCCTTCCAAAGTGGTGGCCCTCCATCCAAATTCAAAATGTCAATATTGTGCAGCTTATTGAGTAAAATACTGTGTAGTGCTGGATCTAGGACAGACTCATGTTAAATCCCTTGTGCTACCTTCTTCCATTTTGTCAATAAACAAATGATATCCTCTTGTCTAGTAGCATTTTCAAGCCAGCTGCGTGCTGACCTTAGAGCTGTCTCACCCACACTCTAGTGCTTTTGTTTTTATGCAAATGTCATGTCAGACAGTGTCAAAAGCCTTATTAAAGTCATGATATGTGACATCCACTGCTCTTCTCCTATCCACAAGGCCCGTTACCCTGTCATAGAAAGAAATTAGGCTGTTTTGACATGATTTGTTCCTGACAATTCTATGTTAGCTTTTAGCAGGTCCTTACAAATAGACTGTTTGATTACTCTGTAGAGACATCCAGGCTGCATGAATTAACCTTAATCAAAGAGATCAGGAAAAAGAAGACAGCCATTTACTTCTCAAAGAGGCTACCCCATCCAGAAATTGGGTAGCAAAAAGGTGGTACAGCTTTGTGGCCCCAAACTTTACACGTCTTGTCACTCTGGAAAGTAGATTTTGAAGGGCTACGGGAAAAATGCAAGTGGGGGCTTTCCCTGTGCTGTTATTTGCTTTATCACATCACTCTGAGCCCCTCAGAAAAATAAGCATCACAGTGATAAAAGTGATTTCTGGACTACCCTGAGGATAACTAGAAAAGGTGTGTTTTGCTCCTAGCCAAGAACTATGATCTATTCCAAACTATATACTTATTTTTATTTCTTTTCCTTGTCAGCTGTTCGTTCTAGATTCTTTGAAGGAAGAGTTTTATTTAGACAATTTTGACATTTGCTCTTCCAGTGCAGACTCAGCCCTGTAGCTAGATACTCTCCCTTTTTCAGAAAGAACTATCAGTATTAAGAACTTTAAACGTTTTTCAAAATTAAGAATGGAATCTACAGTTTGGGGAATTAAAATATATACATATACTTACTCTGATGTTTTGGTTTGTGTTATTTGTTGGTTTTTTTTTTTTTTTTTAAACTTTTAAATTTCTCTAACCATAAGGACTCCGATTTACTTAGATTTCTTTATTTTCTAGTTAAGTGAAGGCTGTCAGAATTATTCCCAAGTCCTGGAGGTTGTATGGAAGATTCTGTGTGTGATTAAACGATGAGAGCTGTTGATACTGTGTTGAGGTGCTATGATAGGAAATAGGTTTGCTCTTACCTGGGACATTCACAAAACATCTAAAACTAGATATATTTTAAGTCATTAATGAGTCAAATATAATTTTTTATTAATGTATGCACGCAAGATTTTGGATGGCCAACCTTGAAGCTTAAACTGTTGATTTTGTGGACCCGGAGGGCAGGTGAAAAAATGTGAAGAAAACATATATTTCATGCATATTGCAATTTATTTTTAGTGTCTTCCCAAATATAAATGAGTATTTATGGCATCTACAGTCTGTTCACAAACCCATCTCTCTAGCTGGTGAACTAGGAATGATGTCCATTCAGGATGTTATGAACTGGAAACTTTCATCTTCTGCTTTCACAGCTGGGTATATTTGACTCCTTCCTCTGATGTGAAGGTGAGTGATATACTGGACTTTATGAAATAGAATAACAAAAGACAGAATAAATCTTATGAAGTAATTATTCAGGGGGTAGAGACAGGGTCGTGATGGTGGTGTCCAAATGAATAAATTCAGTAACGACTGAGATCTAATGACAGAAATGTGAAGGTTTTGGCCTGTGCTTTGGAAAGCTCTTCTCTTACTGTCAGCAAACCAAATGGAGAACAGGGTAAACGCACTATAAAACATCTCCTAAAAATGGCATCTCAGTTTACAAACTGACCCTTCCTAAGATGAAGAAACAATTATTCTAAGAGACCTTCTATTTTAGGATATTTTACCAAAAAAATATTGGCTCCTTTTTCAGTGTTCTTAAATACTTTTTGCTGAGCCTTAGAGTTGCACTGTCCTGTGTATACAACATTGTCCCTCCCTAGAGACACAAAGGCCTTAAAAAGAAAGATTGCAGACTGTTGTCATGACGGCAGCCAGTGGGGATCAGGAAACAGCCCTACCTTATCTTAAATAGCCACCTGGTTTTGCATAGACATCCACAGATTTCAGAGGAAGAACAATCCTTTCGCTTCTATTCCAAAAAACTCAACGCAAACCAAACCAAACAAAACCCCATTACCTTATACTGCATTTCCACTAGTCTTGAAATGTTTTTCCTCTCCCTTCTGCAGAAACAAGCTTTTAGGTTTTAAACTGAAAAGAATTAAGGCAATATTTGAAAATCTTGAAGCTCTTAGTGTTTTGTAGAAAAGGATAAAAATTTCATTAGTCTCATTATCCCTGTCCCTAAAATCTTGATCCTGAAAAATCCATGATGGGCCCTAAAATCCCAAATAATTATTCCTATACAGCTGTGTAACAAATTATCTTTAGCAGAGATGTGACTATGCATTCCCTACACAGGAATTTAATAAAATACGTCACAATTAAACACACATATTTGAGGAAATAATCCTGTCTCAAAACAAACGCCGAAAGAGAAACATGAGGAGATTTGAATTTGTGGATTACTAGACGTGCATTTAGTTCAATAGAAAATAGATTCTCTTTGTAGTTTTAACAGAGGTCTGGCAATACAGTACATCAGATTTTATGAGCTTGGCCTTGGAATTGCAGAAACAACAAATGAGGGATGAGACTAAATAGCAAAAACTACCAGAACTCCATGTTCTTCTTGGTCCTGCAGCAACTGGTGAACTTTGCTGAACACTTACCTTCAGATGCATCCTGCTTAGAGCTGAAGTGCCACATTAAATACATGATGCATGATTGTGGTTTCTCTGATATGATTATAGGTGCACTACCTACATGCCATTTTTGTGGATTCAGTCTAGCTAATTTCCAAAGCCACACTGAATAGATTTTTTTATAAATCTACTGTGCTGATTAAGTGCAACAATCCGTTCCAGAACTGAACAAATTTCAGACAGATACAACTCATGATTGATGGAGAAAAAATAGCTAAATTTATCATGCATTGTAGAGGCCATTTCTTCAAACTTTTCAGAAAATTCAGGAGGTATGAAAGGTCATAAAGCTCTTCTGTGCTCAGCAAAGGGAGTCACAAATTGCACTGCAAAGCCAGGAAAACTGGGACACTCAGTCTTTTTATGCCCCTTGAACTGGGACAGTGTGTTTCAACTAAGGGTTTGTCATCAGTGGCGGTCAACAACTTTTCTATTGTATGACAACTATATTTAAGAAGAAGTTTGGAATAAAGGTTATTGGTTTGGTTTATATTTGAAAAAATAGGAGGAGCCAAACTGCATTAGAAAATGTAGACAATAAACAGAGAAAATAGTCTCATGATACGTTAGGGCTCCATGGATCATCAGTTTATGAAATGTTAATAGATGTTGGATTTAGACTGTTTGATAGCTTGCTTGTACAATCCTGTAACTGTATTATAACACTTGATAATATTTATATAATATATATATCTTCTGTTGCTGTGTGTAGAATCTCCTATACTGTATAATACTTATGCATGTAACAAACTTGAGATATATCTCAGTTTTTTACAACCTTGTTATCTGTTCTTCTTTTAAAACTTAATATGAAATATAACTGCAAAGTTATCATTACTAAAGGTGATGGGGTGTACATACAAAGTTGGAGGAATGGGGTTTCACCCGAAGCTAGACTATCTGAAGATGTTCTGTCATGGATTTCTACCACTAGAAATGACTTTTAACATTTCCAAAACAAAGAAGTGAAATATTTGGGGGGCTGTGAAAGGCTGTGCAGATGAAAAGGAATTTTATGTTCTATTTCCTCAAAATGTTGGAATTTCCATTTATTATAAGCATATTGGATGGCACAGGGCTCCCCAAAACCAAAAGGTAACCTTTATTACCCAGGAAGGGAGATGGACAGAACCAGAAATATGCTGAATTCTGCTACAGATATAAAGAAGAAAACCAGGGCTGGTGATGAAAGCAAAGTGGCATCATACACAAAACTAAGAGGTGGTCTGAGAAAGGCACATTGTATAGCATGTGATGCACAGAAAAGGTGTGCCAAGAGATTGCCATCTTGAGGGGAGACAGTGTGGGAGAAGAAATGGACCAAAACCGCAGTGGGATGTTCTGGGGCAATTGCAATTTGCAGAAGCTGCTGTGAAAAGGGCAAGAAGTTCTCCCTCACGCACAGGAGGGCTAGCGAGGAATATTGTGAATCATCTCCAGCACACCTGTGTTCATACTTCTCTGCAAGAGCTGTCATACTATGTTTTGAGCTAGAAGACAGGGATGGGGAGCAGAATGAAGCCCCTGTAATCCAAGGGGAAATGGTGAGGGACCTGCTTCAGCACCTAAAGGTACACAAATCTATGGGGCCAGATGGGATCCACCCGAGGGTACTGAGGGAGCTGGCGGAAGTGCTCACCAGGCCACTTC
This sequence comes from Ibidorhyncha struthersii, assembly GCA_013398815.1. NCBI lineage: Eukaryota > Metazoa > Chordata > Aves > Charadriiformes > Charadriidae > Ibidorhyncha > Ibidorhyncha struthersii. The sequence continues at coordinate 50,074 of VZSZ01007964.1, read as the reverse complement.
ACATCATTTATGAGCAGTCCTGGCTGACGGGGGAGGTCCCAACTGACTGGAGGTTGGCAAATGTGACACCCATCCACAAGAAGGGACGGAAGGAGGACCGTGGGAACTATAGGCCAGTCAGTCTGACCTCAGTGCCTGGGAAGGTCATGGAACAGATCATCCTCAGTGCCATTACATGGCACATGCAGGAGAACAGGGTGATCAGGCCCAGTCAGCATGGGTTTGTGAAAGGCAG
>VZSZ01007964.1:12822-49165 GCA_013398815.1 Ibidorhyncha struthersii | reverse complement strand
GTCCAGAGAAGGGCAACAAAGCTGGTGAGGGGTCTGGGGACAAGTCTTATGAGGAACGGCTGAGGGAACTGGGGCTGTTTAGCCTGGAGAAGAGGAGGCAGAGGGGAGACCTTATCGCTCTCTACAACTACCTGAAAGGAGGTTGTAGAGAGATGGCGACTGACCTCTTCTCTCTAGTGACAAGTGATAGGACGAGAGGAAATGGGTTCAAGTTAAGCCAGGGGAGGTTTAGGTTGGATATTAGGAAAAAAATTTTCACTGAAAGGGTTATGCAGCATTGGAATAGGCTGCCCAGGGAGGTGGTGGATTCACCATCCCTGGAGGTGTTTAAAAAAAGGGTAGACATGGTACTTGAGGATATGCTTTAGAAGTGGTTTTGTCAGGTTAGGTTAATGGTTGGACTTGGTGATCTTAAAGGTCCCTTCCAACCTTAACGATTCTATGATTCTATGATTCTGACAGCTTGTGGGATAAAACTGGTATAAAAATTGTCCCAGTAGGACTGCTTGTATTCCACTGTGGAGAGGGGCTCTCAGTCCTGGGGACAGAGTAGTCCTCTTGCTTGCAGACCTGTATGTCTAACTAACAGAGTTTTTGAAACAACTTTAGGTAGCACATTGATAAAAACTATGTGGAAAGGAGGTTTGAGAGGAAAGAAAGGCTTGGTGACTGGTTCTGGAGGAACCAAGAGCTCTGTTCCTATCATCTCTCTCCATCCCATCAAGTTAAAACTCATTCATTCTCTAAATTCCAGGAGTGTGTTAGCAAGGAGGATGAGAGGATTCACAGCTGACAGTATGCAAACTGTGGAGCCCCCTGAAGCATAAAATTGTGAGCAAAGACCAAAGATTTTTCATGAGACCTTTTTTTTCCCAATAAAATACCTCCCTTTAGAAGAGTCAGGTCTTGTTCCTTTGCCTTATCCAAGTGTTAGAAGCAATAAAATAAAACAAAAAATATGAAAAACCAGATCTTCCAGGCTTTATTCTATAAAATTGGAAACATATTTTTTTGTAACAGAACTGCTTCTTCCTATGTGTTTATAGGCTGTCTGACACAATGACTTCCTTATGGCATAAAAAATAAGATGAATCTTCATATCTTGGGCTGAACAAGTTTGGTTACAGTGCCTCTGTGCTGGAAGGCCTTTTCCTCCTGGGTGTTTCTCATACAAAAACAGTACAAAGTTTACATTACTACAATGTAACTAAACTGCTGAACAGAAAATATCTGTAGAAAATCTCTCTGAAAGGTTGTGTAAGCTACGGCTTTATGCCTTATTAAGCCCTCAAACTCCAGTACTTTGATTATTTTTTTTTTTTTTAAAGAACCTAAAAAGAACAGAAAGGGCCCAAATTCTTTCATCACCTCCTTCCGGATTAGGACTCATAGGACTCCTCTTATAAAACTGGAGTTGTCACTTTATGACTTTTTTCACTGTTCTTAATAAGAAAAGCAGTTTCTATAGTGAGCTCAGAGGTTCTTTAAGTGGGATAAAAAAAAGATGGGAGAAAGATAATGAAACTATTGATATGATATATATATAAAAATCATATATCAACATTAGAGGAACAGAGGTCCCTTTCAATTGGTTACTTATGTTTCTGCTTTTTATGTTGAAGAAAAACATATCTTTTTTTTCTAAGCTTATGTCTGGGGGAGGGGAATCAAGCTGCAGCTACTTATTTGTGCCTTTGCTTTGGTAGGAAAGCATCTTTCGTAGCAAGTGCAGGCGTTTCCTCTAGTCTCCAGAGAAGCTCAAAGGTGATTTGTCTACATAGCCAGAATTTATAAGGCAAGAGGAGGGGGCAGTAGGTCATAGTACTTGCAAAATAATGTATGTGCAACCTATGTCTACCTACATTTCAGGGCTATAGCTACAAATTGCAGACAGAGTATAGGAAAAGAAATAGGCTAACTGGTCTCTGCATCTCACAGATCCTGGGTAGAAAAGCAGATAGAAGGCTCTGGCAGCTGTACCCTTGGGACCATTTTTACAAGGGGTCCTGGAGGAAATCTGTCTGAAAGCCTTTCTGGGACCATTAATGCAGGCTGTAACCACGAATGCTCAGTATTGCCTTTGCTTCTGCAGCTTCTCGTCTCCATGGTGTAGCTGCTTATACAGCTCTGCTTTGAGAGGATAGGAAGAGAAAGTGCAACAGTGGGTATTTATGCTTTTATCTACTTCTTGGCCTCATGGATTGTGGAGAATCATGCTATTGGTAGCTTTTCTCTGGATTGTAAAAGTGTAAGTATGGTTTCAGTGGAGGTGCTTTCTCAAGGTCATCTGTATCAAGGAGACCGGACACTCTGGAAATGACCAGCTCAGAGCAGTGACTAACAATAGCTGTGATGTTTATAAGTGGAGGGCAGTATTTTTGCTTACAAGTGTGTTGCCAGGTTTCAAATAAAAAGGTCTTTGTTTGTGGTGGTCCTGTGAGAAGGAAAACTGTGAATCTACATGGTGTTTGACAATTTCTGTACAATTAAAGCATGTACCCAAGGTGTGATGAAATGTAACTGTGGGTGTGCATGAGGGACAGCTCTTAGCCGCAAACCATGACATGCCCAGAGAGGGCAGGCCGTTGCTTTCGCTTTGGGCAGCGGGTGGAACAAGAGGAAACTACAATATGTTACTTGTGACTTTAATAACTCTGAAGGGGCATCATTGCAGTTTTTAAAATTCCTTCCTGACCAAACGGGCAAAAGCAGCCTGCACAGTAATTCCTGCTCCAAGCAGATTGACTCTGACAAAGGTGGTGAGTCCCATGTCGTCGTTGCTCCTCATGGGTATGTTCCCTTATGTTGACCTGACTTCAGCAGCTGGTACAGAAGAGAAAGTAACCTTGGATTTTGGGAGAAGGTGTTCAGTAATATCTTGGACTTGCTTTTATGTTTTGGATGCCAGTGGCCATACCTGGCACTGACACAATGACTATATAGGATAGAGGCAGTGTCTTCCAAACCCTGCTCTTCAAGATTTGGGCACTAATACTAGATTAAGCAGTGACAGAGAGTTTTTCCAGTGCTTTTTCAATCTGGCAAGTAAGCATTCAGCTCTTGGAACTTATTTCCATCTTTCCTTATTTATTCCAGGTCAGCTCATTTATATTTACAAATTCTCTTACTTAGCCTCTTGATGACTGCATCTGTCTCTGATGGTAAACTTAGTTTGCAAAACTGGTTGGTTGAAGGCAGACTGAATTAATGAAAAAGATCTGGTTTCTGGAAACTTTCACTATTGATGATTATTTTCTTTAGGTCTACTATGTAAATACTTACTTAGAAAGACATGATAAATGGGACCTTCTGTTTCCATAAATTTTTACAACTGTTATCTGCCAGAGAGACACTGAGACAGAACTATTGCATTCTAGACTCTGCAGAAGCATCAGCCAGGGCAACATCTCTCTGGAAAGTGCCACACAGCACTAAACTTTCAGGTGCTGTGTATAAGATCTTCCTAAACAGATGTTAATCATTCTCAGTTGAATTTCTGCGATACAACACCATACAATTTCTGAGTAAAACAAATACGTGATGCATGCAAAACTGAAGTAGTACTTAGAACACTGAATAGCTTTTAAACAAAATACTGTCAATGGAAATTTGCTAGTGTACCTTATGCAGATCTTCTGACTTTGTTGCTGCTAATATATAATGTAAACATCACATTTTGGCATAAGTACCCTCATTTTAGTATGCATTTATTAAGAATTCCCCTTAATTTTCTTGCAGACATGATCTGTCGATGTGACTGCAATACCCAGTTCATATCTTTTGGCCTCTCTAGAACACGACAAGTAATTTCTTTTCCCCAGGATTTCCATGAATTTTGTCAATCAACAGCTAAAGCTTTTCCATAACTACCAACAGTTCAGTCTTTAACAGTGGACTGGTTTCAGGGCATGGCAAAATGCATGTCTTGCAAACTGAATCCAAACTGGGTCCCAGTCTGTGGAGCGGGCATGTATTTAGACCCTGGGTTTTGTAACAGTCTTCAGTTATACAATAAGCACTCACTGGAATGAAGAATTGCTTCAAAGCATCATTTTCCCTGTGCAAGAGGCACCTCTCTGGCTAAAAATAAACACACAAACCAGGCAGTTTTAAATAGCTTAAAAAGAACACTCCTGTTTCTTTCAAGCAGAGAAATTATGTAAGAGCATTGCAACTGAAGTCAGGTAGTTGTATCATATAACAGGAGTCTGGAAGGTACTCAGATGCCACAGTGATAAGGGCCATGTAAGAATATAAATAGAACATTATAGAGACTGCTCTAAAGCTCTGGAATAGGCATTCCCTAGCTTTAGAGAATTTGAAAATGGCAAGATTCTGAACTGGTAGTAGGGGTACACTTTAGTAAAACTTTTCATTACCCTTTCCAATTACCCAGGAAAATTAGAAGAGAGATTTGTGATGTAAAAACTATTGCACAAATAATGATGAATCATAGCGGTGTGACTGATTTAACGTGTTAAAATTAATAAAATATATACTTTAATACTGGGGGAAGATGTTGTGTCTTAAGAAACCATACAAAGAAAATTCTGTGATCTCCAGAAAGAAAGTTTTCTGGCCTAGAAATGGAAAGTTTATCTTTGAAAATGATAAACCTGCGGTAGAACCAGTTTCCTTCTCTGCTACAAAATCTGATCTGTACTGTGGTCTCCATGTTAACTGCTGCATCCACACCAATAACCTGTCAGCTTTTCTGATCTTAAATACTGCTTTCAAAAACACTCCATCACAGTTGGCTCACAGCTTCCCTTCCAGGTCTAATGCACCCTGATTCACTTTTTAAATGTTCCTGGAAGTATACAAGGATGTGATGCGTCTGCTTTATGTTCCTATCTGCAAACACTTTTTCTGTTGTCTCCTAGCTTGCAGCAGAGATCCAACACAGTTCTCACAAATTTTGCTGTCATATTCCTTGCCTGACATCCACGTGGAGCTCAAGGCATTAATTAACTCATAGAACTTAAATTGCTTGTGATGTCTTCTTATTTTGTTATGCTGTTTTCTCATCCAAACTGAGCATTCTCCCTGTAATTAGAAGTTAAACTGTTACACACACCAAAATGCCAGAGTAGGTGCACTGCACAGGTGGTAAGCAGATGCCTATCTTTCATTTCTCCTGAAAATAAATCTTAGAAATAGCTGCAACATTGCACCTTAAGATATTCAGTCAAGGCACTATTTTATTTTCAATGTCTGCCTGATTAGCCCTTTGACAGCATCAAGAATGGAACACTGAAATGAAATATGCACAATATTACTAACTACATGATGCGATTCAGTTTATGTACATTCTTTATTCTGTTTATTTCCTTCTACTTAAATTCCTTGAAAGGATTTAAATGGTTCTTTAAATGGCTTGCTGCTTTTCTGCCAAGTGTCATATTAGGTCAGCCATATCTCAGCAAACCTGTGTATTGGATGGGAATCATGCAGCAACCTTCCTATGCATTGCTATAATATTTCTTCACAAGAAGGTCTACTTAAATGACAGTTTGGATTTCCTCTATTTACTGTTTAATACAATTTATCATTAAAACTCTGTTTCCTCGTATGCCTCACTGCACCTAACGGATAAATGCTTGAATACATTTTCCTGTATTCACATTGATTCAGTTGGTGTAGGAGTATTTAAATATGGCAGCCTACATTAACAAGTATCAATATATATAGGGCATTTTCCTTATAATCAACTGATTCTTGTCCAAGATATTGTAAATACAGTGCTTCTTACCAAACAGGAGGTAAGATACAGAAAGAGGTAGCAAGAGGCAAAGGCAGATTTTTAAGATGTAGTAATGATTTAAAAGAAATATTATAAGTAGGTGCCACTGATAATTCTATAAACAAATTTCATCCCTCTAATTTTTTGGGTAAATGTTAAAGAGGAGAACTTTTTGAAAGGGAAAATACAGAACAATTCCACACAGTCACTATTCAGAAATGCCTGCCAAAATCACAGGTAAACTTTGACATTTTCCTCGGTTAAACTAACTTCATAGGAAAATCTGATTTTCCTTCATTATTGCAGAAATAATATCTCCTGTGAATAGTGCTGTTCTGCCCCTCTCACCCAATCATTTTTACAAAACTGGGAAGGGCAAAATTACTTCATTTTCTGTTTTGATGAGCAGCAGTCTTCTCTCCTCAGGAAAAAAAAAAAAGAGAAAAAAAAAGGAAGTTCTGAGCTTTTTAGTAAGATGTCATCTGGTTGTTTTCAGAACAGTCCAATTTTATCTTCAGTAGGATTTAGAATTTTTTTGTCTATGATTTTCAATGGCCTCTATGGTTTCAGGAAATTTATAATCAATAGGCTGGGTGGTCAGTGGTTTTCTGTTCCTTTCTATTTTCTCTTAAACATCTTGCTTTTTTTTTTTTTAATTTTCTTTGGCAGTGTCCTTGCATGACCTCACAGAGAAAAGAAGATATATCTGTCTTTTAGATCTGCCTACTCGCAGTTGTGCTGTCAATGCACATCTCAAGTTCCTCCAGCCACAGTTTGATTTTTCCTTTCCCTATATTAACTACTGAATTTTCATTGGCATTCTGACTCTGCACAGCTTGAGTGACTTAAGTATTCTTTTCCCCGTAAGCTTTTTTCACCTGTGCTTTGTATTAATTACCAGTATTGTGTTTTCATGCTCCAGTTACTTGATTTTTTTCCCCCAGAACCTTTCATCATCTTCATTTTGCTATCCAATTTTTAGCTCATGGCATTCATTTGCACATTTTTCACAAGCTAAAGCAATAACTACAGACTTATTTGTCATTCTCCATCACACCTGATATGTTGTTCATCTTTTTGTTTTCTTTTTCTTTTTAAGGTCTGTGTGCTAGTAGACCATCTTTTCCTACATTTGGTTTTACTGGGGATACATAGCAGATCACAATCTCTTTTTCAGTTCCTGAGAACCCGCTCATCATAGATCGTAAATAATAACTTCTAATAATAAAACTGTTGCTTCCAACCTCTTGAAACAGCTATTAAAGTTTTCCCATAGCACCTTATTTCTGAAAAGGTCTCAGGCTTACACGGTGGAGAACCACTGCATTCCCCCATCACTGAAATCCACATGCCAAGGGGACATTTCCCTTCTCGTGTCTTCAGATGCAAGCAACGGGCTACATGGTCACACTGAGCAGAAACTGCCTGCGGCCCTTCCAGGCTCATTAGCGACAAAGTCAGCTATAGTCTGTACTGGAGAATTGTTATGTGGGAACCCATAAATCAATTAGATTTATTGCCAGGAGCTCTTGGATTCTTGACTGAGTAGGTCTAGTGGGAACACTTTGGCAGAAAGACTTCAACCTGTTCATTGCAGAAGGCTAGCATAACGCTTGTCTGCTTTTTTAGTCTCAACACAGTGTTACATAGAAATGTTGATATTGGGCAGGGATACCTTAAATGAGGCTACTCTTCAGGCACGGATTTTCCAGACTGGTCAAAAGATAAGCTGACTTGAATACCCAATGACAAACTCCCCACCCTGTTGCTGGCCAACATCCCCAGATGGTGAGGACTTTCTGGGCAGGTAGCTTATTGCAACTCAGCATCAATACCCAAATGTCACTAGGTTCATAAAGAGGCTCAATCTGGATAGTTTTGCTATGTGTTGTGGCAAGATAAGGGAAGAAACCTCCAAAATGTTAAACAATAATGACTAATAAAGCAGCTACTTCCAGACTCCTGAGAAAGCTGTTAAAATCCTTCAAACACAGTAGTTCTGAAAGGCATCCAGCTTACACAGATGAGCAAAGCTGCGTTCATATTCCTGCTATCAGTGTGAATGGTGATTATCCTGTTTCCACTTGCTACTTTTAAAATCCACCTCCTCAGCTGTGGTATTTCTAGTTTTGTGATTAGTACTAGAATATGACAAGAACATGGATGCCCTAATTCCCTGGTGCCAAACCAAACAATATTAATGGCATTTCTGAAATACAGTGACTCTAGACTACTGCTTTCTCTTACATATAACTGCCTGCAGGGGTGTTTAATACTTTCTTCCAGCCTTTAAATAATAGGTAATCTCAAAATAAATGTGTAATTTGCCATAATATTCACAGAATCACAGAATCTCCCAGATTGGAAAAGACCTGTAAGATCATCTAGTCCAATCATTAGCCTAACACTGACAAGCCCACCACTAAACCATGTCCCTGAGCACTGTATCTACACGACCCTTAAATACCTCCAGGGATGGGGACTCCACCACTGCCCTGGGTAATGCATTCCAATGCCTGATGACCCTTTCAGTAAAGAAATTCTTCCTAATATCCAATCTAAACTTCCCTTGGTGCAACTTGAAGCCAATTCCTCTTGTTCTATCGCCTGTTACTTGACAGAACAGGTCGACTCCCACCTCTCTGCAATCTCCTTTCAGACAGTTGTAGAGAGTGATAAGGTCTCCCCTCAGCTTCCTTTTCTCCAGGCTAAACAACCCCAGTTTCTGCAGCCATTCCTCATAAGACTTGTGCTCCAGAGCCCTCACCAGTTTCATTGTTCTTCTTTGCACTCACTCCAGCGTCTCAATGTCCTTCTTGTGGTGAGGGGCCCAAAACTGAACACAGTGCTCAAGATGCGACCTCACCAGTGCTGAGTATATGGGTAAAATCACCTCCCTGGTCCTGCTGGCTACACTGTTCCTGATAGAGGCCAGGATGCTGTTGGCCTTGGCCACCTGGACACACTGCTGGCTCATGTTCAGCCGGCTTGTCAACCAACACCCCCAGGTCCCTCTCTGCTGAGCAGTTTCCAGCCACTCCTCCCCAAGCCTGTAGCACTGGCTACAGGCTCAAATCTTTTAAGAAACTATTGTAAAGACATATTTTTAGAATAGAATAGAATAGAATAGAATAGAATAGAATAGAATAGGACAGGACTATTTCAGTTGGAAGGGACCTACAATGATCATCTAATCCAACTCCCTGACCAATTCAGGACTGACCAAGTTAAAGCATGTTATTAAGGGCATTGTCCAAATGCCTCTTAAACACTCACAGGCTTGCAGCATCAACCACCTCTCTAGGAAACCTGTTCCAGTGTTTGATCACCCTCTTGGTAAAGAAATGCTTCCTAATGTCCAGTCTAAACCTCCCCTGGTGCAGCTTTGAACCATTCCCACACGTCCCATCACTGGATATCAGGGAGAAGAGATCTGTACTTAGGAATCCATGATAGCATTTGATCCCCTTTTTCATCTCAGGAAGCCTTCAAACCTACTCATTGGGTATTTTCTTAAAAAATACCATTTATTTGGAAAGTGTTTTTAATCTTCAGACAAGGTCCTATGTCACTGCATCCACTACTGATTGTTGCTGAGTAACAGAGCAAAGAAAGCAGCTCACTCTTCGCTGTGGGATCCTGCATGGTGCTGCTGAGCTATTTGTGCTTCTGAGTTCAACAGGATCAGAATGTGATGTGAAGCTCGGGTGTATGAAATCCAGCTTCTGTTTGTAAGGTAAAATATAAAAGATTTAGAGTTGTAAATAGTGTAGCCACACCCCACAATCCTCGTCTGACGCTGTGCTGCTCACGAGTGCAGCTGGCACTGGATTTGCACCAATGTGGGTTTGATATCTCACTGTGTCTCATTGTCAGTAAAGAGGCCATTAAAAGAGAACAGGAACTGTTCTGTCAGGTAGCTCCAAAGCTGACAGATTTGCTTTATTTAATAAGTAGGAAAAATTACTTTTGCTGTTCAGATAATTAGGAAGGTGAAAAGGAGGCTTTTTTGCAGCTAGAGGTGAGATACTTCTCTGTTACAGTGTCCACTAAAGGCAGGGAAGAAAGTACTTGTCAATGCAAAGCAGAGGTGCACCATTTTTGGCTGCAGGGCACAGGTGTGTGTTAGCCATAAGAGATACTGCACTTGAAACAGCGGGTAGAAATGTTAAAACAGAGAGAAAAGAGGGAAACAGCATCTAGAAGAAGTGAGGAAAAAGAGACTGCAGTCACTTATCAGAGAGACAGTAGAAGGTGAAACAGTGGAGGGGAATGCACAATATACAATTTTTCCAGTTCAGAAGTGTTGCTCAGTGCCTTAGGTGCCTCCAACTTTGGAAAGCTGAGGGACTTTTAGCTGCAGTTCTATAGCCTGCCTTTTCCTTGAAGCTCTGCAGTGTTTCACCCAGGCTGCTGTGGCAGTGATTTTCCCTTGTTGCTCTCATGTTGTTATTTTCATGCTATTATTCTCAAGGCCTTATTCCTGCAAATCCCAACAGCCCTGTTATGGGTGGTTCTCTTGGGAAACAAATTGCTCCCAGCATTAAAATCACCCATTTCCCTTTCCTTTCCCTGCCTTTTCATTGTAGCTTTTGGGTTATGTTATGGGGACCCAATAATATGCAAACACATACTTTACCAATGAAAATTATATAGTCCCGATGGAAAAAGATTGCTCGGGTGTGCTGCTGCGCTGGAGAGGAGCCCAGGGGAGATGCCCATTGCGGGTACCGATCGCTTCTTTTCCCAGAAGGCCACTGGGGAGAGTTTTCTTTTTTCTTTCTCTCTCTCCCCCTTACATTTTATTTTTCCCTGAAACTAACTTCACTACAGAGTTGATGTACGCCATCAGCTAAGAAATCTGTGTGCATGTAAGTCAATCTCACAATACAAACATATACTTAATGAACATTTTCAAAGGAAGAGTGTGTTGCTGTATTTTTAAAGAAGACAAAACCCAAGATATTTCAAACACCATTTAAAGTCTCTTTCAACTGGAACCTCTTCTAGCAAGCCAAACAAAAGAACCTTCCAGTGCTCTTACAAATCTGATACCTTTATCAACATTACCATTTGCCGCTAGCTTAAATACCTGTATTGGGTGGTACAGACTCCTAGGAATCCTGAGGCTGGAAATTAGTGTTATGATGTCCATCCAGTCCCTGGTGGGGAAGATGGATCCACTACATGTAAACAATAAAATAGGAAAGCCTCCTGAAGAAGTCATAATCTAGCAGATGAAATTGGCTGTGGAATAAGATGCAGAGTGGAAGTGCTTATGAATAAGGAGCAACCACCAGGCAGGAAAGCTGCCTTCAGGAGTTCTTACAGCTTCTGCTGAATAACCTGCTTGAGAAATGCAGAGTAGCTGTCACAGCATTAGAGTTGGATTGCCCTTTAGATCTCAGATGAAACACTCATGAACCTGTTTGTGATGAGAGGTTGATGGCAGGATGATGTAGGGCCCTGCCCCAACTCCACCTGCAGACTAGTCTCTGTGAAGCACCAAGGGAAATAAGAAGTCCCAGAAGGTTCCCCTTGAGTCCTTTCTCCTCCCACTCTTCTTCCAGCCTTGTGTAGACCTTGTCTGAGGAGCATGTCAAGAGGTAAGGGCCCACATGTATTGGAAAAGGCGTGTTTAGTCCTGTGCTTAGTAAGCCCATAGCTCCCTCAGGTAGGAAATGCCCCCTGACAAAAGCATGAGGTAGAGGAGTGGGAAATCTTCAGTAATATTGAGCCACCTGGTGCACAACAGACACTGGTCTGAACACCTACTGCTGCTACTGTTTACAAGAAAACCTACCATCTATGTATTCATGAAGTGTCATTTTGAAAGTGTGGTTTACGGCAGTTGGTCTGGTGAGGGTGGAGATGCCAAAAAGTGAGGGCCAGGTCTGTGTGCATGCTTGGACATGAATGCCCAACTGCTTGAAAGCTTTGGGACCGTGCAGCATCTATCTGAATTTTGCTTTGTGCTCCCTTATTTGCTGCTATCTTCGGAGCTGTTGTCTCACCAGTAGAATTAAACCAAGACCTGGCACATTTCTCATGCTTATGCAGAGTTGTTTTCAGCCACAGCATTTAAAAAATCTTCTATAGAAAACCAAACATTACTGTGTCACTTATTGCAATAATTTGGGTTTAAAGCTGAATTCAACAACAAAAGGTGTTTCTTGCGTAGCAATGTATGTCTAGGATAAATCACTATATATAAAGAAGCTTGTAAAAATCTCTTGTATTTTTCAGTTGTTCCTACAAGGAAGGCCAGACTGACCCTGCCTTGCTGATGAGGGAAGGACAAAGTGCCCCTTCTGAGGTTCTTCCCAGTCCCATTTTCTGATTCTTTTATTCTGCTTTCACGTGTACAAATGTAACCCCAGAGCTGACATCATGATAAATATCCTGAATTTTCATAATTTCTCCTAAAATCAAAACTCTGTATTTTGTTTTGGTAAGTGTCTCGTGCTATTCTAGAAGCTGGGTTGTTAAGAAAATAATGGAAAAATTTCCTCCCTGTGGAACTTTGCATACACTATTTTCTATTGTTTACTTAAAACAAAGTATATTAAACTGTCAGCGTCAACAGCAGCCTCATATATTTTTCTTTATATGAATAAAATATGAAGAAGAGAAAAAACTATTCCACATCATACTGTTGAAGGACAAGATGTGAAAAACCTGGCAAATGCTGAACAGTTTCATAAAATTATTGAATAACTGCTGAACAATAGGTCTAGAAAAAAAAAAGGTAAAAAGGTGCAATCATGTAAGAGCTCCATAAAATGAAAACTAGATATATATGCACTAGTTCCATCACGTGAGAAGTATTTTTAGTCATAAAAGTAAGCAGAACCATCAAACCAGTAGGGTGACATACCATTGTACTTCAGGCACAGTTTCAGCAATGGAGAAAGAATCAATTTTACAGCAAGAATGTTATTTTTTTATATTTTTTTTATTAAGTATATGTCAGAGGATCTTAATCTGCCATTTGCTGTGCAACCCTAGGAATCCTTTCCCCGTTATGAATTCCAGCAGCAGCTGGTGAAAACTGATGGTCCAGTGCATCTTTCAGCTTTTTTACCAGCCAGCACAGTCAGTCCCAATCTCTTTATTGACAGCGAATTAAAGAACCGCTGTAGAAGAATAATAGCTTTGTGTCTGATGTCTGGGACAGCCTGGTCATAATCTCACTTTCTGACATCAGTGAGTTGCTGCTTCTGTCTGTGCTGTACCTCACCAACAAATGGAGGAAAACATGTAACAGCTCTGATGCTGGATTTATTCTTCCTAGGTGTCTATAAAGCACAGGGATGAAAAACACTGCCCATATACAAAGAATAAGCTTGGAATAGATTTTCAGTTGTTAATATGGACCCTGTTTTTTTCAGTTTTACTGTTCAGTTTTACTGCTCTGATGACAATGAAATTCGTGTAAAAGCATACACAGCAGCAGCAGGAACATGTCAGTTCATTTAGTAGACTGAAAAAAACAAATCATGTTTTTCCCTGCTGTTTTTTTCAAACAATTTTAGGTTTTATTTTGATGACAGTTCAACTGCATATGGCCAGATGGGATTCCATTTGTGTTTTGTCAATACACTTTTGAATTTCTCAGCTACTTTAAAATGAGAAGTTAAGGGCTAATTCAGTGCTTGTAAAAAGAAAATTCACATGTCTATAATGACTTTCATCAAGGAGCTTATCATTGTGGGACAGTTAATAAAGATCACTTAATGAGCCTTCACATGACCCCTTTGAGGCTGACATATTAATATGATAAGCCTTTGGCAGATGAGGCAAGTAAGATGATAAAATTCATACATGCTGAGCAAAATCAAAGTCTCTGAAAGATTCATTTTTACGTTCTGCATTCTCAAACCTCTGGCTTAAACCAACTGACAGATGTGTTCATCTAGGACACTTTAGTGAGGACTAGGTTTTGGCAACATCACTTCTGATAACATTTTTTAAAATTCCTTTACCTCCTTTCAGCCAGCTAATAGGTTGAAAAGCAGTAAATCAAAGAAGCTCAGGTGGCATTCCTAAAAGTTATTGGCTCTCTGCATACCAACTTCCCACTACATTCTCCAGGCTTTATATCTACAGGTATCCGTGAAAAAAAAAAAAAATCTCATGGAAGGAGGGTGAGTATTCATCACATTTCCAGCTCCGAAAATGAAATGTCAGAGGTAGTTCTGTGGAAATGCCAAGAACACATGAGAAAAAATTCAGTGTGCTAAGATCTTGCATTCATTTGTCTTAGTTTATTTGAACAGCTCAAATTTGAATGTGGTGCTCAGAACCCAGACCCTGTTGCAGATGGTACAAATAGTGGAATTTCTATGGTAAAACCCTTTATACCATGAACACAAGCCTGGGAATAGCCACACTGAAGCAATGTTTCTCCTATGAGTGTGCACTAATGATGCATGATCAATATTTGAATACGTGCCAAAGCCCAGTGTTAATCTTCACAAAATTCTTTAAAACAGACTATGAATCAGACAGAAAGCACCTCAAAGGTTTAACTGTTTTAGTGATATGCCATACTTTTAAAAAATTATGAAAGATGACAATCTGCCAATCAATGCACTTGACAACCATCCAGGAATCTGAAAGGATTTTGAACGCCCTTAAGGGTGAAGTAATACAAACATAAGTCTATGGACAGAAGAAGGAGTCATAACCAGAAGAAAATGAAGAACAAGAACAACAGAACCCTGGTTGCACAATTTTGGCTTGCAAAGAATAAAAATCACCTTAAAAACTGCTGCTGGCAAAAAGACGGGATAAGTAATGAGAGATTTGTGCCATCATCAAACTAGCAAATGGAAATGACTTCTCACCTAGCAGAAAAGCGTCATCACAGAAAACACTGATTCCCACCCAGAAGCTATATAAAAGGGAATATGCTTTAGAGAAATGAGTATGGTATTCATGGTTATCAGGTGAGTTGCCTTTAAATTTTTTTTTCTCTGGGGGTACATTCCTCAGCCCAGGGATCAAAGTTCTTGCATTTTCTTCCCAGTGTTTAGTTCCAGATGATTTAATCACCCTATGTCTGACTTGGTGGATTCAGAAGCACATCTTGAGCCCGAATTCCACCTAAAGGAGACATGGAAGCATGACCCAGCCCCTTTCTGCCACATGCTCTCTTTTATGGATAGGAATGTGATGCCTAGATGAGATCCAAAGCATGTAGTAGATAAGGATGACCAGTGGACCAAGAATCTCAGCTATGCTCTAGCGTGTATGCAGGTCGGATGAAACAAAGATGTGGCTCCCGGTCTCAGGCCTCCCATCACATGTAAATGTTGACCAGCCAGTGGTCTCCGAATTAATTTACTCACAAGACTTTGGAGCGACAGAAGTATTTTCAAAATAAAGATAAATTATCCTCATATTTATAGTTTTACAGCATGTATAGGAAAGAATTACTGGGAAAAAATATTCAGTATTGGTTTACTAAATACTCTCGGTCTAGTCTGTAGAGCATGTGTAAGATCCTCTTTACCACAGTAACTAGAATTTCTGGCTTGAGAAGGCAGGTTTTAATAGCCAGAAAAAGCTCTGCTTTAGTGCTTATTTGACCTACACACTTTTTAACTTCTTGGGTACAAACAATCCTCTCCATCATCAGACTACAGGTCAAGGATTCACCCTCATCTTGCTTTTCACAAGCCTGAAAGCTTAAATCGTATTACTCTTGTGGGGCTTGAGTTGGGACTTTTCCCAGGTAATGGTTCCTCTGTTTTGTTCCCTAAGGAAACTGTGCCATTGCTTTACCTTTTCCACTAGTGACCTCTAACAAATTCTTGGATTCAGGCAGTACATTAGAATATGAGCATCAGGAAGGTTTTTAAAAAAATTCTCTTTCTCGCAAGGACAGATAAATGTTTTGCTTTGGAGATAATCTTAGCTCTCCCATGCAAGCATCACAAGCTGTGATAAAGGACATACCTTAATATGGATATCAGAGCTGTGTGATTAGGAGAAGAGGGGGAAAACATGTCTATGGTGCAGTGTAGCAGTCAAGCGATAGACTTTATATGAAGAAGAAAGAACCACTAACACAAAAAATATTCTGAGTTTTCCAAAGGAAAGTGTCAACCAATGACACGGGAGCGGAGCACACAGGAATATTTACAGAAGAAAATTTTTCTTGAACCTTGAATGGGGCTATTTCAATTATACCACTGACTTTCTGAGATCTAGTCTTTGAGGAAGAACAGGCAGAGAGTTGACCTTGGACAGCTAATTACACCCAATAGGGTGAGAGCAAAATGCTATCAGATAAGAGGATGAGATTTTATACTTATTCATTATACACTTACAAAAGAACCTGTTCTAAACCTAGCAAAAGGCAATGGAAGTCTTCACAATGATTGTAATTTTGCTAATGTCCTCAGTTCAACAAAATACTTCAGCACATGCTTAACTGCCATTAACATCAATTGAGACTGGCAGGTTTTAAAGAAGTCCCTAGGTTTAAGAATAGATTGAAGCAGCTCACTGAGGCAAAACTCAAACTCACTGACTCCAAGAGTGCAGAACACTGTTGGTTTTGTCTACATCTTACCTATTCCCACTTATAATTGAATCCTTTTATTGCCTAAAACATACTTGATCTCACGCCATGCAGTTCAGATCACAATCTTCAGGAGAACAAAGTATAGGATTAATAAACTAGATTCAGTGCTCTGTTCTGAACTTTTTGCAATTCTAAGTCAAAATAGGGCAATGAAAGGGGAATGAATTCAGTTCTGCTCCATTTTATTAAAGATTCATTCTTCTTTACAAGAGCAGGAACAATCCCAGAAAAGTCCATCAAATTGCCTTTCTGCTAACAATTATATTAGTTTGCTTATCTGTTTTGATTTCCTAATTTTATGGGAAGGGATTTGAATTTAATTTGCCCAGGGTACTGAAGAAAAAGGTCAGCCATACTAAGTTGGAAAAAGTTTTAAAATTAGATAGATACTCATTTGTACAAGTTTTCTTTTGTGTTGTCATTACTCACCCCTCTCAGTCTGTGACATTTTTATTTGTCCTGGGCTCTGAACAGCTGGTATTTCTCATGTTTTATTTTTCTCTAGCCTGGGAGGTCAAGCAGAGCAGCATTTAGCCAGAGCCCTGAGGTGCAAACCTCTTTCAATAAGGTCGATCATCTTCAGCTTTTGGTTGCACTCATCTAGAGGTTTTACTTTTTTTTTTTTTTGGTGGAAGTGAGGGAATTTCCATCTCTGCTACTTCTTCAAGAAGAGTTCTGAGCAGCTCTAGTGTAATATCTGCATCTATAGCAGTGAACAAGGGAGAAGACTAGAGGTGATTGGACAAAGTCTGAAAAGAACTGGGATTTTTTTTGTTGGCTCTGAAAATAGATGTCCTGTCTTTGGTAGAATAACACAGTGGTACAAGCCTTTTCTGGGCAAGGTCATCACTTGTCCAGATCTATTTTAAGGGCCTTTTGGTCCTTGAGGTCTGTTTGCTTGCTTTTTCCCCCTTAGATATGGTATAATGGTAATATATATGGTATAATGGTAATATATATGGGTTTTTCTTCAGAAAACCCATTCCTTAATATATTGATAAGCAGCCCCATTAATATGTTGCTTTTAAATTTCTTGAGGAAAAAAATGTGTCAACCTATTTTACCAACATAATCAGTAGAGAAGGAACAAAGTACCGATATTAAGACAGATACTTCCTACTCAGCTTCAATGGGACAACTCTTGTAACTGATGTCTTAGAAGGACCTTAGAGTTTTTTCCTCACTTTTCAATTTTTATCCTCTTTCATGTTTTGTGTTACCCATGTTACTGCTTCTAAGCTTTTGTTTATCGCTGTACAAGGAAAAAAAAAACAAACAAGGAAATAATCTGTTAACACCCTCGTTCTCATTTTAGAGGATTTGCTGGCCAGTGAGTCACCAACAGAAACAGCTGTGTTCATTCTTCCTTCCTTTGTAATTGTAATTTCTCTCTCCCACCCCAGTATAGCTTAGGTGTTTGTTCCAGACTCTTAGCCCTTCAAACAAGGTTTTGATGGAGGAACACAGAAATATCTGCAACAAAAGGAAGTGAGAAGATGCTGCTGGCATTTAATGATGAGCCAAAATTAAAAATCTATCCCCAGAGAATTCAATGGTCTTATACTGCACTCCAAATACCTTTCCTGACCACAAAATAAATACACGGTGAGAAAAGAAAAAAGAAGATAGAGGGCAAGTGCATTGACCTTGTCATTAGGACAACTGAAATTACTATAAATAGTGAAAACACCCATATGAGGATTAGAAGACTAATGGATAGCTCTTGCCCTTAGTAACAGTCTTCTATATACATTCAGACTATCTCACTGCACTTTTAAATTTGTATTAAATGTCTAATTTCTTTTTCTTTGACACTTAGATCCACAGTCAACATTATAGATAATACCCAGGTACCTGAAACACTTTTTTTTTTTTTAGTAAAAAGCACAAAGTAGAAATGAATTCCAAAATGTAGTACCAGAACCTCCACATTATTTCCATCTGAGGAAATGGATAAGTAAGTAACGAGTGAGCCTGCTTGCCTCTGTGCCTATTTTTCTAATATTCCAGTCATTCAGTGAACAGAGAGGGAAACTTTCAGAAAGACCGCATAGATTAGCAGGACATGATGTGTTTAATCAAAATATTTTCCCATGGAATGTTTAGATTATTCTACCTTTTCAAGTTTCTGGAAAAAAAAACCCTGCTCAGCTGAAAAAAAAAGACAAAAAAAAGGTTTTGTCTGTTGTCAAAATCTGTATATTAATTAGCAATTTGCACCATGCAGGAAATTAGCACCTTTCACAGTACTAAATCATGAACCAGGAGAATAGTATTTGCTATATTTGTTGAATGGTAAATTTTTAGTGTTTTTTTGCCATTTTGACAGTTACTGAGAAAGCCAACAGATATCATAGAATCATAGAATTGTCTAGGTTGGAAGAGACCCTTGGGATCATCGAGTCCAACCATCTACCCTACTCTACAAAGTTCTCCCCTACACCATATCCGCCAACACCACATCTAAACGTCTCTTAAACACATCCAGGGATGGTGACTCAACCACCTCCCTGGGCAGTCTATTCCAATGCCCAACCACCCTTTCTGTGAAAAATTCTTTCCTAATGTTCAGTCTAAACCTACCCTGTTGGAGCTTGAAGCCATTCCCTCTTGTTCTGTCATTAATTACCTGTGAGAAGAGACCAGCACCAACCTCTCTACAGTGTCCTTTCAAATAGTTGTAGAGAGTGATGAGGTCTCCCCTCAGCCTCCTCTTCCTCAAACTAAACAGTCCCAGCTCCTTCAACTGCTCTTCATATGATTTGTCTGCTATATATATCTCTGCTATATATATCTCAGGAGCTATATAAAATGTATAAAAGCAAACCGTGTTTGATTTTAATTGACTCAGTTGATAATTCAATTGTAAAATTCCAGTATTCACTAAGAAAAGCTGTGTTTTCAATAAAAAAAAAAAAAAAAAGATTTCCATTATTGTTGATAGGAGTGATTTTTAACTTTACTGTGAACATTTCCACTGGTTTCAACCAGTTCAATTCACAAGGCCAAAGAACTGCATTTCCAGCAGAGGTGTGAACCTTTGTTTGAGTATAAACTTACCTTGTTCCAAGCTGACTGACACAAAACTATCCTCTGGCACTAGCTTTAGCTGAATCTGGGGAACTAGGTAAGACAACACACCTGAAGCTTGGACAGGGATGCACGGCCATTGTTATCCCACTTCGGCTTCCACTCAGGTGTCCCACACATCCTTGAGGAGGCAGCAGAGAGGTCTGGGCCTCTTCCTTGAAGGGGTCAGCTTGTGCAGAAAGGTAATTCATAGCAGCTCAGCCAAAAGTTTCTTTGCTGGCAGCTTAGACGGCCAATGACAGATGGGAGATATTGCCTTCACCTTCTCCTTCATGCATCTTTCTATGAAGAGTATAGCTATAGCATCAAGTGATATTATTCTTTTTCCCTTCTCTCACCAGTTAGACCCCTTCTTCCAAACAGCCTCACTGACTGAATGGGACCCCCTCATCTTGTATGTGACTATGTGGTGTAAGGGACTGCGAGCATCAACAGGAATAACCAAATCATCTTGTTGTTCTGAATTAGCAAATACATAAAATAGTGTGGTGGGTTGACCCTGGCTGGCCACCAGGTGCCCACCAAACTATTCTATCACTTGCCCTCCTCAAGAGGACAGTGGGAGAAAATACAACAAAATGGGGGTCGAGATAAGGACAGGGAGATCACTTATCAATTACTTTCATGGGCAAAACAGGCTCACCTTGGGGAAATTAGTCTACTTTATTGCCAATTAAACAGAGTAGGCTAGTGAGAAATAAGAACAAATCTAGACCCACCTCTCCACTACCCCTCTCTTATTTCCAGGCTCAACTTCACTCCTGAGTCTTCTACTTCCTCCCCCTGAGTAGCACAGCAGTACAGGGAACATGGGTTCATAACACTTCATCTCTCCTTCCTTCTCACTGTTCCCCTCATGGGGTCTCTTTCACAAGATACAGTATTTCAAGAACTGCCATAGCATGGGTCCTTTCCATGGGATGCAGTCCTTCAGGAACGGAGTGCTCCAGTGTAGGTTCTTCCAGGAGCTTGCTCCAACACATGCTTTCCACAGGGTCACAGCTTCCTTAGGGCACATCCACCTGCTCTGGCGTGGGGTCCTCCACTAGCTGCAGGTGGATATCTGCTCCACCGTTAACCTCCATGGGCTGTAGGGGGACAGCCTGCCTCACCATGGGCTGCAGGGGAATCTCCTTTTTCACTCACCTTGGTGTCTGCAGGGTTTTTTCTCTCACATTTTCTCATTCCTCTCTCCCAGCTGTCATGTAGCATGTTTTACCCTTCTTTAAGGGTAAGGTGCTCCCAATACTGCTGACTGGCTCAGCTTTGGGCAGTGACAGGTCTATCTTGGAGATAGCTGGAACTGGCTGTATCTGACATGGGAGGAGCTTCTGGTGTCTTCTCACAGAAGCCACCCCTACAACAGCCTTGCCACATAAACCCACCACAAATGGTCATGGACATATGGCTGAGTGCTAAACACCATAGCAGGATGTTCATCAAAGCAATATGGTTTAGCAGATACGCAGCTTCACCTCTTATTGTGCTGTCCCCTGGCTTTGCCTGCTCTGCTCTTTGCAGTCTCTCATGAGTCCTTTTGGAGCATCACTGACTTGCTCCTTTCCAGCCTCTAGCTTTTCACATCACCCTTTGCACGTGCATCTTTGCAAAATGCATCCCTCCTGTGACAGTGTCTGTGGTTCCCTGATTTCTATTGCTGTAATACCTGAAGTCTGATTATCCCTTGTATGGGTGAAATTTGTCAGGTGAAATTGTTTTTTTAGACAAAATGCTCATTTGGGTTGACTAAACCAGCCTCTCAGCTCACTTAAGTGTTTCAACTGGAAAAAATGTTTTCATGTCAAAACACATTAGTTGAAAAACATTATTTTATTTTAAAAAAAACTTCAATATTTAATGTACATAAATTTAATCTTAATAAAGTTTACAAAATAATAACTTGTGTTGTTTTCACATAAACTATTTTATGCAAGCAATTTCAATAATCTTTTCTTTCCATGATCTAGACTAAACAAAAAATAATTTTGGATCAGTCTAAATATTTTCGTTCTGTGGTGCGACCATTAAAAAACAAGCATATTGCAGTTCTCTAATTTTAACTCAAATGGGCCTACAGTCTTGTTACTGGTAGCACTGAAAATCCTTACCAAAAATGTATAGTGCTCTAAAACACATAATAGCAGCAAGAGGTCTGTTTTGGTAAAGGAAGACTTTCATTACAGTCATGAGCCATATTAGCAATGAAAACTCTGCCTTGTATGCTTCATCACACAGATGTAAGACAAGAAGGAAGCATCACCATGCCCAAGGTCTCCACTATTCCAGTCACCATGTAATAGTCATCAGTTCAGGAATATCCATCCCACCACCAACCACACACAGACAACCTCTCCGCAAGATGCAGTTTCTGGATATCCCTTAGGAGCCAACATTGGCAAAGTCTACAATATCCTGTTGGAAGGCAGAAGATAAGGTAAATATCCTTCAATGAGATCTGTTCTCTCATTTGCAAATCAGTCCTATTCCCTGAATTCTTAAAAAGCCATAACTGGTATAATCAAGGTCCCTGTAGGTAAATATGAACAGCCACATCAACCCGCTCTTCTGCATAGAAAGTGCAGGACAGGTTTTCTGAACGCAGCCTTAACACTTCCTTCAGCGTGTGCAAAGGACTGTCTTTCACACACAGTGGTGATTACGCTTATGCCAACAGATCTTGTTTGAATTTTGCAGGTAGAAATAATATGCCATTCATTAAACTAATGTAATCTTTTGCCCACAAATTTATTCAAAGTAGCCCACAAAGATACTTGTAGGTGTGTTTGACTGTTTATGAGCTTATGTAGTAAAAGCATTCATCAAAATGATGTATTAGCTCCTGGTCCTTTGCATAATTATTCTTGTCTATTATATCTGTCTTCCTCACTTTCTGTTGTTTGTCTACAGTGCCTTCACCCACATGGCTAGAGGTGACACCACAACGCTTTAGTAAAGATGTGGTTGTTTTTACCATTACCATTCTGTTTGCATTTATAAATATCCTTGTACCTTTTTTTTTTGCATTCCAAGACATCATTTGAGGCATTTAACAAAGAAAAGCCATTCTTGCATCTTCATAAAACCAGTTTGTTGATAACAAACAGATTTTAACTAACATTTGGACCATCCATGATTTCAATAAAACAGATGGAATCAATAAATGTTACACAGCACACATAGCTGTTTGCTGCGTAACAGAATATGTCTAACATAACAAATATGCCCAGAGTGTAAAACAAGAAGAGAAAGAAAAGAATGCAGAGAATGAACTCGAATGAATCAGATAATAATGTTTACATACCACTATGTCGTTATCTTAGTGCTTGTAATCAACAAGAACATTTCCATGAGAAAAGAATTCCACGTAAATGAGATAAACTAACTCTCAAAGTCAACTAAAGAGAAGAATCATGATAACATATGCATATGATACCTTATGAGTAAGCATCTGTGGATCCCTGTTTGTTCAATTTAAAAAGAAATACTGCACCACAACAAACCCCTACTTTTGTGCACAATCTCCTAACTTTAAAGGCCCATTAACAACCCCTCAGCTTTCAATCTTTGTTCAGGTTCCTTCTTTTACTTTGGTGCACTTGTGGGTAAGGTGATCATATCCTTTAGACCCTAGACTGGACTACATATTTGGAATAGCCAAACCCTCTGTTGAAGGGACTCCTGACTTTGACTTTTTACCATAAGTGGGCAAAATTCAATTATACGGATCTCCTCCCAGCACTTGCAAGCACTTGGAATGAAGTGTTCTCATTTCACCAACATGTACTAACAGATCTAATTGTTATAAGGACTTGAGAGTTTTTATTTTATGGTTATTGATATAAATGAATGTTTCACAAGAAGGATGTATTGAAGAATTTGATTTTTGTTTGTTGACGAATTCATAGAAACTATATAAAAAAGTTTTTATAAAAGTGTCTTTTCCACAGGCGGAGCTAGCGTTTCTACTGTTTAATGTAACACCTCTGCAGCTAATGTACCCCAAGATGAGCAATGACAATGCAGCCTGAAATACATTTTTCCAGCATCCAGTCTTTCAGGCATAAGAAATCATGGCTGCCTCTTACTGGTTATGGTAAGCAGAAAGAAACTTTGAAAATGAACCTTTAACAGCACTGAAAGTGCCTTTTAATGGCTTCGTTTTGAAGGAATGTTCACATTTAATATCTAGAAAGAGAGAAGCTGTTTTTTTATGATGCATTTCTCCACTACAAGTAGCCTCTATTGGCACAATTTTCTAGTGGGGAAAAAAGTATGTAAAGTAATGAATAAATAACATTTGTAAAGCTGTGGTAATGCATATATTTTAAATTTAAAGTAGCCTTTAGATTGTAGAGACAGAATATCACTGAATTCAATTTTTACTTTCAGATTTACATAACTGCTCAGCTCAAGTATTAAGTTTACCTTCTAGCAGATAATCAAATAGGAAAATTCCAGGAGCCTTTTTTTTTCACTTCTCTGTGTTCCGTTAACAATTTCAGTTATAAATAATTAACATATGTATGATGGATAAAAATAATGAAAAAAAAAAGGACTGAATCCATTCTTATAATAATCACATACAATAATTTGTAGTACTATGTAATTTGTAGTACTACTCATGATATAAAGATCTAGTCAGATTTGTCACAGGCTAATTTTCTTTGCTCCCACAGCATTTTAAACACTCCTCCATCTTCTTGGCCTAGGGGAGGAAAAAAAATCATATTTACTCTGTCTTTAAAACAGCAACATCCTTTGCCACTTTCACAATTAAATACAGTACTTATCAAAGTATGTAGGATTAAAGCATTAGAAACAATCTGATGAAACTTGATTTTTTTAGAGTATGTTTTGTACAGTGCACTACTGAAAAGTTGCATCCCTCCTTTCTTTCTAGGCACCAGAATTCCCTCTTTTAATGTTTTGTGTTCAGGGAACAGAGCCTGTTGTGTTCAGTGCCTATTTAGGCACTTCAGCAATTACTGATGACTCTGGAAAAAATTTCCAAACCACCAATTATCTCCTTGAGATACTGGACTCATCAGTGTTACAGTCAGTGTCTGGGCTAAAGGCAACAGGTGAGTTTTAAAACTGCACAGCTGAAACACAGACCTGGACCTAGCTCGTAGGAACAGGGGCAGAACCCTCGTCTGAACATTAGCTACAAGGTGAAATAAATCTTGCAGTCTCCAGAGGACCCTGGGTATCCCTTGCGAACTGCTGCTGCAGCACCGACAGAGTGATTACATGTTTAACCAAGACAGCCCTTAAGAGCTCAGCTTCATTTTTTAAGTGCCAGAGGTTTAAATCAAACAGTGTGCTAAGGTAGACCAAGGGAATGGCACTTTTTTTAGTTTTGAAGTTGAGCATATATTTGAATATACTGATGGACAGAAGACTAATGACAGACATTGTCTCCCCATTCCAAAATGCTTGGAAAATTGTATCTTCTAGATTTCCTATTCTTTCTTCTTCAGTATCTCCAAAACTATATTACTGGTCTGTGTAAAGAGTTTCAGGATTTAGAAGGACAAAGGAAGCTACATGAAATAATATTGTAGGGTTTTTTTCCTTTTTTTTTTTTTTTTGGTCTTTTTTCTTTCTGCCCTTAGAAACCCAAAAAAAAACACTTATTTTTTTTTCTACTTTAAAACTTCATTACACTACAATGAGACTTTTTTCAACTTAAACCTGAGATTACTAAAACTGACCTTTAATATTTTTTTTTCACTCAGTTTTATGGTACTAAAAATCCATACAAACTGCTGTACGGTTATGCTTATTTAGCAGGTACCTCTCCTGATAATCTTAATTATGTTATTTTCCTATTCCAAGGTAATATTTTAAGCTTCCGTAACATTAAAAAATGTTAAGGAACTATTTTCAGATGTCACTATGACCTTTAAAAATACCTAATCTAGCTATTTAGAAGCTTTATAACTCATGGGCCTATTTTAAAAGGAGTGTGGGAGGATAATCAAAGAAAGTCATTTTGTACTGAGTAAAAAGAGAAGTGCACTAATTCTACATCAGTAAGCATGCTTCTTATAGAAAGTTGTCCTTCAGACTGAATACCACTGAATATTGTGCTACCACAATACCACTTGAGTGTCCTTCAAGGTGGCTTTATTTGAGGTTAGTCATCCATTTTAAAATTCCTTCCCATCACTTTTTTTTTTTTTTTGAGTTATTTTTATGATACACACACACACACACTTCCATCTGCAACCTTTTTTTCCTGATTATGCGAAATATATGGGTGGTCTTCATAGCGTTTTCTGCACGTATACACTAAAAGATACCCAAATCCTTAGACAGTGTATGTTGCCCAGACACACGTTTGTGTTTTATATCCATGGGACCTACATAACTGCATGCTACTCACAGACACTCACACAGATGTCATGTGGAAAAAATGCTTGTCTCATGGACTTCGAATTAGATCAGAATTGGAAGTTTATTAATTTATTAATAACATAATTAACTGGCAATTAGTGAACCATGCATTCAGGACTGTTATGGTGGTAAAAGAGATAAACCAAAACATGAGACGCAAAATGTGGACAAACAGCTGCAGATTTTGAAATGCCTGCGGTAACTAAACTCCCAAAATTTTAATCTCACACACACATGCACCCTCCCCCAGGCTGTATGGATTTCAGGCACATGTACCTCTCTAGTCCATCCCTAGTTGCACCCCCGTCCCACAGGAAACAAGGCTGCTCCAGTGCTATGTGTGCCTGGGATGCTCCCTGCAATGCTCAAGCACATGCAGGGGAGAAGCCCACCTTGGGGTAGCACCTGGAGGTCCTTGCTGGTCCCCCAACTGCCCCTCATTCACCAGGTGCCTTCTCCCTGTGCTGTCCCAGGGAAGGATGCTCAACCCAGCCTGAACAAGGTGGTAGGAATTTTCGTGCTCTTATCCACCTGTTACTGGATTACATGTCTAAAGTCCAATTAAGAGCCGTTGTAGAATGTTCCTGCTGAGTATGAAATCTATCTATCCTGCACAGAGTCACAAAGTGTGAGAACAAAAGAAGTCCAGTGAAGCTTAAATATTGGAAGGTCTGGGGTTTTACCTAATTACCGCCTATACAGATCAATAATCTCAGTTTGAAAAAAAAAAAATGCCTCCCCAAGAGGCATCTGATCTTGCTGTGAAGACATCAAGGGGTGGAAAACTGACATCTCTTCAGAAGTGTGCTTCCACCAGTAGGTTCATTTTGTGTATAATATATATGCAGCATATATGCATACATATACAAATATATATACAAATGCATACACATGCATATGTATATACATACATTATTCCCCATAAAACAACATGTGTTTTGTTTCTGACTACTTGGCACCCAGAATTAGGTGGTAAATTCTTCAATACTTGAGCGTTTTAGCATTGCAAAGACACTCATCACTGGTAAACTGAGCTCTTTAAGTCACACTAGGAGGCAGTTTCTTCTATTGTCCAGTCATTTTCTCACTGTTTTTATTGTATCCTTTACTTTTTTTTTTTTTTTTTTTTTTTTTTTTTTTGTCACTGCTATAAAAAGAAGAAAGATCACGTCCTGGATCCCATTTAGTTTTCTGCTGGTTTTGTATAATTGCACTATATCTTTGAATGATAAAAGTGCAGTGCAAGCTCATTCTGAATTGTCCACTAAACATACAAATCCTTTTCCTAGTAGCTGTTTTCCAAAGTGTCACAGGTAAGGAAAAGTAAGCCACAACCTGAAGTGGCCCTGGGTGTTGGTG
Organism: Ibidorhyncha struthersii; assembly: GCA_013398815.1. Classification (NCBI taxonomy): domain Eukaryota; kingdom Metazoa; phylum Chordata; class Aves; order Charadriiformes; family Charadriidae; genus Ibidorhyncha; species Ibidorhyncha struthersii. The sequence continues at coordinate 21,980 of VZSZ01007964.1, read as the reverse complement.
TTTATTTAAGAACCAACAAGAATAGAACGTTTCATATGGTTTAATTTTAGGTAGTCCTGCAAAGAGTCGGGAGCTGGACTTGGTGATCCTTATGGGTCCCTTCCAACTTGAGATATTCTATGATTCTATGAATTATTTCATCTGTTCACTTGTTCCTTCCCACAGCACTATGCTCATAGGTGTTGACTTCTCTCCCCAGCAGGGAGATCACTGTTGGTCTGAGAAGGTTGGGCAGAAAGTCACATTGGTTCCTGCTGTGCAGCTGCTCCGAGTTACCTGTTTGAGGTGTTATTGGTCAAAATCCCTGGGCATCCCGAACATTTGACTCCATATATCTTTGTGACTTTTCCTCCAGATGGCAACTTCACCTTCTTCTGCTTTCTAAGACCACCTCTTCTCTTCAGGAACTTTTCTTTTCAGAACTGCCTCTTCCTTTGAGTCTCCAAGTCCCCAGTTTCCTCAGTTAATGTAGAAAAGCTTTGCAGGAAGAACGACTGATCACCTTCATCATTAATTAATTAGCAGTTCTTTCCCATACCTCTTCATTAACTGGAGGATTTAGGATGTGTAAGTTATGTTTAGACCAGGTGTTATAAAAATTTACAGCCAGTCCCTACCAGTTATACCTAGTAAGTAGCTGGCTTGTGGCTGAGAGTTCAAAAGTTCGGGTTTGGACATTCACCCAGTTACACACATATACCCAGCTACATGCTGCCTGCTAGCATTCACCAGTTAAGCTATTTTTTGAACTATGACATAAAGCAGTGCTTATGCTCCCCACATATGTACGGCTGCTGTTCCTCACTCTCAGGTGTCTAAATTTGCTATTGGTTGCCTTTAAACTTCATTTTGTTTAAATGAGTGAGTTTCCCAAAGCAATCCAATTCACTCTATGTGATCCATCTAACCTAGTTTTAGCCATTTAAAAAGGCAGTGACGGGGTTCGGTTTGAGACTGCACCTTCTTGTCCCTACATATGCGTCCATAGGTAAACCACATGTCTAAGCTTCCATCACCCTTTATAGAGATCTAGTTAATAAAGTCAGTGGAAACCAGGCGAACATTCACTCCTGTTGCTGTTGACACCTTCACTTGGTCAGCTGAATTTGCTCTAGCCCGTTGTGCCTGTGTTGATTATACCTTCATTGACTGTAATGAGAGCCTAGACAGCTTTTACGCTTCTGGACAAGCGAAATTTAATCTGGCAAGTTAATATATGATGACATCTAAATTTAAATGTCTTGAATTGAATCCTGTCCCACCAGCCTAGTCTATAGGTTTATTACAGACTATATAGTCTATGTTCATTATATCTCATCTTTCTCTAGTCTGGATAGGAAGAGGTGCCTCCAGAGGGTGACTCATCCCACTTGTTTGAGGATGAAGCCACCATTCCCTCTCCCTTTCTTTTGACTACAGAGAATCTGAAATAATTATCTGAAGCTATATAGTCAATTCTTAGATAATTCAAATTAGGTGAATGGGTTCCACTGCTCTGAAATTGCTGTCCTCCCAATTATTTACTAATTTCTCATTTGTTGGCTGTAACTTATATCTATATGTATGTATATTTCTGTATTTTTGAAATGCTGTATATGCAATATGTTTTTTCTTATTCAGGCAGTTCTGACAAGCTGCCAGTAAAAATTTTTAATTGTAGGCAGACAGGTAGTTTACCTGGGCTTGGAAGACTTCCTAATGCAAACACACTCATCCTACGGATTATTCATACTCTTGACAAACATACTTTGCCCAAGGGGATTTTATCTGGGAATCTGCAAATGGCTACAGTACAAATCCATAGCAATGCTGGGTTTCCATCTTGTATGATATCCTGATACTAGGACCCATTTGGATTGTAATTCATAGGCCTGGTGAAATGTATGCTTAAAAACATCCCTGATATAAATCTTGCATTACATGGAACAAAACTGTGTTAATTATTCCTTTTTTTGTTCGTTTGTTTGTTCTGGTTTTAGTTTGTTTCTAAGGCTGATAAATAAGTATATTGAGTTTGACACTTTTTACTGTATCTCTTTCCTTAATAGACGTCCTAGTGGACAACTTTGTTATTTAGAGCAACTCTCATACCAAAGCAAGATATAGATAAGAAATGAAGCCAAATATTAAACTGTCAAAGAAGGTGAACAATGGTCCTTAAACAGGCACTTCTAAAATGCAAGAGTTTGCTTCTTTAAATTCAGGCTGAAATTTGGTTTGACTGCTGTTCTTAAAGAAGTAAGCAATGTCATCTTAGTTTCTGCTTTAGATATGTCTAGGACCCTGAGTTGACATATTTCATTTTAATTAGATATTCTATATCTGCTTTCCTTACTTAAAGAAACATCAGCCCTCTACATACCAAAACAATCTCTTCAGGTTACCTTGAGGTCAGCGCCATAAATATAGCGAGGGACGAGCCACGACCTACATACAGAGCTGGCGCACTGCTCTCAGAGCTGCAAGGAGAACTGAATCCTGCAAAATGGAATCATCCTGCTCAAGGGATAGGGATCCAGGGCCTGATCAGAGCTGGGCCTTCCTCCCACACAGGCTGAAGAGGAGGAGTGATATGGAAAGGGGGAGGAATAGGGCTGAGGGAGGGAGGGAGGAAGGTCCTGGAGAGGCTTATTTCTTTCTTTTGGTGGGTAGACTGACAGAGTTAGAGACTACTTCCATGGGATACCACTAGCTCTTACCCCAGCATTAGACAGCAATGGTTAGCCTGAGCTCGGGCACTCTGCAGCTCTATTTTTTTGGTGAATGCCATAGTCTGCCGATCAGGATGACTGTTAACTCCATGTGCATCTGGAGCTGTCCCTATCAGCAACTGCATAGTAAGCAGCTATCAAGAGTGCTAATCATCTTACATTTCCCAAACAAAATAGAAGCAATCTTTTTCTTTTTAACCATATCTAGACAATGCCATATTGTTTCATACTGTAAGAATGGAAAGTTAAAGCAAAATCTTTCCTGAGGAGATGACCGTGTTATTTTGAGGATAGGTTCCAGTTAAGATGAAACAAGTCTTTTGTTTTTCCATGCCTGTAGCTTTAAAAGTGGCCATAACTGGATTTGAAACCCAAAGTCAAAAATCAATTTACTGTTTTGTGAAATAATCTCCAGGATGAAAAATGAATAAACTTCATAAATATTTTCCCGAAATTAAATATTCAGAAATACAGAATTACTATTGGTCTTTTGAAATTACGCAGTCTGTAGCAAACAAACTCTTATTATGTGAAGAAAAATGATTATGCTGTGAGTCAAAAACATATAATATAGTTTTAGGGCCAGATACCAACTGGCAATCAAGAAACAATGGGCATAAGTTGAACCAGGAGGTGTTCGTACTTTAAAAGTAAAGTAAAAATTGAAATTTTTTTGACCTGGAGGAGAGCCAAGCAGTGGAGAATGTTGCCCAAAGAGGTTATGGCATCCCCACTTTTGGAGTGGGGATGAAACCTTGAGCAACCTGGTCTGACCCCACAGCTGACTCTTCTTTGAGCAGGTGTTTGTGCTATAGACGTCCAAAGGTCCTTGCCCACCTGAGTGATCTTATGATCCTATGAACCTATGGCTGTGTTTTACAGTGTATGCTGAAGTTGGTGTGGTCAGAGCTGCACAGTTATGATTACTCTTCTAATTTAAGTATATCTTCATTTGTGTCTGTGGTGCAATGTATCCAAATTTCCAATAAACACAAAGTTGGAAGAGGAAGGTGAAATTCTTTGCTTATTTTGTATGATAATTTTCACTGTTTCTGCCCCAAAAGGACCTGAGATATGGATAAAATTAGTCCAGATTTTCCAAATATAAATAAGGATAGAGATTCCAATGTTTTGGATGTGTCCTAGAGGAGGTAGAGTAATTTCCTGAAAGAGAAAGCCATTTGGTTTACTAAATGCATAGAAACCACCTCATTTTTTAAAATCCTTGTGCTGTAAAGCAGACTGGGAAAATGTCAGGGAAAAGTATGCTGTGTGTTTTGTTTGTGTTTATACTCAGCATGAGTCTGCCTTAGTCAACTTTTGGAATCAGGCTAGACCTTTAGTTTGAATCAGGCCATTCTAATAATTGTGTTCTAAATAATGAGTCACGATCCTGAAGGAATCTCAGGTTTTGTAACACCCAGGCTGAATGATACCAGTAGAAGGGGTACTGTGACTCAACATTAATTCTCTTTGAGATTCCTTACTTTCATTCTGAATATATTATGGACAGAATCCAAATCAGAGTATTCAGTGCTCCCAGCTTGAAATCCAAAACTGAGTGAATACTTGCTCATGTCCTAACATATTTGGACTTAATTCATTATAGTAAATTAAAACTAGGTGAGCCCTATGGCGTGTATCAAGGTTAAATTTCAAATGCAGAAAAATGGCTGTGAGATACAGGGAGCAGGAAAATTAAAATGTCAACCCTCTAAAACAAAGAATGTATTAAAAATCAGGTCTTTTGGGTTTAACCTGGCAGCTGCCAAGGAAAAAAAAAAGCTGCACCCAAAGAGAAAAGGTTGTTACATCTCCAACAGGGTGTTTGGATGCCATTGGATTATTGGGATTGTGATGGTTCACAAACTGGTCATTATGACAGGAGAATAAAGAGAAAAGAGATTCTCAACACAGACTGTACAAATGGTAAAGAGAACTGCAGAACTGATATTACGTAGTAATGAGACAAAGTCTCCAAAGCTAACAAAGCAGACTTTGTTGGGACTAGGTTTATACCAGATATGTCAACTAACTTTTATCTGTGAAGATGCTATAGGGCATAAACAAAGCTTTCTTTTCATTATATACCGCTTTCGCTTCTGTCTTTCTAATGTGCACTGATTTTCTTATAAGCTTTGACTCAAAAAGCCATTCTTTTATTCGTGAAACATTTTACATAATTACTTGGGAACAATGTTAATGAGGCTCATGGACCTATTTTAAGGCACCAGCAGTGCAGCTAGATTTTCAGTACTGCAATGCAGAAATCAAGCCAGCAGTAGACTGAATGATAGTCTTTGATTAACTAGTAACAATTAAAAAACCCCAAACTTCTCAACAAGATATGTACAGTTCAGCCCTTCAAGAGAAAGTTTCTTGTTTCTTTGGTTGTTTTGGGTTTTGTTTTTTTCCTTCTAGACTATTCCTCTGAAGTATATACAAAGTAATAAATAGCTAGAAATTTGTTTCTTGATTGATGTATATTCCTTTAGGCTCTTTTCACTTCACTATGGAGACATGTAGCTTCTACAGGTTGGAAATGTAGATCAGATTTTTGTTGTGACACTTGTATCCCAAATATGGATTGTATGTGGTTATCTATTAAGGTAACTTACTCAAATGTCTGTATTTTTCAGTTGCAACTGAATATGTGTTGAATATGTTGAATGTACTTCCTTTATAGGGGTTGTTTCATTGAATTCTGCTAGTCACCTTAATCCTTGGATTGTTAGATATATTTCTCTCAGGAATTGACTGCTTTCCCGGAAGGAAAGAATGCTGTAGACTAAAACAGAATACTGAAGAGGAACAAATCACCTGAGTCTGCCACACACCTGAATTATCTGCAGAAAATACTAGCAACAGATGCAGTCTTGGATAACACATTTGTACTTGTCTTCAAGAAAGTTCTTAAGGCTAATTTGAGTTCTGGGGACTTGCAGATCATCTTTGTAGTGGCTGATATTATAGAATATGTCAGTAGGTTAAGTATAAGAGTTTCCTTAAATTGAACTGAATGAGTTATATCTCCGTTAACTTCATCTGTCTTAAAAATAAATGCCCAGACTAAGGTCGTTATCTATGTTTCATGTGCTGCCTAGGAAAGGGTGAGGGGACTTCCAAAGCTTGATCCAGGGTTTCTTAAGAGAGGTGGGATGAATTGCTAGGTAGAGGTTCTTCCAAAGCACCCAGATGAAACATAGCTTAAACCAGACACCTAATTTTTAGGTTGTTAAAGCTAAATGGCGTGATTCTGACTGTAAGGTTCCTTATTCTCTGAGGAATTTTTGAAAATTCTGCTGAAAGCATGAAAGGCTTTAATGCTTTCCATTGTATTTTGTAGTTTGTCTAATGAGGACATCACTATGAGGTTAAAAAAAGATTTTTTTTTCATGCTGTTTATAAATATGAAAGCATGCTTTAATGTTTTAGGTGTGCCTGGGAATTCTGTAGTGTAGAATCATGAGGCTTCTCAGGTTAGTTTTCCGTATTGAGACAGTTGTCTTACATATATGTGTATTCGAAGTAGAAGTTGTTTTGGTTAAGTTCATGTGTGTTTCTTACACCAGAAGGATTAAACCCACTATGCAAATAGTCTCTTAGTTGAGGAGCTAAGCCCAACTCTTATTCTGTCTAAGGAGCTGACTCCAGTCAGAGACCAGTTTTGCTGTGGCTGTCATGGTCTTACTGCTCATAAACCTGCATAGCAAAACTCAAAATACCATACTGTATGTCTTCACAAACCTGAATGCTCATTTGCAAATTATGTATATAAATTCTACACCAGCTGACAAATGCATACTGTGCTTATGATTTTTTTGGCTAATCAAATGGAGGCAGGGATCTCCGCAGGGTGTCACCATCTCGGCACTTGGAAATTCAGGGACAGATTTTGTTGAATATGTACAGTGCCATAAAAGCATGGTGGGGCTTAGGGCACACGATGGTCTTTTGGGGCATATATTCAGCAATTATTCATGTCTTTCTCAACATAGGGAGTGGACAACCAAGAATCCCTTCCACAGTTCTCACAGAAGATGATTCATTGTACGCAGAGATGATTCACTTGAGCTAAAGACCTACACGGTACCAGTAAGAATTGTAGAATCAGACCTGAAAAAGTTCATTTTGATCAGCAGGGAAATGAATAGCTAGTCTAATATCTGTAACTCTTGGGACACTTGTATTTCTGTGCCACAAATACCTTCATTAAAGATTAATCATATCTTGTAGCAAAACTGCAGCTCTCTGGCTCTTATCACAGGAGAATTTCCCAGTGGCACTAAAGGAAATTGTGCTGTAAATGTATGCATAATCTCTAGGAGACACTCTTCAAGTCCTTTCAGTTATTTTACATCGTGACGTTTTCAGCCTAAAGCTCATTTGTATCTTTTGTGTACAAACATCCTTACGGCTTTAAATTTCTGGAAACAAGTAAAGTCATTTAATATAAAGCAACTTGATAAAAGACAAATGCAAATGATTTAACTCTTTTATTTACAATCATTAGTTATATCCTTTCTGAATCTACTGAGGTCAGTGGGATGAATGCTGTTGCCTCCAGAGGACTGCAACTAAACAAATACAGAATAATGCAGAAGAAGATACTGCTAAACTTACTCAAATCCTTTGAATCATGTAAAAGGACTTCTCAGTAAAGAACTCTACAAAAGGCAAAATGTCTAAATGAGTCACCTTCACCTTCAAAATGTGAAGATGCTTTATTTGGATACCCCTGCCCCCCATGTTTATAGCTTTCCATCTGCTTTAATTTGCTATTCTATTTTGTATTATTGAATCTGCAAGTACATAGTTGCTCTAGTTGCTACAGTACTGCTTGCATTCTAGTAAGATAGCCAATAGCGGCTGTGAGTGGTGGGCAAGAGGTTACCGAACAGTTTTGGAAGGTACGTTCTAAGTCATATCACCCAATTTACGTACTTCAACTTGGTTTTACCACTCAGGAGTGTGTAGTTGGCTCTAGACGACTGTTTCAGCACACCTGAGCTCTACAGGAAAAAGGAGCAATACCCCTGGAAGTTGCCTGCCTTCTCCTGTTGACTGAGTATGGACACTGGCACCCATTTCTTTTCGGGTTTACGTAATACTTGGAAATGAACAGTATGAGTTGTTCCAAGGGCTGAGACTTAAACAGGTGAATTACTTTATTTTTAGTATTTCTCTATTTCAGATATCAGTAATATTACTACCAGATGCTTATACATACAGCCCAAGAACCTCTGTGGTTCAGTGCTCTGTTGTAATGACCAAAACACATTGCGAGGAGGTCTGGAGCAGACAGCTCACTCCTGAGACATTGTATTGCAATAGACTCCAAGGTGTCTTGATACACATAGGGTTAAATTAGGTACAGCATGATATTATTTGCTTTATATAATATTTTTTCAAGATTACTGTATGAGTAATGTTTACAGCAAGGCACAATCCTATTTGAACCTTCACTAATTAATAACTTGGGAGTCATTAAATATTTTAATGAGACATAATCAACTGCTATCTGCAGAATGGACACAGATGGCAAGGCAGTAAGAAGAAGAGGTATGGAAGGAGTATTATTGTGTAGCCATGGAAACAATGTCTCTCTCTCTGTTTCTCCCTTCCTTCTCCCTTTTAGGTTCAGCAACGCTGCACATCATTAGGGTGTCTGCCTCTCCTGACAATGGCAACTTTGCAGTGTCAGTCAGTAAATCTTTGCATCCATTCATGCTGTCAGCATGAAGTGATAGAAAGCCTGGGGAAGACGTGAGATGCATACCAAACAGGCTTCCGCAATGTGACAGTCTAGTCACGTATTCTTATGCAACTGGCAATTTTGAGGCTCAATTCAATAAAGAAGAACAAAATGGAACAGGCCTGGCTAGACTTTGTACTCTTAGTGTGGTTTCTAAAGGTAATTTCAGTGCGTGTGTAAGTTAAAAAGCTGAGAAATGGGACTTGACTGTGTAGGAACATAAGTGAACACAGCGCACAAACGGAATAAGGCCATGGCTGAGCTCTGGTTAGAAGCAGTTTTGTTAATCCCCTGCAATCAGACCTTAGTACATGTGTTTAATTGTCCTAAACTAGATGGTGATATGCTTTTGAACTGGTAGCAAGGAAGAAAATGTTAAAACCTTTGAATGTCAGTTATTCTTGTAGCAAGAAAGAAAATGTTAAAACCTTTGAATGTCAGTTATTCTCTCACACAGTTGTTGCCATGTGTATTAAGAGCTTTTATTTATGCCTTGCAAAAACCACCATAATTATTAGAAGCTGAAGCAGAAACAAAAGGGTGAATAAAAATAGAAAATAGAAAAATAGAAATTCAGTTTAAAAGCACTGAAAGAAATTTTCAATGTGAGCTCTATCCTTAACCTTTTCCCTCAGTTTCAGCAGTAATTAAACCAATTCTAAATGCCTTATTGTCATGGTTTAGGCCAAATC
>VZSZ01007964.1:0-12712 GCA_013398815.1 Ibidorhyncha struthersii | reverse complement strand
GGACGGGAACTGGATTCCGGATCTGCAGGCAGGATCGGGACCAACGGCAGACGAACAGTCCTCCTCAGATGTCGGCCATTGAAGGAAGAGAGAGAGAGAGAGAGCGCCAGCTCTCCCATCTCCCAGCTCCCCAGCTTCCTGCCCCCTTTTGATCCCTCAGAGGGCTTTTATACTGAGCATGATGCGGATGGGATGGAATATCCTGTTGGTCAGTTTTGGGTCACCTGTCCTGTCCGCTCCTCCCCACAGGTGGGACCCCACTGTGCTTTTCTGCTTCCGACCCTCCAACGTGGCAAACAACAAAGTTGGTTGGCCTTGGCTGTTACAGCGATAAGTATAAGCAAGAGCCTCTCCGCATACCACGTCTGGACATCAGCCATAAACATTGGTCTTATCACTCTGAGAGAGCGAACATTGCCTGCACAATATGCTGTTAATTTCAGCAGTTAGAAGAGGCCCAGCTAAGAAGCAAAGTTACTGAACAAAATTGGTCCTGTTTTACCTCAAACCAGGACACTTATTTAACTCATTTGTTGTTAGATATTCCAGGAGGGGGTGGAAAGGCATGAATTTATGGATCTTCCAAGCAGAAAGGAATAAATGGCATACTTATTACCACAGATTTGTGTTTCTTAAACCTTTTAGCCCCAAAGAAGTGTGAGGCACAAATGATGGCATCGTAAGAGACAATCATCAGTTAGAGTCATTACCAGCTATTCTAATAGAAGAAAAGGAGTGGAGTGACCTTAATTTACACAGGCAAATGCAGAAATACATCCCCTCCTTGAACTGTATATACCGCTTACGTTGTGCATGGAGGAAATATGCTTTCTGCAAAACTTGTCTCTATATCTTCCTCTCTGGATAGGAGGCAGTCCCCTTAGGAACGGATATACTCCTCCCACCTCAGACCCAGGAGGATGCTGATGAGACAATGTCTGAGTCACTGTCTGCTTCCTGGTCACCTTCTGGGTCAGCACAAAAACACACAACCTAACAACTCCAAAAGCACTGATTTATTCCAAAGCATAAACCTAAATAAGGCACAGGACACATCTCATAGATGAGATTACCCTGCATTTCTGACCCAAGGAGTCGCAGGTCAGTATCTTCTCCTGGCCAAAGACCAATGGGAATGGTAGATACTGTGGCTTTTCAAGGACAAGCCATGATGTAGGAGCAACTCCTGTCAGGCAATGACAGCAAACAACTCCACAGGTATGGAATGCAGGCTGGTGCTGGGCTTGACATGTGGCATATTCTGGTATGATCAGTGATGTTTGCCTGAACAGTCCCCACAGTTACAAAACAAGAGAGCAACTCACATGGAGCTGCACTTTGGGATGCTTGCTCAAAAAGAACATTTAAGGGGTCATCATGCAGCTCACAAGGGGATCTTTGCAGCTAGACACTTTACTGTGGAACTCTGAGATTAAGCTGAAAAATGGGAACTACCAGAAAAACTGTCTGTGAGGATGTCTTCCATCCAAAGGGACTTTTTTTGTTCTCCTGATCTGAAAAAAAAATCAAACTCCCATGCAAACTTCTAGTCAGCCTATAGCTTAACACCTGTGCACTTTCCTTAGTATATTTATTAAAATAGAAGACAAAAAAATCGACAGAATTTAGAAAAAGTTGGTTGTTACATACTTAGTTTACATGAGCACACATCCTTCCAACTTATTTTCATTCCTCAAACACTCTGAACAGTTGTTTTTGGGAATCACATTTTTCTCTCCTGTGCTTGTGCCAATTACAACAAGCTTTGTATATTTAGAATACCCTATGTTCATGTCTGCTTTTAATTCAAGAGATGCTTCACTTAGCTATCTAAACATAATTTAATTAGTAAAGGGTTTTGACAATTGAAAATCAGATTCTATGTATTACACTTTGATTTCCTCAATTGTAACCCCTTTTTTTATATTTCAGAGCTTGGGAGCTCTGTCTCACATGCCGTTTCTCATCTGACTGGTCAGACTTTGAGAAATGAAAGCAAGGCATATGAACAGCCAGTCAAACTGTAATTTCCATTGTGACGTTAATAAAGGCCTCCATAATCAAACCCAATGCATGAATGTGTCTATTTGCTTATCCTACGTAACATATTTTGATAGAGACATTAAAGCAAAAATAATTTAAAACAGAAAGATTAATAGTAGTCAGTTTTCAGAAACTGCAATTTCGAAGTTCCAGATTAGAGGATCCAGGGCTTTTTTTACAAAAAAAAAATATCTGCAAGTTTTTGAGGTTTTGGCAAAACTGAAATGTTATCTGGTTGGAAAAAAAGCAACTTGTAAACTGACTAAAAAATATTGTTTCCATTTTTCAGTTCAATATTATGTATCGGGTATTTGTTTGGGTTTTTTTTTTTGAAGCATGATGTTTGTGAAGATTAGTTTTGGATCACTAAAAAAAGAAAAAATGAAAAAAATACTTTGAAAATGAATATTTTGAATCTAAATGCTTCCTCTGAAGGCTCAGCAAATTTTCACATGAAAAATTAAAATTACTTCTAATCTGAACACAATGACCTTGCAAGGCAGTCTCTATGTCAGGAAGGGAGGACAGTCTTGTGATTAAAGCATTGGACCGAGACTTAGAGAAATGGGTTCAACTCTTGAAAGTGTTGGAGTCTTTCTTCTTAATTTGCTTCTCTTAAGGAAGATTACACAGACTGAGTTTGTACAGAATAACAAGGCAAAAACTATGGGGGAGCCAGGCATGCTAACAATTTTCAAGTAAGTAGAAATCTCCAATAAAGAGGAGGTCAATAATTTGTTTTCCATGTGGATGGTGGAAAGAAGTAACAGATTTGAATATGGGAATGACTCAGCTTAGAGGTTAAAAAAAATAGGGGCAATAACAGAAGACAGGAATAAGACAAGCCCATGGAAGACGTAGAGTTTTGGGGAATATATTAAAAATACTCTGCCATAAATTGCCTAGATATAGTTGATCCCATTCTAAAAGAAAGAACAGCTTAGACAATGCCTTCAGTGATCCCAGAATTGACTCTGGCTATGTCTACAGTAGGAATTGCTTTGGTACAGTAGGAGCAGATCAGAAGAGGGAGGCAGCTGGACCCTACATCTACATTACATGTGGTTTGGGGGATTTAACTCAGAATGAATTTAATCAGAACCAAACATTGTCACCATGCATGTGGATGAGAGCTGACTAAAGTTACCAACCATTAGTTCAAATTTTTATGTTTCCTTTGGGATTTGGAGAGTACTTGATGCATAGTTGAAGTAGAGTCTCTGGTATAGTTGCCTTTGAAAATAACCTGGTTTGAATGTATCAAAACCGCTATGCTAACTGAATGAATATGAAATAAGGATGTTTGGCTTCCTGACCTTGCTACTACTCCAAACCAAAATGCTGATATATTTACAGCCTTAGCTATCTGGAAGGAGATTATGTGGACTGTACATTAGCCAGGTGTGGCCTTCACTCAATACCCTGGGTAAGGCACAGTGCCAGAGAGGGAGTGTTGCAAGACACGTGATGCTCACATCAGGGCGGGCCATGTACAGTGCTGTTTGAAACGCTTCTACAAAACCTCTTTCTATTTTTTCAAGGGTGAATATGCTAAATAGATGCTTATAGCATAATATGCATATGAAATAACCAGGTTTTGGCATTTATCTGAGTTATCTGAGATTCAACAAGGCCAAGTGCTGGGTTCTGCACTTGAGTCTCAACAACCCCATGCAGCGCTGCAGGCTTGGGGCGGAGTGGCTCAAAAGCTGCCCAGCGGAGAAGGACCTGGGGGTGCTGGTGGACAGCCGGCTGAATAGGAGCCGGCAGTGTGCCCAGGTGGCCAAGAAGGCCAACGGCATCCTGGGCTGTATCAGGAATAGCATGGCCAGCAGGACTCGGGAGGTGATCATCCCCCTGTACTCGGCACTGGTGAGACCCCACCTCGAGTACTGTGTTCAGTTTTGGGCCCCTCACTACAAGAAAGACATTGAGGTGTTGGAGTGTGTCCAGAGAACGGCAAGAAAGCTGGTGAGGGGTCTGGAGTGAAAGTCCTATGTGGAATGACTGAGGGAACTGGGGTTGTTTAGCCTGGAGGAAAGGAGGCTGAGGGGAGACCTTATCACTCTCTACAACTACCTGAAAGAAGCTGTAGTGAAGTGGGGGTCAGTCTCTTTTCCCAAGTAACAAGCGATAGGACAAGAGGAAATGGTCTCAAGTTGCTCCAGGGGAGGTTTAGATTGGATATTAGGAAGAATTTCTTCCCTGAAGGTGTTACCATACATTGGGACAGGCTGCCCAAGGAAGTGGTTGAATCATCATCCGTGGAGGCATTTGAAAGACCTAGGGCTTAGGGACATGGTTTAGTGGTGGTTTTGGCAGTGTTAGGTTAATGGTTGGACTCAATGATCTTAAAGGTCCCTTCCAACCCAGATGATTCTGTGATCTTGTCTCCTTTTTTTTTAATTGAGAGTTAACTACCTCTGCTATCTGTAAAATGTTAATAACAACTCTTTGCTCTGTATCCAATATTGGAAATATAAGCTTCTCAGATGTTATTCTTGTATTTATGCAAGCATAGGATAGTCCACATGGAGAACTTGACTGAGATTTCTGGGTGCTCGTGTGGACATAATAGACAATAATATGTGATAAGTTAAGGTGCATTTACCTAACTCCCACTCTATATAAATACAGTTGTCTACAATTAAATTAGTCCTCTGGATAACCTTTGTAGTCACTTGAGATCAATGCTTTAAAGGCATGATTCTTTGCAACCTATGGTAGCCATCTAAGGCAGGTGAGACACATGCAGCACATGCCAGTGTCTCCACTGGCTACAGAAATTCTTGACATTTAGCTTAAACTAAGATGACAAGCTTCTAGCCAAGGGTAGAGTCTGCAGGGGATTGGTCTGTCTTTCTGCATGGTTACACAGTCAGGGGGCTCATCGGTTCAAGTGAACATACTTAGGTCTCCTTAGCTCTCCTGCCTTATATCTATTTTTAGCATAACATTAATTAAAGCACTGGTACATATTTTTTCTGTCAATAAATTCAATTCCCAAGCACACATGTCTAATCAGCTATATGTATGAAGAAATTCTATCTACTTTATTTTTTACTTTTCAAAATTTAGTTTCAACATTGGAAGTTTACATAAATTCCTAATATTTTTTCTCACCTCCATTCGTCTTTGCATAATTTCAGACTTTATTTTAAAATGGTCATTCTACTTGTAGCATTCAAACTAACAAAATTGTCCAGTTAATTTCCCTCAAGGATATTCTTATAGCTTCATCTATCAGATGAATTACTACACAAAGCATAAAATGAGCAATAACCAACCTGAATAATGTGCATGGAAATGGGATTGTTTTGATTTCTCTTTCACTAATTAACATTTACGCTACTTATATTAGTCAACACACCATTCATTCACCAGACACAAAAATGTCTAAATTAGCTTCTGTTATGCCTAGAATTTCTGAGCTAAATATATGGAGCACAGAGAAATAAAAAGGCACCATTATTTTTATAGCCCTTCCCTTTCATTTCTGGGTTAGGGACATTGCCATCCTGGAAATTCAGGATGTTACACCTTTGGTGTCACCAGTGGTCCCCAGAAGACATTTCTCCATTTACTGACCTGTGTGTTTTTTTCATTTTTCAACAGATCTATGCAGCTCAGACTGCATCCTTTGTATCCATTGGGCAGTATTTAGTTATTCCAGTAGACGATGGCCTGTCAAGCTGTCCCAGAGTATCAAAAGCTGCCACTCTCTGAGGTGGGAAATACCTTGTAGTCTGGATAATTTGAATTATATGTATCTTAAAATAGCTTAAGAATATTAGAAGATAAACAATAGTGTCCAAAAGTTATAAAACAGGTCTGAAATGGAACAAAGTCAACATCTAATCTTTTTATCTCAAGTGACTGCAGAAAGACCCTGCTCTCTCTCTATTTCCTTCTCCTGCATAGCTGTCTCCTGACACAGTAGTAGATGGGGTCCGTGCTTTGTGCTTACCTTAATCCTCAGGCTACACCTATCTTAAGGCTTTGTCACCGAACATACCTATAAGACAGAGCTCTGTTAGATACTGCTTATCAGCAGAGACCTCAGAGTACACTTCCAGACTGGTTCAGGTCTTGCATTGCCTTTCTATTTTATTCCTTCTTGTTATCGGACATTAGCTGTTTCAGCTAATCTCTCCTTCAAAACATTTCAAAGGATCTAGAGAAGCTAAATTTTTTCAGCATGAAATTTATTTTGTTGCCTCTCTAATCCAAAGACAGTCCAGCCCTCTTAAACTAAAATAAAAGTGTTTCTTTCAAAAAATATTTAAGTCTCTTTCTGCAACACCAGTAGTCATGTTCTCTGCTTAGCTGGTTGTTAAACAACACTTTACTACATTGAATGTCAAAAATATCTTTGCCTCCAATGCTGGCTGCTTAGCATATTTGTACTTTTGTTACAATTTGTACTTTTCATTGAAATTTACAGTTATGTGAGTCTCAACATTAAAGACATAGAAGGTATCAACATCCAAACACCATAATTGTATGTAGTTCATTACTGGTTCCTGACTGAGAATGTACATGAAGGATATACAAATTTGGGGATGACAGCAGTTTTGAGTGAGTGGATGAATTCCCCTTTTTGCCTGATCACGCTAATTTAAAGATGAAGCTTTGACAAGAAATTACCTTTAGTAAATATGAGGCAGGTATCCAATTAGACGTTGTGTACACTATTTTATCTCTGAGAGATTTTATTTGACAAAATGTGGAGTAAAAAAATAATTCAAGCAGTTTCAAGATACTAACAGAGAAATTATGCTAAGAAACCTCTGAAGTGACAGGATCTAACATAAAACATGAAAAAAAACCCACTGCTCCTTTACAGAGAAAAATCTTTGTTTTAAGGAAGGTTAGAACTGTGATAGAGGTCAATCTGTATGGGTGTTCTCCCAAACCACATTTTAATTCCACAAAAAATTCATATTTGGCATACAACTCATCATGCTGTGACAGAAGTCAAATCCTGCTCATCAGAGTGTATAAATGGTCTCAGTGACAAGAACCCTCCCATAAGGAATATGGATAAAATTTACCCCTTCCATTTTCGTAATACAAAAAAAATCAATGTTATATTTTATTGGATCCCTCTATAACAGCTGCGGAATCTGTAGATTTTAAAAGTTTAGAAAAGTATTTGGATACATTGAGCGGAAATGCTAACCTCTTATTTTACGTTTTCAAGCCATGTTATGTTTTAGTAATATCTCAGTGTAAAGCAGAAGTGCGTGGAAGTCAGCATTCTCGTCTAAGAAGACACCTGGGCAATTTCAGAGTTGATTTTTGTTCTGAATGAATGAGAAAACAAAGAATTTTATTATTTCTCATGGAACAGTTGAAATGCACATTTTAGATAAGCCTAAAAACTTTATTTGGTGTCTCAAGTACTATCATGTTATGAAAAAGGTCAAACCCCAAAATCATTCTAAAATGAATAATGAAGGGATTACACTCCAGAAAATGTCAAAATCTAATCCATGACATAATAACAGCACTTACTGTAATGTTTTCTCTAGGTTAAATGCCATCTACACAAATTTGGTTTTTGGTATAAACTTTCAGCTTTGAAAATGGCAGCAATTTCTTTTGGAAAGTTGCAGGATAAGAGCCTTTAAATGAAAGAGAGCTTTCTTGCACAACTAGAAGGCTGGGTCAGGTCATGCTATGTTGGTTGTTTTTTTTTTTCCTATTGTATTTATTTGTTTTTTTTTGAGATAGTAAAACAATAATTTTGTCGACTAATGCAATTTCACAGGAGCAGATTCTGCTGGTGGCTTACAGTTTGCATGAAGCAATTACATGCAGTATAAAAAAGCCCCGAGGAACTTTGGTTTGAATACCTCCTAGATATAATAATAACTAGATGGAGCAGGATGTGTGGCAGTAGCTTCAGCTTTTACAAAGCTGCTGTGATAGACACAGGTCAAAGTTTGTCTTGTATGGATGCATTACAGATTTGTAATTTATCTTGCTAACATACTAAAAAGGCGCTTCATGGGATTTTTCAAAAGAGCTGTGCTGTTAAGCAATTCAGTCCGTATCAAAAATATAAGGACTGAATAAAATATACTCCAAAGAAAAAGACCTCCTGATTATCAGTGTTATCTGCCTGATAATCACTGCACTTCCAGAAAAAGATTCACATGTGTGTTTTAGGGACGTGGGTTCCTTGCATGTTTTCTGGAGGACAGATACGCTGGCACCCTAAATGCTAGCCAAAGCATAGACTACTGGGACAATAAAACCATTGAAGTACAAGTGCCAGAAGAGGCAGGTGTGCCATAAATTTTGTCCCAAGCCTAAGCTGAGGTATCACCAGCTACCCAGCGCAGTTTTCTTGATGCTGATGGTGACCTCTGGAGGTGGGGGACCAGTGTGTTCAGATCTGCCCAAGATGTCAGGTCAGCCTCAGGTTTTCTGCTAAATGCTCTTAAACCCATGATTTGTTTCCAAAGAATAACTTCCTGCCTGAGTAGTCTAAAGGGCTTGATTTGAGTTGGTTTGGGCTGGGTCGAGATTTGAGTTCCTCAGTTCCAAAGGTGTCTTCTGAGTCCTAAAGAGCTTTAAAAAAACCAAATGGTCACTTAGGTTTCCAGCTAACCATTGTAAGGATGTTTGCCAGGCATATCAGCAATACAGTTAGAAATTTCTCCTTGAAACCATAATTGTGCATAATAGGTTTAAGAATCAGTTTTTACTTGCTTTCCTGAATTGTAGCTCTCAAAATACACGAAACTGGTTTGTTATTCCTCATTGTTTTCTAATTCCTCAAAGTTCTGTTGAATGCCTTATTCAGTGCCAATGTTTCTTACTTGCTTTTATAATTGATTCCCCGGCTCTTGTCTTGCAAATACCTGTAGCCATATGCATTCCCACTGCAAAAGGTGGGGACTAACTATCCAACCTGTAATGGGAATGGGAAAGGGGAGGAAGTTCCTTTGCCACATCTACCATGCATAACCCCAAGCCAAAACTGATTAAATCACTTCACCTTTGGTTTCAAACCCAATTATATGTATAAAGGCTGCAGTTTTCTGAAATGCACAAGATTTGGTTCTGAACAGAACATCAGGACTATGAACATTCCCCCATGTCATGAAGGCGAGGAGAAGGAATGTAAAGCATAGTATGAGCTGGGTCACTGTACCCACTAAACGCCATTGGCAAGACATCTGGCCAACTCTTCCAGAGATGCCCTTGGACCAGCACAGAGCAGAGTGTCAGGCAGCCTGTATGTCCAGAAAACTTTCAGGTGCTCTATTTTTCTCTTTTAAATACTAGTAATGTAGATTTTATCTGAGATGGAGTTCAGTGCCTATCATCTTTTCAGTCAATTACTGTTAATTTGATTTCAAATGTGTTGAGACAAGAAACAAAATCATCAGATCCTTCAGAAGTCAGAAAAGGCATTAGCCTGACAGCTTTACAGTGTTCTTCCTAGTAGATAAGAGAAATGCCATAAGTATAGAAAAATAAACAAACGTCAAAGCAACCATGCTGGAAATGGAAGAATGGATCTGCAATCCAGAAATATCCCTACAAAATAACTGGAAAAATCTCTTAATATAGTTTAGCCTCTTACAGATCACACATATTAACACCCAACACAGTGTATTGCCATTAAACTCTGCAGCAAACCTACAGTCTTGGGTGAGATACAACACAGTACATGGAGTCTGGAATGCACCATCGTCCAACAGTAACTCCAAGGAGTTGTTATGCTTCCTTAGGGTTCAAAACATTCTATAACTTCAGTCTAATGTTGTTTTAAGTTTAAACAGCTATTAATCTGAAAAATTATAAGTTTTTTACTGTTTTTATGTATGTGTGGTTTCATAGAATCAAAGCAGAGTTTGGGTTGGAAGGCACCTTTAAAGGTCATCTAGTTCAATCTCCCCTGCAATGAGCAGGGACATCTTCAACTAGATCAGGTTGCTCAGAGCCCTGTCCAGCCTGACCTTGAATGTTTCCAAGAATGGGGCATCTACCACCTCTCTTGGAAATCCCTTCCATTGTTTTACCACGCTTACAGTAAAGATTTTCTTCCTTATATCTAGTCTAAATCTACCCTCTTTTGGTTTAAAGCCATTACCCCTTGTCCTATCACAACAGGCCATTCTAAAAATTTGTCTCCATCTTTTCTGTAGTACCAAAAGGCCGCTTTTTTGACCTTCCTTTTCTGGTTGACATACCTGTAGAAACCCTTCTTATTATTCTTGGTGGCCCTTGCCAAGTTCAGCTCCAGCTGCGCCTTGGCCTTCCTGACCCCATCCCTACATAACCAGGCAGCATCTTTATACTCTTCCCAGGATACCTGTCCCTGCAGCCACTGCCTGTGCATCTTGTTCTTGCCCTTTAGTTTGACCAGCAGGTCTTGACTCAGCCATGCAGGTGTCTTGCCCTCCTTTCCTGATTTCTTATACCTGGGGATTGAAAGCTCTTTTGCTCTATGGAAAGCATAGAGATCTGCCCGCTCTGTTCTGCTCCCTTGTCCTGGAGGGCAGTGTGCCAGGGGGTCTTACTGACCAACTCCTTGAAGAGCTGGAATTTTGCTTTCCTAAAATTCAGGGTCCTGTCTTTAATCTTACCCTGACCTGTATTCCTCAGGACTGCGAAATCCACCAGTGCATAATCACTGCAGCCCAGGCTGCCTCCAATCTTGATGTCACCGATTAGCTCATTTGCGTTGGTGACCATCAGATCCAGTATCGCCTCTCCTCTGGCGGAGCTCACTATTACCTGGCTTAAGAAGTTATCTATGATGTACTCCAGGNTAGGTCTCCCCTCGGCCTCCTCTTCTCCAGGCTAAACAGCCCCAGTTCCCTCAGCCGTTCCTCATAAGACTTGTCCCCCAGACCCCTCACCAGCTTTGTTGCCCTTCTCTGGACATGCTCCAGCACCTCAATGTCTTTCTTGTAGCGAGGGGCCCAGAACTGAACACAGTCTCCTGGATTGCCTACAGCTCACTGTTGTACTTTTCCAGATGTTGGGGTGGTGGAAGTCCCCCAGCAGGACGAGAGCCTGCGAGCATGATGCCTCCTGCAGCTGGAGTAATAAGCCTTCATTAATAGGCTCCCCTTGATTGGGTGGCCTGTTGTAGACACCAACCACAAGGTTCCGTATGTTGCCTCGGTCTCTTATTCTTACCATAGGCTTTCAACCTGCTCATGGCTCTTCTTCAGAGACAGCTCTTCACACTCTATTTCAACACCTCTGCCCTTCCTTTCTTGCCTGTCTCTTTCTGACCCCCTTTCTGTGATAATATGCTAGTAATTAACATATTCAATAATAATGAGAAGAAAAAGTCTAGGAAACTTGTAGTTGTATCTTTAGTATTCGAGGTAAAATATTTAATTTTAATCATTTCTTAGTAATAATGCCACATTCTATAATAACATTATGCAAACAGCAAACGTGACACAAAATGGGGCAAAACCTTAGGCTTTAGGTTAAAGTAAAATTTCAAGAAACTTTTCAAAGGGAAATAGCATTGTTTTAATAGAAATATGCTCTTCTGAAATACATTTGTTTGTTAAAAAAATCTGAGTTTTCTCTTTTTCTTCATGATCTGAAAGAACTAATGATTTTAGGTCTGAGTATTTCCCTGGGGATATGCTCTGCTTTGGAGAATTATAATTCATGAGTGTTAGGTTTTTCTGATCAAAGATAGCCTTTTTGCATTCTTCGTGCAATAATAGTAAATATTAGGTTACTGGGGTAAATAGTATTTTGCAAGTTCAAGTTCTCCAATATTTTAACTTTTCTGCTGAAAGGTGCCTATAAACTTTTTTCTTTTGTTTTCCAGAAAGTGGAACAGAAAAGAGATATGGCAAAAGAGATGGTAAATACATCTTTTAACTCACACGACAATATATAAAATTCTGGACTTATTAGTAAGTTAAATTTCTGCTTTCTGTTGGAACTCTGCATTTTAGGTACAGACTTAAATGTTTATTAGATCAGAAGTATGAGAAAGAATAAAACTTCAGAGCACATCTTTGGTCTACAGGCTCTGAGCTATTTCTTGGTCGCATACAGACATATCTGAAATGCTATGGTTTTCTGCATGAAATAAGATTTTTTTTTTTTTATAATTGTAGAAACTTTCACTGGATAGGAAAGCTGTTCTGTACATTGTTTTGGTGTGTTTAAATGCTCAGAATAAAACAACGCAGAGGTAAGAATCACCACACAGTATAAGCAGAAACAGCTTTGTAGAATTCCTTCAGTTCTTTGAGACTTAATCAATAAATGAGAAAACCCTGTCCAATCTCTTTCTGATTTGTCACATTATACTATCACTTTTCCCTAAAGCAATATTTTCTTTGAAAGAGGTGGGACAGGAAAATGTGATAGACTCTGAGAAGCAAATATTCTCTTTTCTGAGCTGTACCTGTCAAAGTACAGGCGATCACAGGATGAGATGTCCCCAGGATCTCTGATGTATGATCATTTCAGTGTTTCTTCTTTCTACACAGTTCATGAATCAGTCACCTTTACTGTGTCGTATGTTTATCGTTTGTCATGTTTCTCAAGAACTTTTTCCCAATATTAGGAAACTAAATTTCTGAGTTCTAAGCAATTCATGCCAATGTGTGTCTGGTGGGGAGCTTATTATCCCCTTCTAGTGTTTCAAATAGGCAGTGATGAT
>VZSZ01007960.1:390-17477 GCA_013398815.1 Ibidorhyncha struthersii | reverse complement strand
GGGGTGAAAGGTTTGTAGGGGGTTGCGGCCCGGTGTTCTCCCCTTCCACCTGGGGCAGGTGGGTGCCAGGAGAGAGGAGAAGCTCAAGGGGTGAGGGCTTGAGTAATCTGGGGTCTCCAAAACCAAGACGGGGGGGAACAGTGAGGGTAGGCACCCTGCTTCCCCCGCTCCTGCAGGTGTGTGGCATGATGAGTTCCCCTGGCAGGGCCAGCAGCGCGTTTCCCCTGCACATCCTGGTCTGGAATAATGACTACAGACGGCTGGACGAGGAGCTGCAGGACAAGGTAACCGGCATGGCCAGGCGATAGAGGGGCTGCTGTGGGGCTGGTGGCCCCAGAAGGGCTAGTGCCACGGTACAGGGCTTGGTGCCCCTCGCTTACTGCCTTTCTAGGGAGAAGTAACCTCGACGGTACTGCGAGGTGTGTTTGCCGGGCTTGTGGGATTGCTGTGGTGCTTTCTCTCTACCTATTTATTTGTGGTTGCGGGAGTGATGTAAGAAGGCGTAGGAATATACTTTTTGTCATGTAAGCTATTAAACATTGACTTCTTACAGAGTAAAGCTGCGCTCAGAGCATTTCTGTGCAAATTGCAGAATAGCTTTATAGATTTCGGTAAAGTATTACGAGTCACTGAAACAGACCAGGAAAAGCAGACAGGATGGACTTTATTTTTTATTTTTTTTCTGGGCCAGAAAAGCAATAAATACTGCTTACCTTAATGAGAAGTCAACATGCAGCAAAGGTGGCTGCTGCTGCCAAAGATAAAACCAGCCGCCAGCTTGCTGAGGACCAGCAGTTCTTACAGCTTCATTGCTGCCCAAGACTGTTGGGGCAGCGTTTTTATACTGGCTGGAATGTTTTCAGCATCTCTGGTAGAAAAAAATGGATCATTGTTTCATGCTGTAGGATAAAAAAATACAAGGCTGTTCCCTCTCTGGGACGGCAAAGCGAGAAATGGTAATGACGTAAGGAAACGGCCTGAAAAGCTGCAGCAGAGCTCGAGCAGCAAACATCCCTCTTGCTGAGGTGCTATGTAAAAGCTCTGACGTTCACTAGTGTGGAGCACAGTTTGCAAAAGCAGAGCGTATTAATTACATTATACCTGACACCACAAGCATATGAGCCAAAGATCAGCTGTGCCACTTCCTGACTAGTGATGATCATCTGCAATTCTAACAGTACACCACAATTTACTAATGCTTGCTTAGAGCATGCTCCTGTCCTATTTTTAGGAGAATCTTTGGAATGCGGTTACTTTTTATCTAATTCATGTGATCTTATTCCTTAACAAAATCTTTAACCTTACTGGCACGTTGCTTCTGTGTATTTATTTCTGGTTCAATAACGTTCTCACCTGTGAAAGTTTGCCATTAAATAAGGATCGTTCTGCTGCTTGTTACGTCTGAGACTGCAGTTCACACCTGTGAAGTGCTGCTTCCCACCTCAGACACTTTTTACTGTAAGGAAATGAGCAACGTGTTAAGATGGAATATGTCTGTCTCTTACTTCCTTTATTTGCTTTTAAATAACTTCTGTTTTTAAAGTATTCCAAAGATATGTTTCCTCCTGCTTCCTTGGGATAAGCTTGCTGTCGGAGGGGTGCGTGAGGGAATCAAAAGAGACTTGCCAGCTGCCCTTGGTATGGCAAATGCCGGGTAGAACGTGTGGTTATCGGTTAACAGCAGCAGAGACAGTTGGGAGGGACGCCTTAGAGTTCTTTACCTGCCAGTGCAGCGGGCATTGGAGCTGTAGGAAGTGGGGAAGCAAATTAATTAGTATTCACCACAGAAGTGAAAAGAGAATGCTTTAAAATGAAGCTTTCCCTACTCTGTGTGTGATCTTTCTAACTTAATGCTGTCAGATAACCGTGTTAACTTGCGTAATAACTTTCCTTTCTTATTCTGCTATTGACTTTCCCCTTTTCCTTTAGTTATAGATGCTCTTCTGTTTCAAATCTCTAAGCTAATAGTGAAAAATATGTAAGGTATGAGTATGTTGTGCTTGCATGTTTTGGATATTTATGCCTGTGTAGTGTTTTTCTTTTATTTTTAGTGACTTGTACAAAGTGCTCTCACTCTTCATTGTGCTCTGTGTGTCAGTCAAATGAATGCTTTGTAAAATACCATTTGCTTCTATCCTTTCAAAAAAGTGCCATACAAAATTGGTGTTGTATGCCCTGTTACTTTTTTTTTTTTTTTCCTTCCCTGCCCCATTATGTTGTATAATGTTAAACCCTCTACTGGTCTCTCAGGCTGTTGACTGTCCATGGTGCAATGCACAGAGACGAGAACTCCTGTCTTCCCCTGAAAGGGAGACAGAAGGGGAAATAATTACAGAAAAAGAAATGAGAAGCATCAACAAGAACTCAGCGATGTCTTACAGTGATACCAGTTCTTACCGTATTGGTTTTCTAGGCCCTGTTCTGCTTCTCTTTTTATTTCAGTGGGGAAGTAGGATTGCACTGTACGAGGTGCAGAAGGGCAGTACAGTAGTGTTTGAAAACCGAGCTGGCTGTGCACCACAGACTGATATGTGGGAATAGCTAGGGAATATTGACTCCTGGATTACTCCTGACGAGCTTTGTTTATAGAAACTCTTCTCAGTGTGCACAGGTTAGTTGCGTTTGATAGGACAGCTTCAGCATTATTTCTCTCTCGGGTACTCAACAGGATGTTGATCAACGTGATCCACGAGGCCGGACCTTGTTGCACCTTGCTGTTTCCTTGGGTTATATAGAATCTGCCAAAGTCCTTCTTCAACACAAGGCAGACGTAACTAAAGAGAATGCACAGGGATGGACAGGTAAAGATAACTTGGAAAACAGAAGTTGTGTGTTAATACTTTTCAGTTGCAGATGTTGCGTTTTGACTGCTTTTACATTGTGTATTTTGCTCATAAGGCAAACAGAAACTAGACTGTGTCTGAATTTCTTCCAGTTTTACATGAGGCTGTCAGTACAGGAGATCCAGAGATGGTACAAATGATCCTGCAGCATCGGGACTACCAGCAGACTTCTATGACACTTGGAGGAGTTCCTGAATTACTCCAAAAGATTAACGAGGTAATTATTTAGTTCAAACCTCTTACTCCAGACTAATTCTCATTCAAGTAGTTCAGTTAGGTAAACTGAAACCAAATGGGCATCGTGTTCTTTTTTTCAACTTGCTTATTCCATAGCACTGTGGGAGATGAAGACTTTTTCCTTGACTTTACTTTTAAATCGTTAGTCATGAACTCCAACATTGGAGGCCAAATCTTGAAGGTGCTACTGCTGCTATAGTAAAATAAGGAAGAATAGCTCATCAGAAAGCAGCAGTGGTAGGCCAATGTTTTTATGTTTGTTAGTTTCAATTTCATTTTTTTTAACATTCGTTTATCATATCTCAAGTTCTGTTCTTTTTGTCTTCCGTTATCTAAAATGTTAATGAGAAATGCTGTACTGAATGTTAGATTGAAACTATTTCATGGAGTATTCACAAAGTATTTTCCTTTTCCAGACTCCTGACTTCTATGTGGAAATGAAGTGGGAGTTCACTAGCTGGGGTAAGAAACCTGGTCATTGTTACCTCTTCTAAACTCTAGACAACAGCACTTGCTTATGTGCAAAAGTCACAAAAGGGGAAATATCTGGTCCCCAGAATACTTATCGTTTTACCTCTCAAAATAACCTCTTGTATTTTTTGTTGCACAGTTATTCTTTGTTTCCTGTTTATTTGGTTGGTCTGTTGTTTTTTTTGTTCTGTTTTTTTTTTTTTTTTAAATGGAGACTTTAGCCATTGCTAGCATTGCTGGAGAGTTTTCTTAGGGTTTTGTTTATCTCTCTACGGCTATCGATGATTAAGACAGTGATATGTATCTCGTATATAGATGCACAGACTACTTGGGAAGTACCTGCTTTTCTTTTGAAGGAACGAACACTAGGCCTTCCAATTGACTTAATTTTCCAAGCAGCTAACTATTAAGACTGCTAGGAGATGGGGTTTATGCCATTTCGTGTCTTTACTCTGAACTAATGTCTTTTCCTTTTCGTGTTTATCTTTAAATTAAAGTTGGTGGGTTTGTCCCTAAGCTGATGGTTCTTAAAACGAAAGAGTATATCACCTCCTCTGGAATAATGACCATAGTACTGAGCAATCCTGTATCAGCCATATAGCTTCTGCTTGAGTTGAGATTTCCTGTGTGCTTAGTCTCCTGAATATTTTCTGTTTACATTTTTCTCATTTTCTTTTACAGTCCCACTGGTTTCTCGAGTTTGTCCAAGTGATGTCTGCCGCATCTGGAAAAGTGGTGCCAAGCTGCGTGTTGATATCACTTTACTGGGCTTTGAAAATATGAGCTGGGAGAGAGGAAGGCGTAGTTTAATTTTTAAGGGAGAAGGTAAGTATTTTAGCATGTCTGCACCATTGATCACCAAATACTATGTCAGCCACAATGAGAAACCCCAATTTTGCTCAAAAAGACCTGTTGAGGCGAGTACTGAATTTTTAAAAAGTCTTCTACATATATTCTGCATGTGTCTCAGAGAGATACTGTTTTGCGGTTCAGCATAATGGCTTAATTTCTCCCCTTTGAGTAAATCTAAGGTCAAATTTTGGTATTAGGACTAGAAATTTACTTCAGTCTTTTACTTACTTTTGTTTTTTTCCTTGGGGGCTAGGAAATTTTAGATACCGCTCCAGATCTGATCTCAGCTGAGTGCAAAACACAGTGGATTAGCGTCCGCCCTGATTTGATAGGCAGAATATAGTTTTTCATTCTGGCATACTGTTGCTAAGTTTTTTAGATTGATATGTACCTTTTCCAACAGATACTGGAGGCTGGGCAGAACTAATTGAGATAAATCACGATGATAAGTTTGTTACAACGGAGCGTTTTGAGATTTCCCAACACATGAAGCGTTTGACATTGGGATCTATGACACCAAAAAGAAAAGATGTGGAAAGGCGCCTTACATCTCCAATTATTAATACGTGCCTTGATACAAAAAATATTGCTTTTGAAAGGTAAGATACAAAGTTTTTTGTAACAACTAAAGACTTAAAGATTATGCATGGTCATCTTTGCAATAAAGCTTTAAGGACAAACTCTCAAAAGCCTTGGTAATAAAAACTTCTAAAGCTAGATCTGAGATGCCTTTAAACTTCACATACCATTAGATAAAAAATTTGGCTTGGTCAGCTTGTTGCTTTTGCTTGGCAAAAAGTTTCCAGTTGAAAGAACTGATCTGCAGAAAGCTTCCAGTTTATCATGTCAGTGAGATCGATGTTAATATCTCATTACAAGCTTGCATTTTGCCCGAATCCATATGTATAATGCTGAAACTAATGGGCAAGAACTTACATCTTGTAGCTAAGTCAGTCAAATCTCTCATTAATACTTCAAATAAAAATACGTGTGTAGTGTGTCTTTCCACAGACGCGTATTTGTCTTCCTTGTTTACTACCTCCGTTTATCCAGGTATCTGTCAGCTTAGTCAATCCTTTTTACGAAGCTCCTTTTGGAGTGCTCTGTGATGCAGTAAACCACCAAGATCATACAAAACAAGTGTTTTCAAAGTGAGCTGTACGATTCCAGCATCTTTCTCCTGAATATTTTGTACCCTTTCAAAGCTACCCAGAATCCCAGTCCCCGTGGTGTTCACTGAGCCTTAGTAACTACAGCATCTACACATCCAGAAACTAAGATTTCCTAGACAGAAGTACTCCTACCATCCAGTTCCCCAACTTGCAATGACAGATTACTTTTTTGAAATTAAACCGTGTGTTAAAAGCTGCTGTGCCCAGGGTGTCAAACAAAACAAATCGGTAAGTTTTTAGGCTGTCATCTTCCTCTGTGGCTCAGGTATCCACATCTCAATCTAAAATCTCTGGCTGAGCCCCAGGGCTTTGGCCATGGGCTGCATCAGAACAGAAACAGCGTAACTTCCTCAGCCCTCTTGTGATACATGAGTGGGAGGACAGACTGACCTGTGCTTTTGTCTGGGGTTAAAAATCAAATAACCTATAAAATGTTTCAAAACAATTTTAGAAAAATGGGCTGGGGATTGTGTAGAAATGCAACTGTATAGACGTTTGTGTTGTTCGCTTTTTGTCAGAACCACGTCTGGATTCTGGGTATGGAGGACAGAAAAAGCAGAAGGTGTAAATGGTTATGAAGCAAAGGTAAAGCCTGTTCTATGTAATTAAGAGGTGTTATAGCTAACTGAAGTGTGATTGTGTTTTCCCTTTATTTCCTGAGTATTTCGGGTTCTGAGCTTCCCGTCAAGAGCTTTATTGTGTTGCCAGCAGAGCTGGGCAGGAGCAAAGGGACTTCAAGGCTGCCAGGCTTGTGCACGAACGTCAGCAGGAGCTTTAGGGGAAGAGGGGTGATCAAAGCGTTTCAGGACAAGAAGGGCAAAAGAGTCAGCATAACTGCTAGAACTCCATTCTATCAAAAAACTGGAATTGAATTAATTTTTGAATATTGTCCTTCTTTCAATGCTGAAAAGGCGAGGAGCCCGCTGACAAAGTGCCTTGAGCACTCTCTCATAACAGTGTTGCAAGGGAATAACAGCCTCCTGCTGCCATGAGTTGCATCATGAATTCAAGTAATAAGAGACTACTGGTAAATTAAAGACCCTGACCGTGCTCATGAGTCATACAGTTGCTTAGATTTCTTCCATGTGACACTGGTTTTGTGTTTGGTATTTCACTTTAGTGAAATATTTTTGAAGATGGCTTTACAGCCTTACTGTTTTAGGAATTTAAGTTAAGAATCACAATAATTAACTTCCCTGATTCATAAGTCTGCGTTTAATCTGGGTTTTGGAGTTTGAGCAGTAAACCACGTTTTATAATTTCATTTAACAGAAGAATAAATGCTGAATAGCTTTCTACATTTACATGAAGGCTTTTCTCATAAGACTGCAGGGCAATTAATTTGGACATTGGCGTTCACTGGTGTTCCTGCAGAATTAAACTATCGCTAAATTTCATTTGGAAGGTCCTACGAGTGACCTCTGTTTAGAAATAGTGTTATCTGACTCTCCTTCCCTGTTCTCTCTTAAAATCTCTGCCCAGGTGAGGATTCATTCCAGTGAGCTTGGAAATGCCCATCTAGTTTTGAGGTTGGTTTAGTTAGTTACAAAAGCTAGTTAAAAGTGTGTAAACGCGGTTTCTGGGAACTTGGTTGAAAGGCTGACTTCTGTCATCCTGACTTTGGTCATCCAAGCCGATGACCAAACTCCTTTGCTATTCTTTCAGCACAGGGTGCTTGCAAGGTTAATGCTGTGTGGGGGTACTGTGGTGTATGATTTGCAGGGTTTCTTGTTTTATCAACTTGCCCAGCAGGTGGCACCTAGTTTCAGCCTTGTCGTAGGTCTGTCAAGAATATATTATGTAGGATTTCCATTATCCCAAAGCGAATAGAAAAATCAAAGTGCAATATTTCCTGTTGATCACCAGTGCGTTAAAGATGAAGACCTTTGTCAATGAGAGGCAGATCCATGCTGCTTTATTCTGTGTTTAGATTTGTGTACATGGTGTTTTACTAGAGAGAGCGCTCTCTTTTTTTTTTTTTTTTTTTTTTTAACCTGTGATGCTTTTTGGTTTTTGTCCTTACACTTTTGGTTTTTTAAAGGTATACATTGCAAACAATGTGAATGTGGTCACAAAAATCCGAACGGAACACTTAACAGAAGAGGAGAAGAAAAGATATAAAGGTAGTTTTCCTATAGGGTGACTGGAAATAAATAGAACCTTTTGGCTCTCTGATACCTTCTCTGTGTAATGGCGGAAGAACTGGACAGACGAGGGAAACACTTTTCCTGCTGTCTTTGCCCTGCCTTACTGCCACATGTTGTGTGTCTGAGGTAGCTCATTACTCGACTCCTGGCCTACAAATGAAGCAGTATTTATCCTAGCTGCGTTTGGAGGAAAGAAGAGCCCTTCAAAACTGTTTAGTTTATTGCAAGTTTTAAAAAGCTGCACTTTTCCATGCTTTTTCCTGCTCTGGAATGTATTCGTGCCTTTTCTTTGCTTTGGCCGTGATTACAAGATTCACATAGGCTTTGTTTCCTTGGATTTTTTTTGTTTTGGTTTGGTCCACTAATTTCTTCTAGTATTTAAACTAGAGTAAAGGGTGACCAGCCAGTAACTTTGTATGGAAACACTGTCCTTCATTGGCATACCTTGGGGCCCGGGAGGGGAGGCACGGAGAAACCACTAAAAATCTTTGCCTCTGTTTTCTGTATTGTACCCATTTTATACGGTCACCTTTAGGCCCTGGGTTTGTCTGGTAAAGCTTCCCAGAACGGCTTCCTTTGCTTTGGGGCAGAAGCCTCGCATGTTAGCCTGGCATGTACGTAAATTTTACTGCTAATTAATAGTAACAGATTTTTTGGTTTTTCCCTCCTGTTACCTGAAGCTGACAGGAACCCCCTGGAATCATTTCTGGGTACGGTGGAGCATGAGTATGGTGCTCAGGTGAGTGTCTTCGACGTCAAAACAGGTCACTGCAGCGCAGAGATCTGTGCTGATAGGAATTCTAGGTGTGTGGAATCGCCTCTCATTTCCTTAGTTGGGCAGCAATTTTGATTATGAGGTTTAAATTTTTCCTGAGCATGTTTTTGTTTGTTTTAAGCCCTCAAATGCTCTGTATGAATAGCAGGAACCTCCTTCTGAACACTCTTATGAAAAAGACATAGAATCCATTAGTACAGCAAGAGCTGGGGTGTGAGCAGTGGCAATAAATCTGAGCGAGCACAGATCTTAGCGGCAGCCCACCAGTAATCTGGGAAGACATGTCCACAGACCTGCAGGAGCCTCAGGTGGGAGACGGTGCTAGCGTGGTGATCATCAAAGATATTATGAGAGGATGAAGTGGCATGTTAGCACACTGATCTTCAGCAACTCAGGGGAAAGCTGTATATCCTCTGCTGTTCTGAAATGTGTTGATAATGATTTCGATATGGCTTTAGAAACTGCCTTGCATCTGTACGTACTTAAGTAGATAGTAGATTTGCCAACTGCTGGCTCTGTATCAGGATGGCATTGCAGATCTTGCATGCATCCAGAGATTTTTCTTTAAAATACCCCATCAAAATTTTGTCCTCAGTAATGGATTTGGAGCCTAGAAATGCTGTAGCTCGTGTTTGCGTCACTGGTCGGTTTCTAGCTTTAAAGTACTTAAGTAGATTTTCCTGTCTCTAAAATGCTCAGAGATTTTTAACCTCAATAGAAATCAGTCTAAACGTGTGCCCTTGTGTTTATGGCTGTCTGTCACTGGTGTCTCAAATAGAGAATGAATGACTTCACAGGAGGTAACTTAAAAGTTTCTTACAGTCACCACTGTTTATTCTGTACATTTGTGGTGGGTTTTTTTCTCTCGTTCCTTATAGAGTACGACCAAGACAACAGAGTATGCCGCAAGTAACAATCCTACTGCTATTACCCTGGAGGAATACTTTGACCCAGAATTTGATTTGAAAGGTAGAGACATAGGAAGACCAAAAGAAGTCACCATTCGAACGCAGAAGTGAGAAATAAAATTTTAACTATTTCTAGTTTGTCTTTTCCCAGTCGTCTAATCTCTGGAAACCATTTTCACCAATATCCAGTATGGTTTTCCCCTAGCTTTCAAAATTAATCAAAAGGATATTCAGCTGTAGTCTCATTCTTCTTCCACTAAGTCAAAGAAAATATTTGCACTAGTTCTGTAACTCGTTAGTAATCTCCTGGTGCTTTGCCTTTAGTCTGTCAGGGAATGTCATTTGGTTTCTTAGAGCAGTAACTGTTCTGACTCTTTGAAATGTGCGAAGCAGGTGACAGTGTTATGTATTTTGCTTTGCATCTGCTCCTAAACTGTAAACTTAAGATGTTTTTATGCAACTTCCTCTTTCAGATTTAAAGCAACCTTGTGGATGAGTGAGGAGTTTCCCTTGTCTCTTATGGAACAAGTCACGCCAATTATCGATCTTATGGCCAGAACGAGTGCTCATTTTGCCAGACTTAGGGATTTCATCACTCTGGAGTTTCCACCAGGATTTCCTGTCAAAATTGGTAAAATTTAGTAATTTTTATTGTAGCATCTTCATTTCCATTATTTCTATTGCTTTTTCAGCCTATATTTACAAAAAATGCGTTAGTTTTTTACTAGTCGTCTCAATGATACCTAGAAGTGAGAACCCAGATATACATCGTCTTGTATATCTGGGGTCACTGAATCCAGGTTCTGAATGACGCGTACAGAAGTATCATTTTAAAGACGGTATCACTTCAGTAAGAACGAGCTGTTGCCAGCCCTTTCATCTTTAGCTTCAGTGCCTTAGATTTGGTAATCTTAGTATAAAATAAGGGATTCAGAGAGAAAGTGAGAATGACTAAGGGCAAATTCTTGGTGAAGTGAGTTACTATATACTTGGTCATTATGGGATGCTGCTTGCGGAATATATTCAATAAACATGTAAGGGTATGATGTGGCTGTAGGTGTGGAAGTGAATGAGAGAGTTCTCTTTTTGATAGAAATCTTGTACTTTTTCTGATAGAAATTCCCTTATTTCATGTGCTGAATGCCCGCATTACATTTGAAAATGTCAATGGCTGCAGGACAGCTGACAAAACAGCGTCACAAATGGTTGGAGGCGCACAGTGTGATTCAGGTAAGGAGTGGAAGATGCAGTGACTGCATCTTCTTACGTTTCTGTCAGTGGAATGCACAGGAGAGCGAGATGGGTTACTGCAGAGAAGGAAACATTCACAGGTGAGGGGAAGCTGCAGTGCATTACAGCTGATCTGGAGCATGTGATACTGATTGTACTGACCCATTCTGCCCCCTCCATGCCTGCCAGACTGACTAAACTGAGATCTAGCAAGCTTTCCCAAGTATTTTGAGGTCTAAATTCTGGTGCAAGCTATCACTATGGGAAGTGGAATACAAAACTGCTGTAAGTCACAGCTAAGTCTGCAATGCTCTTTCAGAAAAGAGTGGATTAGGTTTGAGTAGGATGCTTATGACTGCGTATATCCAGTGATGCTCTGTCCTGTGAGCTATTACAGACCCATTCTTTAGGAATAACCTCAGAAGAACCACCATGGTATTTATCTTTTGCAACCTTCTTTTTTTCCCGGGTGGTTTTGTTAGAGTTCATCCGCCTTAGCGCTCTGCTGCACACTGGTTTTATTTGTGTAACTTGCCAGCACCCTAAGGAAAGACGCTGCATTCTGTGTTATTGCTGTGCTTGTTTGCCACAGAAGTCTTTCAAAGCCTGTTGGTATATTTAGTGAGGTGGTTTATCTGAATTTTTTGGGTTAACTGAATCATGCATAAGCATTCATCAGAATTTTTTAAGTCACAACTTGTAAAAATATACTATGCCGTGTTTGTAACTATATTTGGCTTCTGTAGGTGCTAATTTTGAGGTTGACCAGTCAGTGTTTGAGATCCCCAAATCTTACCACATCCAAGATGATGGTAGGAACATATACGTGCAGGATGAAGATAACGAGATCATGCAGTTTGCCATTCAGCAGAGTTTGTTGGAATCCGGTGGAAATAAAGTAAGTGTGCTGTAATCTGTGCAGTGCAGCTCCGATGGTTTTGACAAGGACTGTGCAGCAATAGCTGCATCTCTGAATTAAACCAATGCAGGACCTAGTTTTCTAAGAACCTCAGAAGAGGAAATACAGTAATGTATTTCAAAGAAGAACTAAGTGATTTAAGAGTTACCTTTCACTGAGATGCACTACGGATCTGTTAACTGCTGTGGAATTGTCTGTCTTTCCCCATTTCTAGGAAGCGGGGGTGCATTCCAATGGAGCAGTTGCATATTCACAGGAGTTCAATATACAGTATCAGAGGTAACTAATTTTTTTTCATGCCAAGCCATGCAGTGCTAGAGCAAAAATACATCCAAGAGTAGCATGAAGCAATTAAGCAATTTTCTGTGTCTGTAGGTGGTAGGAGGCACAGAACTGGAGGTCTCTTTTCTTGTGCTTCTTCTAACTTTTGTTTTTCCGAGGAGCAAGGACTCTAAACTGGGCCTCCCTGGCTTATATAGTATAGCTCTTTAGCTCAGCTGTGGGACTGGTCTGCGCACATAACAGATTCTTTACCCAACAAACAAACACAGTCTTTCTGTTCTGCTCTTAAAACTGGGAATTTGGTCCCTCTGGATTGAATGTTTGTTTATTAGATGCTGCACACTTCAGGGTAGCTCTTCTTTCTTTTCAAAATCATTATGTAATCCTTAAAAACTTAGCAACGTGTATTTAATGGACCCTTGAGAATACGCTCTGGTATCTGTGGTGTCTTCCTGCAGTTAAGTGCAAAGAAATCTTTGTGCACACAAAGAACTGCATCCTCCTGGCTCTTTTGTACGTGGAAACCATGTTACCTTTAAACTAGGCGAGACTGCTTTTAGAAGCCCATTGGCAATTTAACTGTTAGCATGTATGAAAGATTCTGTGGAATCTTCAAAGAACAGGTTTAATGCTGGGCAGAAACTGCTTTCTGCCCTCTGGGGAGAGATTTTCAGGTTTGCAGTTAGAAAACAGTTGCTAGGAAGGATGATCGCAGGAAATACGAAGTAGGCTCTGTCTCTCTTGCTGCCTGAAGTTCTTTTTCTCTTTCAGAGCCCTGCAGGAGAGCTATCTAACGAGCTCGGGTAACTCACACTGCAGCACCCCTAGTGAACCTTCCAGTTTTGAAAAGGACTTGCAGCTTGCCATGGAGTTGTCTGTCCGAGAGCAGGAGGAACGGGAGAAGCAGCGTCGTGAAGAGGAAGATGCAGAGCTTCAGCAAGTTTTACAGCTTTCTCTTGTGGAAAAATAACTCCTTAGCGATCTCCTGAAATAAGGATGACCAAATCTGCGTAAAACTGAAGGCTTTCAGAGCTATCAGTCTGAAGACCACTCCTGGATTGCTTAAGTAAACATTTCACCTGCCTTCTTAGTTGGCATCATCAGCTACAAAAAGAAAAGCTGATTTATTTTTGTTTGAGGGAGTTTCAGATTGTGGGACTCTGCATTTGGCTCCCCAACCGTGCAGTCTTAGCTTTGAAGGAAAAGTTTTTATCTAAACGTATTTATTGAAGAGCAGATGGAAATTTTGCTTAGCGTCGGGATGTAGGATTGCAGTAAAGCTTGAAAACCTGATTCATGGGGAGTTCAGGAGGGAAACTTCATTAACTTACCAAAGAAATACTCATCTGCTTAGTCATTTCTGAGTAATTCAAAGCCATTGTCTGTTTCTTCCAGTTGTTACAGGGAAGAGTATCTATATGCATATACACACATAGGGTAGTTCTTCATGCTGACAGCATACCATGCTGACAGATGTTTTCTGTTAGTTTTGTTTATATGTGATTATCTCTTCTCTAGTTACTGAGATTTTATCGTGTGCTCCTGCTCAAGAGGGATAATTTTATACTTGAACAGCTAACCCAAGCTCAAGATTAAACTATTGCTTTCTGCAAAAGGACAAAACAAGTAGCCAGTAAAATGTTAGATCCTAAAATGGGACCATCTGTCCAGTAAAGTAGCAGTTTCTGCAGTGATTCAAAACCAGCTAGTTCCCAGAGTCAGAGGGCAGCAAGAAAATAAGCGATAGATAGAGGTGCTTCTTTGCGATCACTTGGGGTGTGTGCGTGAGTGCGTGCCTGTGTTTGGGTGCTAAATTCAAATAGGAGAGAATTCAGGTGAAATTTTAACATGTACTTATCGGAAGATAAGTTTTAATTCTGTCATCTGAAAGGGAAACGTGTGTTGCTTTTTAAAATTCAAATGCTCATCCTTCATGTGAATGCATATATTTTTTTATCTGAATATTTTTATTGATTTTAAAACAAGCCAATATGACTACACTCATAAAAATGGTATTGTAACAATTCACACGTATGTTTTAACCAGCTTTCCTCAGGTCTTTCGTCATACAATGTATTTGTAGCTATTTTATCTGCACTTCTGTCAGTGTTTACAGTACTTACACTGTGACTCTCAAGTGCACTCCACAAGTACACAACGTACAGCCACAGGAAAGCCTTATAGTAGTTAAATGTGAGCAATATTCCTTGGTTCTGGCTGGCAGAAGTGTGAAGAACCTATGGTACATACGGTCTGACCTTGCTACCTAATCCTGCACTGGTTCCTTGGGCAAAACAGGGCCGTTCTGTGTGACCAACTGTTAACCACAATAAAATCACTATAAAATGGCCTCGATCATAACCAGTCAGATGGTTGGTCACTTGGAACCCTGTTTTAAACCAATAATCCATTGTTTTACATAGCAAACTATTAAAATTCCTGCAGTGTACACTAGAACTGGTAGATCCGCCCCACTTTTGTTTAATGACACAGCTTGCATCCCTAACGAGCTTACTTGGCGTTTGCAGGAACGTTGACTTCCTTGCACGGTGGCAGTGGTCTGTGTTGGAATCGCATCTTTCTTTGAAAAGGGGATTACTGTGACTTTCACAGTTGAAAAAAAGGGACTAAGCCTTGCATTGAGCTCTTGACGAAGTTGTGAGCTAGGAGATGAAACTCTGGGGTTTTTTTCCTCCAGCGGAAATAAAGAGCGCTGTTGCCTTTATAAAACCATCTGTCTGATACTGCTTTTTTTTCTATGAAGCCTTTCAAAAGTTACAAGGGGAGGGGGGAATATCTTTTTTTTTTTTTTCAAGCCAATTTGTTCTTTGGCTTTTATATTATAAACTAAAGAATATTGAGCAGTTTCTGTTCAAGTTTTGTTATGCTGCTGCTTCTTAGTCTGGGACTGTAAAAAAAAAAAAAATTGGGTGTTTTTTTCTTTGTGCTTTTTTTTCTGTAAAAAAAAAAAAAAAATTGGGTGTTTTTTTCTTTGTGCTTTTTTTTTTTCCTTTCTGTGACATTTGCATCATTCCATCTCAACTAGAAAGTCCCGCTTCCCTGAAAGAGGTGCGGCTTTTCTTAAACCCCAGCTTACATCTTACGCTATATGGGTAAAAAGTGTCTTCTGATCCTCTGCATGTGCTGGAGGGAAAAACAAAGATACTGCAAAACGCTACGCTACACCCTTCAGTATTTTTTGCTAACATGGAGTCTTTTTTTAATAATTATCCTTATCGGCCTTTTTGTACATTAAAGGTGACATTATCATCTATGAAACTATCAAAGATAGTTGTGGTTTAGTCTGAAACAGACGCATAATCCCTGGAAACGTTTTTCTGACATTTTCAGCCAACCTTTGAGTCTCCCTGGTTTGAAGAAGGGGCTCAGGACAATACGGACGGTTCCGAGGCGATGAAAGGCAGGGCGGTGGCAGGGCTTCGGTGCTCGGGATTAGTTTCTGTATCTACCTTTGTGAGTCACCGAGAGAGGGGAAGACGAGCCGAAGGCTGCATGGGATGTTTAATATCAATGCCGGGACTGGTGTATAAAAGCCGAGTCCAACTTCGCGTCCCAAGGAAGCTCGAGGCTTAGGGAGGAAAGGAGAAGCTCAAGAGTTAGAAATCCCTGTAGTTTGTTCTAAAACTATAACTAGCTTTTAAAGTTCTTCACATTGATGCTATTTCCACAGTGTCGGTGCTGTTTGTCTCTCCTCCTGAGAGGAAGTATGTACTCCTTTGTGCTTTTGGACTGTTGTTTCAATGCACAACAATAATTCACAATGTGCTTAATCTGGAAATCCTTCTTACGCCAGCTGACTTTTGATTCAAAATAGATCATCTTCGTAACCGAGTTAACTGAACTTTACCCGTTAACATCTGCTGGTAACTCCGCTATGCCTGCGGGGTGAGCTCTCATGTCAGTTTAGTGTTACCAGCTCCTTGCTAACAAACATCTGGGAAAACGGGGGCTTCACCCAGCTGTCGGCATCGCGCTGTCCTGCCCTGCTCCCCCGCCCCTGAAAAGGGGGTATGAACTGTAGGGTTGTGAGCAGTGGGAAAGGGGACGGCCTCATCCCTTCCTACAGCTGCAGCTGGGTTAATAACAAACAGAACGTCCATGAATAAATAACAGAGCCCTGGATTGTTTACATAGCTTTTTATTTGTACAAAGAGACATAGCAGGGAGTGAAGAATGAATGCAAACAAGAATGCTGCTCCCGGGACCGCGGAGCTGTGGCTGCAAGCTGCGCCATCCCCCTCCCCGGGAACGGCGCCCAGCTGCAGGCCAAGCTTTACACCAGCTGAAGCACCGAGAAAAATCAGCGGTACAGGACGCGGTGATCAAAAAAAGAAAAGGATCAGAAAGGAAGAGAGCAGGGTTACCTTGCTTCCCCCCTCATGTTTCCCTGCGATTGGTAACTAGCTCTGTCCTAGCCCAACCTCCTACCGTCAGTTCACAAAGAAAATCCCCCCTCGCAGTGAGAGCGGTGGGCGTCCTTTAAAACAAACTGAACAGAAAACATGTCCGACGCGGCACAAAGTTTCAGAAAACAGGTCAACACAGTTGTTCTAGGAGTTAAGTTTTACAATACTAAATAAATTACTAGCCAAAACACCCCTATGTTAAATACCCAAGTAATACTTAATAAGCAAAATCCAGTTACTACTCATAGCAGTGCAAAACAAAATAGCAGCATTCATATGCAGGTGTGATTTCAGTGTAAACACTTGAATTTATTTCTGTTCTGGCACAGAACAGGCCTGTCCAGAGCTTAACCACAGCGTACACCCAGAGAGCCCGAGCACAGGCGCATCTCCCTGGCTTGCAGCGCGGTGGAGCCTCCGCTTCCAGGTGGACAGGGACCTGCTCGGGAGCACAGATCCACCCGTGAGGAGATGAGTGCTCAGCACAAGCCGGAACCCCTCCTCCACATCCCGGCTCGTCCCGGGTTCGGTGTGGCTGTTTAGCTGCGAGTTAAAGCAATTACCGTCAGGAATGACAAGCCTGTCCCCGCGCAGTGATGCCAGCTGCTGCTCACGCTTTGGTATTTCTGCTCAGAGCCAAGCGCGTACCAGACCCCCGCAGCTCAACTTTTGCCTTCAGACTATTTTTGCAGGCTGCACTACAAACCCTCAATTCTCGGTGTTCAAGCAAGGAACCGAATTCATCAGAAAGCAAAAGTCGATGTGGTGTAATCGAGCGCACGGGCCTGCTCGACAGATAATGATGACGTTGCTCCGGCCGTGTT
>VZSZ01007953.1:12866-30625 GCA_013398815.1 Ibidorhyncha struthersii | reverse complement strand
CCCCCCAGATCTCTGTAAAATGCATGTCAAACAAAAGATTTAATTCTGCATTTCATGTGTAAAACCCTAATGGAAGCGTAAATGCTGTTAAAATAGTGGCATGTACTATTAACAAATACTTGAGCTGGAAATAAACTGCCAGATATTTTAGTGCAACCCTGACCCTTCGTCTTCAAAAATAATAAAGAGCCTGAAGAGGAGAGCAGACAAGCTCAAAAGTGTCTCTGATCTGGTCGGAAATGACTTCAATAGAAATAACTGTAAAGCGTGGACAATACAAGTCTACATGAGGTCCGCCTTGAGGGTGATCTGTGAAGAAAGTTCTTCCCTGTTGCAAGCTGGGTGATCAGTTTAATTCTGAGCACCTGCTCAAGATACACAAAATGCACAAACAGAAGATAAAGATACAAGATGCACAAGTCTGATCACTGGTGATAGTTACAGTTCCTGCGGTTTTAATGCTATGCCTCATTTTGTTTTCTCACTGGAACTTTGCTTTTTTCATTCCTACTAGTACATTCCTAGGTTTGTACTTGAAACTTTCCTTTTGATTTGAAATAGCAGGCAGATGTAGGAACTGAGAATAACATTCAACTTACACTTTTAATTATGAAAGTTTTGACTTGTGTGTCTCCATAATTTATTTTTTTCACACTGTGGCCCGAGAACTTTTGAGCTTAAACTGGATGACTCTGACTAGGGTATAATTTTTATCATCTTCCCAGTTTTATTTTAAATTGAGAGCCCGATTCTTTTCTCTTTGAAGTCCAGGCAGTGTTATCAGAAGATCTTAGAAACTGATCCCCAAAAGGAAAGCCTATTTAAAGGTAAGAAATAGAAATTTTTGCCCTGTAGTCCCTTGTTTTCTGATCCAGATGGAACTTAATTGACACCGCTCTTCTGCTCTTCAGAACTTCTGATGGAGTCTTTTCTTGTAGCTGTTGTTGCTGATTGTTTCTTCTTGAAGGTCTGTTTCACTCACCAGAGCCATGGGTCATTCTGTACATCTGTGTGTATAAGGCAGTGCGCTCTCTCTGTCATGGAGTCTACTTCATTTTTCTACTTGAAACTTGACCAGATCGGAACATTTAACTGACGTGCTTTGTTTTCTCTTGATTTCCAAGATTGCATGAACGAGGTAAACTCGGAGGAAAAAAGAATGAAAGATGAAGAGAGAGCAATGAAGGAACTTCAGTCTGGAAAGCTTGCCGCTCTGTCCGTAAAAGAACTGCTGCAGAAACTTGATAGGCCTGACCAGAATATCCTCTACTATACAGAAGGGATCAGACTTTTGACAGGAGCCGTGAAAGATTGTAAGTCTTTGATGCAAAAGTTGTTGATCATGGGAGATGTAATCCAAGTAGGTGAATACAAGTGGAGTAGTTTTCAGAGGAACAGGAAAACTATTCCTATATTTAAAACAGAAAATCAGCAATGTTTGATATTTCAACATGTATGACCAGTAGATTTTTACATACAGTTTTTTAGAACTACAGCAATGTTGTAAGCTGAGCTGTTAAGACTTCTTACGGATTTGGGTCTCTTAAGAAGTGTTTCATTTATTTTGAAATATTTGTGGTTCTCTGCTAAAGCATATTGATTTGCAAAGCCAGTCTCGTGTTTTAGTCTTCCTAAAAAGCCTTTAACTTGAAATCAATTGTTCTTTACCGGACTAGGCATGAATTAGAGTGGGTTTCAGCTTCAAAGCTGTTTCTACTTCGAGTAGCGCTTTTGGAGTTTTTCCCCTCTTAACGATGTTCTTTCCCCAAAGCTGTTGATGCAGTGACCTTCTCTTTTAACACGGTGTTATAGGAGAGCAGGAGTCCGCCTTCGCAATGATACATCAGCCAGGTGGATCACAGAGCTGATTTGTTTATCTCTGAACTTTTCAGGCACTGAGCAAACTTTATTTAGAACAAACAATGGATTCAGTATCCTCAAAGACAACGAGGTTATAAGACGGTAAGAGCTCTCCAAATGAAAACAGTAGGGTGTTAACAGCATGAAAATACTGTTTTCAAGAAAGACAATCACCTCTTGAAATGGAGCTGAAACGATCAAAAGATAATGTAATAACAGATTTTAATGTCTGAATGGACTGACATATCCGACTTTTATACAAACAGTACTCTCTTAGATGCAGTGAACAGAATTAGTGAATTTCTGCTTCTGTCTCCTATTTCTGTACAGTTATCCTATCTCTCATGGTGAGAGCAGGTTTGTTTAAAAAAAAAAAAAACAAAAAAAAAACCCAAAACCCAAACAAACAAACAAAAAACAAAACAAAAACCCCTTAATGTAAAAGAACACCTGAAAGCACTTAGTTGCTTTAAGTATACCTAGCTAAACTCCTTGATGCTATTAATTGTCATCGGTAAATATTTGGCCATATAGTTCTTTAATATAACCTGCGAAACTCTTCCTCTATCTTTTGCTGCTTTATTTTCTTCGCTGCCATTATATTGCATTTCAGTAATCAAGAAACAAATCTGATAACTATTTATCTCTATTGTCTTATAAACTTTGTCTTTGGAGGGATTTCTTGTCTGAATGTGTATTTGTCACGTTCAGACAGGTAATGGAAACAAGTAAAATGTGCAAAAGATGTGGCTTGAAAACTTTGCACAATTGAGTTGGTTCAGAACAGTGTGATTTGGTCGAACAGGGCAGGAGAGCTATTCTTTAAGGTTGTCAGTGGGACTGCAGTACAGAGATTTCTTCAGGGTTCATCAGTATTTTGGGCGTTGGCTGTAAATAGACTTAAGAGATGAAGCACTTCCAAATTTGCTCAAAGTTGTTACGCCCTGGCTATTCACAATTCTCTCAGTGCAGAAGTGAATTTATCACCTCTGTTGTAATGCTGTGTGTAATGCTCACATAGGGTCTGTGCGTGTTCAGGGCAGAGTAGAGCTAGTAGATCACAAATCTGGTCTCAGAGGAGATCCTCTGGAAAACAAGTGTGATAGTCCTAAAAATGTTTAACCAACGCACTGGATTTAGACCTTAAGACCTCAAATGTTCTTGTGGCATGTCCTCGTCTCTGTGAGGCTTCGCCGATTTCCCTAGCCAAAGAGCTAATTGTTTGATTTGTCCTTTCCTCTTTTTACAAACTAACATTTCTAATTTAGGGGCTTCTATGCAGAGAGAAAAAACACTGCTGAAGTGGACCTGTCAGTTTCTCTTCTCTTCCTTTGGCAAGCTGTCTGCGCTGGGAATGGTAAAACTATGCAATCAACATTAATCATCGTTAATGGGCTGTTAATATGGCACTTACTGTGTCTCAAATTGTTGTTTGGCATGAACATCACTTTCCCAGAGCACTTGAGTCTAGACCTTATTGTAAACCAAGTTTTACAGGTCAAATGCAAGCGCTGGAGGTACACTGCTAGCAGCAACCACAATTTTGGCAGTTCTGTGCATCAGGAGATGAAATTTCCAGTCTATTTCTGTGAGCATTTTAAACCTACTGAAGGAGTGGAAAGTAAATTCCCTGTGATTATTGCTGCTGTTAAGATAATATCACTTGTATCTTTTTGTCTTTTTTAAGCAGTTATACCAGCAAAAAGAGTTTTATAGAAGTGCCATTAGAGAAGGCTGAATTCCTTTAGCGTTCACAGTCAGTAGTCACCGGGCAGGTAGCCCTTGCTTCTGTTTCTAGGGAGTATACACCCAGATGAGAAATGGGCTGCAGTGGTGGTGGGTGGGGAAGTGGTACAGAGTGCCACACAAGGAAAATACGGAATGCTTGGTGGAATGCTTGGTGTCAGCGTCTGTGTTGACTTGTGTATCACAGCACCCAGCTGATGCCCAAGAGAATATTCATGCTGCAAGGCAAGGGGAAAACCTGTTTTACATTCTGCCTATAGGTAGTTAGCAGTAAATACAGACTAGTGGGCAGGCTTGTGTAGCTTACATGTTTGTGCCCGGCGGGGCAGTGTACTATTGTTCCTGAACAGCCTGGACCCTAGCAGTTTGCAGGCAGCTGAGGAAGTGAGAAGCACGTCATGTTCACGATGCTGGTGTCTTTTTGCCTCAAGAAGTGTTTGGCGCCTGAGGAGCTAGTCCGTTGCTAGCGAGAGCAGAAATTCAAACACCAGTGTATGTGTTGAACTAATGGAGCTGAGGGAAGATTAGTGGGTGTTCTGCCTCACTATTGCTCTGCAGGAGTGTTAGGCAAGATGAACACATCAGAGTGAATGAGCCCGTTAGCGGATGAAATGAAGACATTAAACTTGTTAAACTAGCACCTAGGGGGGGAAAAAAAGTAATGAAAGTAGAATACAAAAAATAAGTATGAGAGTAATGCAGATGCCATTGTGGGTGACATTGCTTTTACATCTTCTCTTTTTTCAGAAGAAAATCAGCGTCTTCTATTGACTTACCCTGATGTGAATGCACAGCTGCTAAAACTGCTTTCTTCTGGGGTACCAGAGATCCAAAAGGAGACATTGGCACTAATCTCTCTTTACTCAGAGAATGAAAATGGGAGGAGACTGCTGGTCAGGCACCAGGACCTAACCACGTAATAAGCTCTGCTATACCTCAGACAGATTTCCTTAATGCCTGGGTTCACAGATGTTCAAAACTCATTACACTAGCACCAAGGTGACAGGCTCTCTGAAAGGAACATAATGGCATTGAGACTTCTCAGTTGAGGGATAGGTAGGCCTT
The DNA here is from genome assembly GCA_013398815.1 of Ibidorhyncha struthersii. NCBI lineage: Eukaryota > Metazoa > Chordata > Aves > Charadriiformes > Charadriidae > Ibidorhyncha > Ibidorhyncha struthersii. The sequence continues at coordinate 25,954 of VZSZ01007953.1, read as the reverse complement.
GTTAAGCAAAAGTAAATGTTAGGTGTGTGGGGAAAACTTCAGTAAACTTTGTATCTGAAGATGTCTGTGAAACTGAGTAGAAAGGGCTTATTCTTGAGGATGTTCATGTAATNTTTAAAACCGTTAAGTGTGTCTTTCTTTAGCACTCAGTCAGAAGCTTACACCATTATCTCTTAATAGCTCATCATTTCAAGCTGCAACTCTCTCCTCATTTGATAATTGGTATTTATGATTATTCAGCGTTGCCATGACTCACTGAGTGGAGAATGAAACCACAGTCTATTACCTTTATCCTATTGTCCTGATATTTCCTTCTAGAGTTAAGCAGAGGAGAAATTTCAATTTACTAGTTTGCACTCCATGGTTTGAAGTAGCAGATGACCAGAAAAGATTCTGCAACAGTTCTACGCTGTTCACTGTACGATATACAACATTAATCCCGAGACGTTTTTCCTTGGAAGAAAGGTTAAAGAAATGAGCCACATCTGAGAGGATGCTTACAAAAGGCACATAATATTACTGTGGCTTTGGAATATCAGGAGCCTAAAAAAATCTTCTGTCAACTTCTGAAAGAGATCCTGGGTGTGATTGCTTGAGAGGAGTTAGAATGTTCAGAAGGTAAAGTTGCAGATACTGATATTCTCGGCGTTTGGGCTTGCCATCAAAAAGACATGAGACTATAGGTTCTCTTACTGTGCTAAAAAGTTGGAGACGAGTGGCGGAGAATTGCAGCTCAGTAGAGGAACAGGTGGAAACCCGAGCACATGTCTTCAGATGTACTTATTGTTCAGCAGAGCTTATGGGTTCACAATCTGAAGTCCTGTGAACTGTATGCAGTTCAAATCTCCCACCGCTGCAAGCGCACGCTATTCCAAAAGCTCAAAAGGTGAATGGTATGATGCTCTTTTTATGCAGGCAGGAGATTAATTTTTCTTTGCTATTATAAAGCTTTTTAGGTAGCCCCCTCCAAAGACTGTTGGATTTGCTCAACATGTCCTTTTAAGCCATGCAAGAATCGACACTGACTCTCCCTACAGGCCTTTGCAGTGTTCAGTCCTGCTGATGGTGTTCTCGGTCTTGACTGTTGCGTTCTACTTGTCCATCCCTAAGATGTTTGCCAGCAGCAAAGCAGCTCAGTTTCAAATGTCTGTGAAGCTTGCAGGCTGATGAAACAATCTAATGCTGACAGAAATTGGTATGTGGGTTAAAATCATTCTACTTCTGCGAAGAGGGACAATATTGTGAGAGGACCTAGTGCCAAAATGTTGTTCTAATGGCACTTAGGTGACTATGTTTGGAGGGCCTAGTATTTCCAGCTTGGTCAGAACCCTACTGAACACAAAGGAGTCTAAGATCATAAATTGTGTTGGTGCAATTAAAATACCATTTTGATCTTTAGTAATTAAACCAAAGAGGACGTAATTTTTTGTTGTTGTTTTTTTCTTTTAATAACAGATGGCTGCAGATTTTGATGACCTTTGTGAACAGCAGTGATGCCAGGGCTAGCAGTGCCATGAACGTACTGTCTGATTTAACTGAAGAGGAGAGGTAACTTGCATGTCTTCATTTGTTTTTATGAAGTTGTGCTTTGAATTGTACTGCATGAGCTGGTGATAGAGGCTCTTGGCCTTCTTTGCGGTGAGGGTACATTGCTGACTGATGTTTACCTTGTCTTTATGTTGCTGTTGTGTTGCCTTTATCTGTGATTTTTGTCTAAAGCTTTCACGTTCCAAATATGGCTTGCTTTATCCCCCAACAGGTTCAAAATCCAGTCTCGTGTCCTGCTTTCCACAGGTGTTTTACCCTTATTCACCCAGTTGCTGGTATGAAAGGTCTCGGTTTCTGTATTTCTGATTTACTTTTGTGTAACATGTCTTACGACCACTCTTTCCGGTTTTACAGCCAGTTGTTCCTAGACAGAACCCCTCTGTGGCAGAACTACAGTAGTTACCGTGTCTCTAGTTCTGTAGACGTAAGAAATCCAGTTTTGTCGTATGCTTTCTTTGGGAAAACATTCTCAGTTTCCAGTACCTAGTGCTTTGTTTCTGCACATTGCTAGTTTTGTATTCAGTAAAAACTCTGGACTTGGTTGCAGGTCCCCATTGGTAGTCTGTCAGGCCAGGATTTCACCCTCAGCTTTGTTACGCTGCTCTTAATGTGACTTTAATCCACTGTCACCAGCTGGTTATATCTTGGATAGTGGCTTTTTCTCTTTCTTTCTAATCTGAGAGATCAGAGTGAAGAGATGACATTAGGTCACAAGGTAAAGATGGTTAGTGGTTCAGGTCCCTTTCCCGGTTATCATTTATTTAAACTGCAAGCTTACGATACTGTTGGTACAGAAACCTGTCCTCAGGAAGTGGGAAGATGATAGGGAAGATTGGTTCTGTTGCAGAACAGCAGCTATAGCTGGAAAGTAAAAGACTTCTTCCACTTCTCCAAAGGAGCACCGAGACAATGCAATAATTACAGCATTTTTACATTGCTTGTTGCTGTCTGCTTTGGATATACCTTGCTGGAATTACAGCTACAGCAGAGGCAGTTCTGTTCTGTGACCTAAATAAGCGATAGCAGAAAATACTCGCAGTCTGAGCTTAGGGACCACAGAATCCAGTCACTTTTCCCCAAGACTCTTGGAAATGTCCTCAGGAGATTCACTGTGAAAATGAAGGTGATTTGCAAACTTTGGACAGTTGGGATTTAACATAGGTGAGAGAGATTCTGGAATCCCGGTTTCTATTGCCACGGGGATAGGAACACCTATTTGTTGTTTCCTTGTCATTTGTTCTTAATTTGTTTTCCACTCTTCTGGTTTTAGACCTCTGCCAAGCTGGTGAATCAGGCAGCCCTTGCCCGTTGCATTGGCATCATGGGGAATCTGTGCGGGGATGTAGCCATTCGAATGCAGATGGCCGAGTGCAAAGAGTGCTGGCAGGCCTGCTTAAAGCTTGTGGTAAAGAAAGTTGTCGACTCCACAGAATAGTGTTTTCAGCCCTGTCTCCTGTGGAAATGGCACTTGTGTGATCTTGTCTGTCTGCCTCCGCTAGTAGCTCTGAACCCTTGACTGAGATCTTTCACGTCTGGTAGTTGGATAAAGGACTCAAAGCGGTCCATTGTCCACGGAAGTTGTGGATCGATAGATGGGTGGGGGAGAGCGAGTGGCCCCTTATTGTAAGTGTACCCTTTCAGGGTAAGGATGCAGTATGAACTCAGTCCTCAGAAACTAAAGATTTCAGAAAGTAGGAAAGGATCTTGTTAACTGCCCAAACGTCAGAAGTTTGGAGTGTGCAGTTTTAGATACCAAAGTGAAACAAACACAAGAACGAACCTGTATCAAAAAGGCACCGTTAGCTCTGGTGCTCACAGGACTTCTTCCTTCTGAGTTCATGGTGCATCAGGGTTCCCATGTAAGTGAGCACACCGAGACTGAGGAAGCGCGTGTTCTGAACCTCTGAATCAATTGCGCTCTTCTCTCCTTTGCACACAGGACGAATGCTTTGATGTCAGCACACCCAAATACCAGGAGTGCTTGTTTGCAGTGCTGGGCCTAATGATGAACTTACTGCTTGAATCAAATGTGATCATCCAGGTATACAAGATCTGTGAACATTGGTAGGGTTCTTCTTATAATGGCTTCCTTAGGGATTCAGAATTGCTTGAGCACTTAAGAGCATCCTCCTTCCTTGTCACTGTAAATGGGCCTAATACAAGTCACGGAAGTCATACCAGAACATCCGAAAAGAACAGGTGAGGCAATGACTGTGGAATATTGTGAACCTTCCAGTCTGTACAAGGAAAAAGAGCTTGACTGCATTAGATGGATTTGGAGCCCTCTTCCGCATCAAGCATGCTGAAGCACTGAAAGGCTGCCAACCTTGGATTTTGCTGGTGTTCAGTTAATTTTTCACTTTTATTGGTGTTTAAGGTTGTTATTATTAAGGGTACTTGACAATTTAAGTAAGCTAAAGATGGAAAAATTTACAAAATTTTGTCTTCTACCTCCCCCCCCACACACACACATGTATGAGAAAAATAAAGTGTAAAGCACACATAGTACCTTTCCATAGCGGCGTAAATGTTTTGTCTGGCATCAGTCTCTCATTATGGGATATTCTTAGATGCTTGGCACATTCCAAAATTATTTAAAACTAAGGATTCCATCAAGAAAGAATTTCTGAAGTTATATCTGGGTGCTGAAATGTTAGTAACTTACTGCCATGTGCGCCCCGATCTCCCCTGGATTCTTTGTTGTACTTTGTCTATTAATCCATTTCTGCTCTAACTCTTCCCAGCAATCAGCTGGACCTGAGTTTTTCACATTGTTGTTTCAGCACTTCGCTGTGGACGTAAGTGGCAGGTGCATGTCTCTCCTCCAGGAAAAGGATGGAAGGATTGTGACAGTAAGTGGGCTAATGAAAGATTCTGTTAGCTGACCTGACCTGAACACTTTAGTGCGAACTACTGCCCTGTGCAAGTCTGTACGTTAGGCTTTGAAGCCTAAAACATTCATAATTATTAGTAGTAAAGAAATAACATACCACTTATATTGTTCAGGTTTTTATATTGTTTGTTGCAAGAGGTTCTCAATGTTCTCTTGAAATCTACTTAATAGAAGCTCTTACAAATCGTATCATCCATAGGATGGTTTTCAGTATAAAACTCTTAAATAAATCAATTTAGGAGCAAAGGAGCGAGAACAATTTGGGTGTTTAGCAGCTGTTTCTTTTTACAATTCTTGTAAGCGAATCATACTTTGGAGATGGTACTCCTATTAATGGTGTGTAACTCCCACAGATAGCACTTACTCAAGGCAAATGGATAGGAGCAGGTGCGGACTCAGAGTCCATTCATCTCTCTGAACTCACAGGAATTGTTCTGGTCTGGTTTACTTGGCTCAACACGAGCGGTGCTGGGCTGCTTTCTACTAGAGATGTGTTTCAATAAACAAACATACAGGGAGTTGTCCTGATCTCAGTTTGGTTTTACTTGTCTCTACACTGAGTCTTTAGAAGCTGTGCTGAGTTCGGTTTCCAGTAAGCAATAACAAAGCCGTGTCCTACAGGTATTCTTCATTATATTTCTATAATTTTCTCCTTTTATCACTTTAATTACTGCTTTCTGCAAAACCACAATAATTTGAGAACTCCTTTAAAGTTGTCAGTACCAATAAATGTTTTTCTTTTTTCCTCTCTCTCACTGTTTTCTACTTAAAGAGAGCCATTGGAGTGTTAAGTCGCATCCTGCCAGCGTCCTCCTCAGCGGTAGAAGAAGCAGTGAAAGGAGGCGTGGTGAAGAAAATGATCAAATTCATGAAGGTAAATTTAATTTAACAAAATTCACATTATTTCTGCTTGCATTGTCCCTTAAGAAAACCATGGTTGCTCCTGTGTTTAGCCTGCCTTCCCTAGGAGAAAGACACGTGCAGTCACTCTGGCTGCATGTGTCTGCATCTGTGTTGTCCATTGTTACGGTGCTCCTAAGTTTCATTTTAAGCTAGGTGGCCAGTTTGGAGACTAGACTCCTGCCTTAGTCTGGTTCAGAGCCCACGTTTTTCAGTTGTTTCCGTGTGAGCCAGATGCCTGTGCACAGCTCTACTTGCAGAGACCTGCAAATTCCACTACTGCAGGCCCAGTTGGAGGGTTAAAGCTTAAAACTGGTGTGATCTAATTCGGACCACTGAAAAGCAAGAGTCCTTTCCACTGATTATCAGCGAGTGCTGAATCAAGCTTGGGAGTAATTTTTCCCTAAATATATGCGTATGTTAATCTGTAGACACTGTTTTGCTGTATATCGATGCATCTAGCAGAAGGGGTATCCACCCAGCCTGATGTATGTTCTACAGACCTTGCTACGATGCAGATAAAACTAGTCTAGGAAAAGGTGGTGGCACTCAGCTTGACTCTTGTAAGTAGCAAGTGTCAGAGGAGTTAGTAGTTTGAAAGGAATTGGGCTCTGGAGATTCAGGGAATTTTGTATGTTTGTGGTTGGCAGGAAAGAGATGGTTCTTGTGTCGGTTTCAGCCCGTGTTTATCTGGAGAGATACACTCTACAAAGGTCTTAGTTTGGTATGTGAGCTTAGGCATAAGCAATCCCTAACTATCTCCATGGTACCCTAAGCTATTCTGTAACCTTGAGTAAGGTGGGGTATGAACTGCGTGTTTGTTAGCGTATGCTTTGTTCTGATCAAATCTAGGCTGGAGGACAGATCACATCCAATTATGGTATAAAGACCCTTTCCGTCTGCACCAGAAGGAATAGACAAGCTCGAGAAGATCTAGTGAAGTCAGATAAAAGTAAGTGACGACTTCACTACTTAGAGACTGAATGCAGAGGTGTAATCTCAGTATCATCCAGTTACTTTCTTCCCCTCTAGAACAGAACTGAACACTGGATTTTCCTCTTGCAAGACTTGAGCTGTGTTTTCTGAGTAATGTGCCCTTTTACCTCTTGAAATAGTGTTTAACGAGCCTTAGCTCTGTGCGTGGATGGAAACGGGCACATCAGATAATGACCCTGGGTGAGAAAAACTGCTCTTTAGTAAAATGGCTCGATAAGCTTTTTTCAGTGCCGGAAGTATGTATCTTTTGGAAAAGGTGCACATAAACTGTAACTGAATTGGGTTGTATTTCCTGAAATCAGTGGCTAAAATAACAACATTCACTTAGACATCTGATTTCCAGAGGCTGAGGCTGTTTATAGTTTCCTTCAATTTCCATGTGGATATTTGGCTTGGTATTAAATGGAAATAGGTGTGGAGACAGAGTCATGATGTCAGACCAGGTGTCTTATGGTATTTTTGAGTATATTTGCTCTAGTCATGTGGTATAACACTACTTAGATTGCTTTAAATCCAGGTTCAATTAATGCTAATGTAACTACAACAGAGAATACTTAAGTGTTATCTAAATGGTTGAACCTGTCGAGAAACTGTCAGCTCATGTAGTTCAACTTGAACCCTAAGGATTTCCACTCATTAAAAGCCTCTCAGAGCATCATCTTCCTTTTGTACACCCCATATTAGTTTCACTGTCATCTGTAGATGAAGCTTTCATTTCCTCAAATTAGCGATAACACTTCCCTCTCCTCCTTTCCACCAAAGCTGTGGGTATTAATATTGTGAAAAGTCACTGTCTCTTATTTTTGTCATCTCCGTTTGCCAGCAGATGCCAGCAAGAGCTATGCAACTATAGGTTACAGAAGCAGACGAGCTGAGCCGCTTTATGTTAGCGAAGGGTACATCGAAAGGTTTTTTTAGGTTCCTTTTTGCAGCCATTCTTTCCAGAACAGCATTTGTGTCTGAACACATTCAGCTTGGCGCTGTAAGTGCTCTGCTCTGCGCTTGCCCTGCTAGTATGGTGGGGTGAGACACCAGTGCAAGATCCTGCAAGCAGTAAAGGTGGCGTGTTCAGTTTCGGAGAACTATAGACAACTGCAGAAACACAAGCTCCACGCTAGAGAACCTTTTAGAGTGTAGATTCAGTTCTGTGAGAAAGACGTCTAGGCAGGTGAAGCTGAGACAGCATCCTGGATCCTGAGCCTTGCTACGAAATTCCCTCGCTCCTCCAGGTTTTCTAGAAAAATGCCCCCCACGGAGCATTGCTCACTCTCTAGGAGTTTAGGGCAAGACAGGAGAAAATATCATTGCTATTTGAACAAATCTGTGTGCGTTCTATACAATTAATCTCTCTTTCTCCCAGACTTCAGTGTGCTGCTGAAGCTCTTGGAGTCGGAGAACGAAATGACTGTGGGAAATGCTGCTTTCTGCCTTGGCCAGTGCCTTGTAGTTCCTGGAGCAGCAACATCCTTACTGAATTCCGGTGTTGTGATGATTTTGTTGAAACATGCTGGTGGCGATGCTACAAGAACTTCAGTGCAGGCGAATGCAGCAATTGCCCTCGGGAAGCTTTGCATCGCTGAACCAAGGTATTGTAAAGACGAGTATTGTTCTCTGGCACCGTCTGGTTGTTGTTAGGTGATAATGCTTGAAAAACTGAGCAGCGTAAGTCAATTCTGTTCACAGAGCAAGCAGGCACAGGGCAGACGATTAGTCTATATAAACAGCCCAGCAAATCTATCACCCTTCCTCCAACCAGAATTCCCGCTTGTGGTACTGTCCCCACAGTTCTGCTTTAGGGTTCCTGTGGTGTTACTTGTCTGTCTTAACGTGTTTCAAGGAGCTCATTTTGCACTGCTTTCTGATGTTACCTGTGCTGGAAGAAGGAAGGAGGAGGAATGGTATTAGAAGCTTGTAGAGGTCACGGCAGCGATGAGAGCAAAACAAAAGTATAAAAGTCAGCAAAGGATGTCTGCTGCTGCCTGCCAAGAGTACACCAAGCTCTATCTAGCTGCAAACAGTCAATGGGATCTTGAACTGCGTTCCAGACAGAGGAACTGAGTTCAGCTTGTTAATATACATCCTGAACCACTGCAGAAAGCAAGGGATAATGCTTAGGTCCCAAAAGTTTACGTACCTTGCTTCTGCTGGAGATCCCAAATAGGCAATAAAGAAAATATCTCTTCTTAGATTTGCAAAACACTCGAGAGAGAAAAGGGAAACACCTTATTTTCTTTGTTATGTTAATTTGAAATGTCACCTATTTGAACAATTGCCAAGTGTTATTTAAAACTTTAATTTTGCTTTTTGTGGAGAATAGTAATTGAGCAACTCTGTTTCTCTTGCTCCTTAAGAAGGAATTTATCAAAGGTAGTATTAAACATCCTTGACGGTTTGGGCATGGGGTATAGCAGAGCAGTGGAAGCTTAAGACTTTTGTTGTTAGTCATCTTGTATTCCCTCAGAGCAACCTTTCTGTCATCTCTTCAGGCATATTGTTCAACTGCGGAAACTGAACGGACTGGCCATCCTGAACTCCTCTATGAAATATGTGCATAGCATCTGAAGTCTTTGAGAGCTTCGAAACACGCTGTTAATAGCACTTGCTGTTGAGTATTTTCTGCTTTTCTTTAATAAAACTAACTCGAAGAACATCAACTTTTCAATCCCTTTTCAAAGTCTTTGCTGGGCCTTCACAGAAGCCAGTGAAACAATATCTATAAATATAAGTATCGGGAGAAAGAAGTTAACCTATTATCTAGGCTAACAACTAAAATAACAGCTTGTATTAAGCTTGTGTTTGCTTTAATAAATGGTGGTGTACTTTCTTACTGGCAAGTTCTGTGCTGGTTAATCGTTGACCAATGGCTTGTCTAGTCTGCTTTCTTGTTTGGGTCCAGAACGCAGTGTATTAGAGGAAAACAGAAATGAATTGTGAGCTGTGACTTTGAAGAATCCTTTTTTGCCCCCATATCCTGTCCTCTGGTGGCTAGACTATGTGATTCAGTATCTCATGTGGGATGTCGCCTCACACTTTGCTTAAATCTTAAACCTCGTACTTACCTGCTTAAATATGTTGGTCTTAACTTCACTAAGCGCTGAGTCTTAGTGATAACTTAGTACAGTGAGGTTTGGGTATGAATTATGGCCTATTTATTTTAGTAGTCTTATCTTTCTAAATTTAGGGGGATCCCTTTGTCATTTGCTTTTGTGTGGAGTAAGAACAGTAGTTGACCTTCCTGATCTTAAGTACTTTCTCAAAGCCTTAGAACCAAGGCAAAGCCCTAGGAATGCACATGAGTCACCTCTGAAGAAAAAAAAAACACCACAGCTTTAGCTGATGTTCCAGATGCTTCTGGAAAGCATATCTAGTGAGGACTGGTGGTGGTGCTAACAGAACAGCAGCTATAGTACAGCTGGCGGAAGCCTGTCAAATTTCAGGAATAGTCTCTTGACAAATAAACAGGTGCACTTAGATACAAATCTGTATTAAAAGCTCGTAGAGCTTAGACTGGACAAGGACTTTGGCCATAAATACAATACTTCTTTTTTTGCCTTGGTTTTGACCGTGGGGAAACGAAAGAATATATTACATTTATACGAAGAAGTACAGGCCAGTCATGGCTGACTTTAAAACGTGTCTTCAGTTTGCCTCCTTGACACCTGTAGGTGTCTATTCTGTGTGTAATCTTGTCCCTTCAGAACAGTGGCTGACAAATTGTATATCACCTCCTTTTCAAAATAGCAGCTGAATCATCTTCCCACTTCAGAAGGAAATTCTCTCGCACCTAGTGTTTCTCTCCTCACAGTGAAAAGCACGCAATTGGTAAGCTGTCTTTTTTTTTTTTAAACTCTTACCATTAAGTTACACCCTGCCTGGACAAATATGTAACAAATACTATGTGTAGTGTTCAAGTCCAAATAAGCACTATCCTCTAAACCTGACAAACACCGAGCAGTGTCTTAAGGAAAAAAAAACAAAACAAAACAAAACAAAACAAAAAAAAAAACCCAAAAAACCAACCAAAACTGAATCTTGTGTTTTCAGAGGCAGGATGTCAGAGGGGAACAGCAGGTGTAACGTGTCACCGGAAAATTACAGGAGAGTCAAAATCGTCTTAAAACCTTAAAAGCTAAAGATCTTTCTTGGTTTTGACTGACGAGCTGGGTTTTGCTTAATGGAACCTTTCACACACCAGTTGCTATCGTCCTCAGAAGAAAATGGTGACCAGGTAAGAGAGATGCTTCTAACTTCCTTCTGCAAAAGGTGTTTGACCTCCTCAAAAAGAATTACTGTTGCAGAATTTTTGCAAATGCACGAGGTTACTAGCAGGAACTATTGCCATTTGGGGATGGGAAGTGATTACCGGAGTAATCAAGCAGTTACAGAAGGGGCACTGAGCTTGTACGAGCTATGGTCCCATTTGAAGAACAAAAAAACTGCCAGTAGATCCTAGCTAGGAGTCGACATGGGTTTATGGATCACTTCTGTAGCATCTTCATACTTGTAAAACAGTTGCAGCAGATTTTACGGTTCAGCAATCTATCTCGACTGGTATTCGGGTAGTGTAATTCATGACAGTCTGTGGGAAGAGATCTATGCCTTCTCAAGGGTAAGTGGTCTGCAGAGACTACGAGTATACTAACTACCGTTTCTAGTAGAATTATTGCTTTAGTTATAATTGTAAAGTTTCACGTTGTCTTAACAGCACCAGGTCTGGTATCCATGCTGATTTGTCATGCTGCTCTCTGTCTGTCTGTGAACCAATGTGATATGGGTTGAATCGCAGATCACAAACTTCGGTCACAGTACCTAGGATGTAAAATAGCGTGTCTGTTCTAATCCGGGTAACACAGCAATACAGACTTGGCCTCGCTTGTGAAGGCAAGACCAGGCAACGGTTAGACTCTCAACTGGTGGAAGACGCAGAACGCAACTTGGAGATGTGGAACTTCTGGAAATGGAGCCTTCTTGAAAGTGTTTAATGCGTTAGCTAACGTGACAAAACTTGTGCTGGTTTGGGGTAGAGGCACCGACTAAAATCAGGGCCCTGCGTGTCAGGTCCTGTACAAATGCCAGTGGGGATAATTTTCTTACCCAGACAACTTAGAGTGGGGAAAAGATGAAGTGACCTGACCTTGGTTACCTCATTCAGGTGGGTGACATGGCTAGGACTGGAAATGATACCTGTCAGCACCTAATCTGTTGTATTATCTGCTAGACTACACTTTATCGCTTTGCTGAAGGATGGATAATGGTTTACTGTTATTTCCCTCAAGAGCAATCGCTTCGTCCTCGGTGCCTTTTACAGTGCTTTTCTGAGCTGTTATTATGCTCCTTATCTGACTTTTGCTCATTTTTTTACATATGATTTCCAGTCCACCCTCAACAGTCATGGCTATGTCATAATGTTCTCTCTTATCTCCTTAACCTGCATTGCTCTGAACTTCCTGTCTCCAGGAGTTTCTCTCGCTATTTTTGTGTGTGCAGGTGCCTGGCACTAAAAAGATGCCTGATGTATACTACTTACCATCTTCAGGTGACTATTTGCAAGGACACTAGTGCCTTGCAGTTAAAGATGAAAGGGGTGTAACTGTGACTTTGCCCAAGAAGCCTTTGGTCTCTTTTTTTTTGTTATTATGAAAATTTTAATTGTGTGCTTGCTAAGGATTTGTCGTGCTTGTTCTTTCACTACGGTTCACATTCCTGTCTCACCATAATGTTAGTTCAGGCTGCCCTGAGCCAGATGGGGTTAGTTGCTGTACTGTAACGTGCTTCTTTGCAGTGCGTATTGGCTTTTCTCCATGTCTCCTGAATTAAGAACGTACTTTGCCAATGTTTGTGGGCCTAGGGAAGAAAGGATCCAGAAGGCTTGATAAAATGATAGAAGCAGTACCACCAGCAGCCTTCCTCCGTGGCCTAACGCTACCTGGAGGGTCCCGGGGAGAGGATATCCATCTTATTTGGGCTCACAGAGGCAGATAAGAATATATAAACGGATTGCTTTAGTGCAGCGTCCTCATCTGGGACCCAGTCTGATCTCTGCGTCTATTTGTCCGGCAAAACCTTCTGACCCTCATTGGGTAGAATTAGAATTATGGAGTAGTTCAATGGGAAGGGACCTCCAATGATCATCTAGTCCAACTGGCTGACCACTTCAGGGCTGAGCAGAAGTTAAAGCACGTCATTAAGATCGTTGTCCAAATGCCTTTTAAACACTTGCAGGCATGGGACTTTGATCACCTCTCTAGGAATTCTGTTCCGGTGTTTGACTAGCCTCTTGGTAAAGAAATCATAGAATATGTTTCCTAATGTCCTGTCTGAACCTCCGCTGAACGCAGCTTTGAGCCATTCCGGTGTCCCGTCACTGGATCCCAGGGAGAAGAGCTCAGCACGTCCCTCTCCACGTCCCCTCGTCAGGAAGCTGTAGACGGCCCCGAGGTCACCCCTCAGCCTCCTTTTCTCCAAACTAGACAAACCCGAAGTCCTCAGCCGCTCCACACAGGAGGTGTCTTCCAGCCCTTTCACCAGCTTTGTTCCCCTCCTCTGGACACATTCGAGGACCTTCACGTCCTTTTAAAATGGTGGGGCCCCGAACTGCACGCAATACTCAAGGTAGCATTCTCACTCTTTCTTCCGAGATAAAGAGCTGCCTTGCATAGGCAACCTCTCCTGTTTACAATCAAATTTTTGATCTTTGCTATGCACGTGAACATATTCTCTTATTTTGTTAAAAATCAATTGATTCCAATTG
>VZSZ01007953.1:630-12826 GCA_013398815.1 Ibidorhyncha struthersii | reverse complement strand
TTTTTTTGGAACAGATTATTGGTTGCTGTCTGGCTGAAGCTCTTATAAAGTAACCCAATACTCTCCCCTTCCAGAACACACACAGCAAATGCCTATTGCTAAGAGGCAGCAGTGACTCCTTAATAAGCTGCTTACTCGCTTTTATTGCGGTGACTCAGGAGCTGCTTCACAAGATGCAGGAAAAATTCCCCATCTTCATTCTGATTGCAGCTGGACTCTTGGATTTATCTGGTGAGTGATGTGCTTTGTTCTAATCTCAGTTGCTGTCTTTCTCCCTTCTTTTCCTCTGTTATCATTGAGCAGAAAAACTATGCTAAATATTGTGCCGTCAGTCCCAGGTGAGGACAACAATGAGATGAAGGAACAACTCTCTGTGTTTGTGCAGCTGTGCTGTTAGGCTCAAGATTTAGCTTAAACCGTTTCTGTTACAGCAGTGCTAGTTAGCGGCCCCAAATCAAGATACAGCCGTGCTACTTACCCAAGCTAAGAAACAGTCCATTCCCCAGAGAATATATTGTCTTTTTCAAAGGGGAGAAAGCAAAGGAAAAACCAAATCACATTTCACAAAGTAGGTCCATAGCAGAACTGAGGATCAAACTTGTGTCCGCTAAAGCCTTGTTCAGAATATACTTTTGCAGGCACAACTGTCTACCGCATGAAGCACGGGCTCCCCTCTTCACCGTGCAGTAACACGTTGTTGTGCATTTTCTTTGGGAACAGCTGGCCTGTCAAGCATTTCTGACAGCATGAAATCAATGATGAGTTTCTAATGTTGTCGTGCCTCAAACGAGTTCCTAGGGCTGCTGTCACTCATTGCAGGTAACCAGTCAGCCTTTGCCTTCTACCTGTCACTGCGTTCCTGTGAGCATACCCTGCAAGCGTACATAAAATCGACCCGGCTAATTCAAGCAGTCTTGTGTTTTCAGGCAGACTATTCTCTTCAGAAAGNGGGGGGGGGTCAAAGAATTTTCCCCCTAATTAGTAATTCTATTCTTTTGATGGGTTTTGGTTGTTTGTTATGTTTTTTTCAATTACATTGTCCCCCTGCAAGGTGTATTTGTGGATATTTACACCACCTTGATTCAGTAAGTGCATGTCTTTGCAGACAGATTGCTTGTGTTGCTTTGCTGAGTTGGGGCTAAACCGCGGGAGTTACATTTGTTTATACAAAACCACAATTCAAAATATTTTATAGGTTTAACATACCAGTTTCCATCATCCATTAACTTCCACTTCTTTTTTAGCAATATATCAGCTTTTGGGGTTCCCTTATACCAGCTTACCCTGCTCACTGTTGACTGAAAGCAGTACTGGTTCCCCAAATGACCGCAGGGAAGTTGTAATCTCTTCTTAAGGCACTGCACTTGGATGCCTGTACCAGGGATTTCATCTGAAGTAGAACTGCTAAACCTCTGCTTTGCCTTTGTCAAAAAACACAATTTAAATGCATAACACTTAAATGCATAATTACTTTTTAGCTTTCAGATACATGTATTTGCTGGCAGGTGCCTAACGGAAAAATGCTTGAAGTTCTTGGAGAGGAAAGTACATTAATATTCGAGTTCATGGTTTGGCAAGTCTGATTGGGAATGTCAGCCTTCTGAATGGGAAGACAGAAAAAAGTAAAATATGTGGATAAAACAATAGCCTTTTAAACCGTAGGTCTGCCTCTTTAAATGACAAAGTGCATTTGTTTTGGGAAGTTAAAAGCAGAGAAGTTTCTGTGTTCTGTCTGCTCTGTGTCACTTCCACAAAACAAACCAGCTTTGTCCTACCTGGTCACCCAGTATGAATCAAGAAACTCATCATAGGACTGGGCTATTGGGGGAGGAAGAGTGGTTAAGGAGGGCCAGGTGAGTGAGCTCGTTCACGTATACGTTAATCTTCTTTTGTTATTAAAGAGCTACCAGCCTGTCCTCGGGCAACCTAAGGGTTTCATTCTCACTGCACCTTCGGCTGTCACTTATATCCTTGTACACTTAAGGTAGAGGGTTCCTGTCTGGCTGGTTAAGGCTTTGCATCAGTATGGCAGGAGTATGAAGTGTCATCTCTCACATGACACTGAATATAAACACTAGAGGATGTGATTTATAGCAGCTGGCTGTAAGAATGGCAGTGCCAAAACCGCCCATCCTCCCTCTAGTATGGTTCTGACTGGAGCCAGTGGCCGCTTAACTATGCTTCCTGTTCAGCCTGTTGCAAAGTGCTGCTGCAAGCTGTTAAAAGTTCATGGACAACTGAATTGGCAAAGGGCTTGTTTTCTGTTCATTAGGTGCCTCCAGGAATGAACGTCATGTCAGTGAAATATTAGGCCTGAGCTTTCCTGGAGAAGTCCGACCAAGAGCCGAGAGCAGCCCGGTGCCCAGCGAAGTGTTTTCCGTTACAGAAGATAACTTGGATGAGGTGACCTTTAATTTTGAGAGTCCAGCAGCTGATCCTACCGATGAAATGGCAGCTGACTTCATTCCTGTCCATACAGAGACAGCTGCAAAAAGAACAGCCGTGCTGCCTAAGGACTTGGTCACAAACTTGGAGGTGCCTGAGCAACTGCACGCAGAAGCAGCAGCTTTAAAACTCCAGGATGGACACACGTTTCCTAGCAAGCTCTTGAGTAGCATAAGCAGCCCTGTCTCCACAGACGGATCACAGGCTACCACACATCCAGAACACCCAGACAGCTCACTGCAAGGAAAAACAGAAAACACTACTGAGGCTCATTTCAGTCCTACCAGCTCTAGCGCTGGGCTGCCCCCGCCCATCCTCAGTGGAGGGACACATCAGGACTCTCCTGTCTTTACCATTCCTGTTATCAGGCAGATGGAGAAGCCAAGTCCTAAAACCTCTCTTCTGACTTCAACAGTAAATTTTCATCCTCCAAGAGAAGAAGTAGCAGCATCTCCATTTCCCGCCAGAGTTAAGATCGCTCTTGAAAGTGCAAGGGTGGATTGGTTACCAACAGGAACACCCCCTACTAGCAAAAGGCCAAAAGACACAAATCCACGAGTCCAGCCTGACAGGAAAGCTGGTGTGACACCTGTATACCTGAAGAAGACGCAGAATATAGATGCTAAAGTTACAACTTCTGCATTCTTACAAAAGCCAGCTTCAGGGACCCTTGATGCAGTCCATTCCAGAATGGCACAGACAACTGCTATTCAGTTTCCCCCTATTTTCCCTCTGAAGCAAGAAACAACAGGCAGTAAAGCCAGAAACTCAACAACTGCTGTAGTAAATGGTTCTGGAGACCCAACCCGGTTCCCTGCTCTTCAGACACGCCCACAGGGAAATGTACATTCTTCATTATTGATGCATCTGGAAGCTCTAGTTCATGATGGCTTCCTCTCATCTCCGTTTCAAGGGCCCATTAGCACAACTGACAGACAACAGCCCCTCTCTTTGTCCCAGACTCTCAACTGTACTAAACAACATGTTTCCCAAGAAACCGACAGGAGGTCTCAAGAAATCACAGTTCTAGTTTTGCCAAGAGATGCGGATCGTCGGACGATGACAAGTAAACCTGAAAAACCCAGATCCCCTGAGAGCCCACAGGCTTCTGCTAATTCATCCTCATCAAGCCTGTCATGGATTTCCACATTAAAACTTTCCCAAACTACTAAAGAGCTAAAAGGAGTAACATCTGCGCTCTTTGCAGGTACGTCTACCTTCAAGAACACAGTCCTTCAGCCTCTAAGCACTTTTGATTCTGTTCGTGCAAGGCTTCGGCCACCAGGTACGTCTTTTCCTGCTTATGTTGGATTGCAGCTAATGGGCATCCCCACCTCTGCTGAGAAAGGACTGCACGTACCAACTTCATCCACGTCTACCGGTTCTGGGTCTCAGGGTCAAGGCATTTCTGCCCATCCTGTGTCTCGGGAAGCCTTCCCTGTGGTGCTGCAGGTGAGCACAGTGGAAGACTCCAAGAGAAAGGAAAGTATCCCGCAGCACATAGATAAAACTGTTTCTCCCCCACTGACTCCACAAGCCAGCCCAGTCCCCAGGCCCTCTGGACTGCATGACAATGGGAACCAGAAAGTTCCTCTTCACAGCTTTGCCCCTGCGGCCTCCCAGATCCAGCAAGCTGGCAGCCTGGCAGCTTTTGCTTCAAAACTGCCCTCGCTCCATGCACAGGGATTCCGATCCAGCTCAACAACAGCACATCCTGAACCAGCGGTGTCCACTATTTCTGATGAGATGCCAGCGTATCTGGCACAAGCACTAGCGCAGCAGTTGGGTATGTCACATGATGTAGCTACCAAAACCCTCAGTGCTTTTAGAGCTGATCAACTTACAACGCTACCATCATCCCCATACTTGTCCTTTCTGCTTAAAATTACTAACGGCATGATATGCCTGCAACCCGTGCAAGATTCCCCTCTACCTAGAAAATTCCCAAATACCAGTGTCGGGGGCCTGATTTCCATTCAGCGAATCCTGGCAGCGTCAAATGCTTCAGTGCTGGACCTTGCAAACATAAAAAATCTGAGTCCTTCTAGCTTAATCCTGGTTAAGCCTGTATTTATCCTTTTGCCCACTGACAGACCAGATTTGCAGATGATGCCCTCTCCTGAGGGTGAAGATGACCACAAAGCTGCCCTCTTCATCACGAACGAGCAAGATCTGAATTTGAGTACCCCTGAAAGCAGCCGTGATATCCCAGTCAGAACTAGTTTCTCTTATCCCACTAGTAAGTCTTTGAGGCCTGAAACTACTCGCTCCACTGCATCTAACCAACAAGCAGAGAAAACAAAAGTAACTTCTCAGCCAGTGCTAACTAATCCTAATTATACAGCCATGGCAAGTCTGTTTCAAGCTGTTACCTCAGCATCAGATCATTTGCTGGACCCAGGGGTGAGGGTTAGCACTACAGTGCAGGCCATGCACCTGCATAGGCTGCCTGAAGAAATGCACGTACCTGCTCCCAATTCCCAAGAGGCCAAGGAGTCCAATTCGCTTTTACCTAATGGTGTGTTAGCAGAGCCTTTCACCTCCGCTGCACCGCCATTGGTAGTGTCTGCACAGCATAGCCCCCGTATTTCCCCCAAAGTATATTCCACTGCTGAAAAGCCACATTCTTCTCCTGTCATTCCTTTACTGTCAGCAAAGGGACTCCCTGATTTTCAAATGCCTGCCCAACTTCCGTTTACTATCACAGGGTCTGTAGATCAGGTTCAGCACAGCGAGAAACTAATGCTGCGAACTACTGGCCATCACCAGGGCTTAGCGACCGCGCCTTCCTCTGGCCATGCACAATGCACGGAGTGTTCGACCTTGCACTCAGCTGGAACCACAAAATCCCCATTAAAGATGCTCACGAGCGTTGTGCCTTTGCAGTCCGCATCACAAAGCCTCCTAAGAACTGAGTCACTTCGAGTTCGGTTTGTACCCAGCACATCGTCAGCTTTCTCAGCACTTCCAGCTGGAAGTGATGGCAAAGATTCAGCAGCAGGCAGCACGGCCTGTTCAGCAGGAATCGGTGTGCGTGCTAAAGCAGCACAAACCCTCGCCGCTTCTATAAAACCTGATCTTACTGAACATTTGGAATTTACGCCCATTGTTCCTAAACCCTTTATAATGTCAGAGAGACCAACGCTAGCACCAGCACATACTCCATTTTCAACAAAGGTCCAAATGAAAACAGCTGTTTCTGGGGAACTTTTGGCTGCAATTACCCGTCCAAGGGTCTATACCAACTCTCCTGCAAGCCCACCTTCACCTATATCGACACGTGTTCCCCTGCTATCAGCCGTAAAACCTGACCAAATCCTTCGTGCCCCTACTAAATTGTTCTCACAGGCCAACATGGGAGAAAATACAAAGCCGACTGAAATCAGCACAAGTTCAAGAAAAATAGGAACTGGTAAATTCTCGGGAACAAGCGTGTCTCTGTCAGCCATGTTTAGCACAAGGACACAGCAAGCCCTTGGGAATCGGGTTGTTTTAACTCCGGTACAAGCATCTGCAGCGTCTGCAGAAACTAGTATTGCTCTTGAGAGACAGCCTAAATTGATACAGACCACATCACAGTCTCCATTAGTAATGACTTCTCTCTCTGCAGCTAAGAATGATTATATTGCTACTTCACTTACAAACAAAAAAGTGTTTCTCCTGACAACATCAACTATCCGATCTGATCCAAACAGGGTGCTGCCTACAGTTGCCAGAGTGAACAAATCAACTGTGGTCTCTACATCAATGGGGAAGAGTGAGGACAGGTTAGCGAAAGGAGATGCAGCCACCGCTAGCCAGCTGCCCCCTCAGGCACCCGTGTCTTCGTCACATCAGGCATCAGCAAGATGCCCTTTGGAGAAGGTATCACTGGAAGATAACACTGAACAGGAGACTGGTCGTTCCAGCCCTGACACTGTTACGCGTGCCACGGGACAATCTACAACAAAAGCATTTTCTGACTCTGCTAATGGGCTTATAAATAAGGCTACTAAACAGACCACTGTTGACAATAAAGTAGCTGTCAGTGATGCTGAGATGCTTCTAGCCGGAGATCTAATCCAGTTGCTTCCAACCCCGGAGAGCCCCTCATATTCTTCTCGGAGTCTGGCAGCGCTTGCGCCACATGGGAATTCCTTGCTGGGTGTTGCCAGCACTAGGCAATCTGAGAGGCTGCTCTTGAACACAGAGGCAGAAGAGATGGTTAGGACAAGTGAAGAAACAGAAGAAGCAGCTGAAGACTTAGTAACTGTTCTAACACTGCTGGATTCGGAGCCCAGTGCACTGCTGAGTGAATCGCATCAGAGGAGGGTTTTGCAGTCAGATGCCACCGTTCTGAATGGGTAATTATCTCAGTGTAGTTGCTGCTGCGTATTTATGCTGTGTGATTTAAGGAGGGGGAGGTTAATAGCCAAATTGCTCCATGGGCTCACTAACACGGGTTTGCTGTATTGTGGTTTTAAAAACACTTAGTTCGTGTAGCAACAATATCACATTAAAAAAAAGGGTCTCTTCACAGTTCAGGTATTAATGCTGTCCTTCAGACCTAGTTTTCTTTTTCACCATAGCCTCTGATTCTCTGCCCCTCCTCCCAAAACCAATCGACGTGCAGTTTTGCAAGTGGGAACATTTGATATTGCTCAAGTGCTCAAATGCGCTGACAAAGGTGATAGATATTCCCACACAGTAAAACGCTTCCAAGTTCCCCCCCGTTCTAATGATTTGACCGTGCAGCGAGGCAGGAGCTGGGAGGGTCTGTCATGTCAGGATCTATGTGTTACTCGTTTGTTTCAACACAGTTCGGTTCCATGGAGGAAACTCACCCTGCTTCTGTTTTGTTCCTAATGTGCTGTGGAGCCTGGCTGGGCCTCAGCTTTTTTTCCTTCTTTCCCTAAAGCCTTGCAGTTGTGAGTGATGATGTCTGCGGCTCCGGCAACTACACCGTGCAGATGAGCCTGCGCCCTGCTGCAGAAGCAGACCCTGAGGCCGAAGGGTCCGCGCCTTCCCAGGAGACTTTCCTGGCTTTAATCGCTGTGCAGAGCAATAGTAGCCATCCCGTGCTCCAGGTCCAGTCGTGCTGTGTGACGCCCTCCGCCAGCCCAGGGGGACCAGGTGCCATGTGCTGCCTGTTCCGCAGGTCAGACGTGGAGCCGCAGGGGTGGGCGCAGCAGCACGCTGCTTGTGGGGCCTGGGCTGGGAATGGGCTGATCCTCAGAAGGACCCTCTCTCTTGTAACCTGTGGCTGCGGTCTGATCTCGTTGGAGTTCGGAGGAAGCTCAAACCAGCGAGAACGAGTCTGAGAGGGCTCTGGTCTCTTAGCGGTCTTGTGATTAACACCAAGGCTTGACAAGACACCTTCACCCTTTGATTTATGTAAATAAGCCATCCCGCTTCTCCACACCGTGCTGTCACAGATGTCAGGTTTACAGCGTCCTCCTGCACTTTCTGCTAAGGTGTTGGCCCAGCCCAGGAGTGGAGCAGAGCAGTCCAAGGATGGGAGCCAGGCTTCTCCACAGGCCTCCTTTTCCCCATCAGCATTTGACAGCTTTTCTTGCCTGACCTTTCTGGGTTGAACGCAGGGAAATTGGAGGAGTCGTTACTTGATGTTTGTAAAACCAGTGGGGTGTGAAATGTGCATTAGAAGTGCTACACATTATTGTCATCAGTAAAAGAGCTTTGTCATTTGCCCATATTGGCTATAGCGGGAGATCACCCCTGCAGTGCTTCTGAATTTGGCTAGGTCAGAGGCAGCTCTTCTCATACTACAGCAGCCATTTTAACAGTTGTAGCAAAATCAACCTCCAAGAAACAAATCTGCTGCTCTAGGACCGTGGCCGCCACAGCAGGGAGGGGTACAGCCTGAGACGCTGACATTTTGTGGATTTTTGTTTAACTCTGACTCTGTAGATGTAGGTACCTGTCTTAGAACTTGTGCAGACCTGTGTGAGCAGATCCCCCTCTTCCCTGCCTTGAGTCAGGGAGAGCTGGAATTTAAAACTGTTTGCCGTTTGTCCTTGCCAGGTTTCCATTGGAATGCAGACACATCCAGTTACTGCAGAGCAGTAAGTCCAGAGCTGCTAGCTTCACCATCCAGCTGTTCCAGATGCTGAATCACCCGGTGGCCTATTTGCACTGTGAGCTTAATGTCTGCCTGCATGGCAAAACAGGATGTGAACAGGTAGGTGGGACAGGCCCATTCTCACTGGTCTAAGGAACTTCTGGAAAGATTTGATGCTTCCAGCAAGTACAGTCAATTCAATAAAGAATCTTGATGGTAGATCATAGAGCTCCACCTTCTTGCAGCTCATACAGTTCTTTCTTAATCTCCTGCATACTCTGTCTTCTAAAGCCCCGGCTGAATGTCTACTCTTGATGAAGCTAACTGAGCTGACAGTGCGTTATTTTCACTTTATGTGTACTCAGTGTAAGAGGCATGTCAACAAATAAGCAAGTAGCAACCTTATAGGAGAATTGCAAGGGAAAATCTTAGCAGAGCTATGTAATTTTGCATTGTAGAATTACGTGAAAGGGCTCAGATCTGTCTCTGGATTGTCCTGGGTCTGGGATATGGAAGTTTTCAGGCTTCCACAAGCTTGGAAGGCTTGGGGATAAGGCTAGTGTGAAACACTTGGCACATTGCCTCATACTAAGACATGCTGTGAATTTAAAAGGCACAGCAGTACAGAAGTAGAGCAAATACGTGTTTAAGAAGGATGTAGAAGAGAAATTCATGAAAGTACAAGTGGTTGAGCTGCACAGTAGAACTAGAAAAGCTCTGAAAGTTCAGCCGGTCAGTCTGAGCCTGCTTTTAAGAAGCTCTGGCAGGAATCAGAAAATCATTGCATGGGCACGTGAAGGATGAATGTCTGCATTTTGTGTGTGCCCTGCTTGCTCTAACAGTACTTTGTGGCCTGCAGAGCCAACCAGCGGGCCTGAAAAGAGAATTGGACTCTCTCGGAAAGAACTCAGCCACCTCCTGTAACAAGGTCACCACATCAGGACCATCCCGTACCTGGTCAATCCCTTTGTTAAAAGTCTGGAAGATGAGTTCGTGATCTGGAATGGTAGCAATAGTTGCTAATCCCTAGGGAAAAAGAGTTAAGGAATAGAGATTTATATGTGGGCTGGTTCAAGCGTTACGCATCTCACTTTTTGGAATGACAGCAGAGCTAGACAAAGACTGAATCTGAGGAGACCTGCGCCGATCAGCACTGTGGTTGCTGTGGAACTGCACACAGTTGCTAGTGCAGGAGATTCTGTTCAGGCACCGCCAGTATGCTTTCAAATGTTTTTCATATGTCTTTCCCAGGACTGCTTTGAAAGCGTGGAGCCACTTCTCCAGCCCAGTGACAGGAACAGCTATGGGAACCTGCACAACTTGATCTCATTTGGTCCAGTTTTGAGAATGAAGAACAAGTTTCTGTATGAACCTGTGGAAGGTGGGCCTCCTGCTTTTTCTTCTCTCTCTCTGTCCCTCTCTTGCAGAAGTTTCTGTTCTACTTTTCCTGCTGTAAGAAAAACAGTACGCTCTTAACAACTTTATCAACAGCCAGCCGGTACGACTAGATTATATCCCAACAACTCCTCACCTTTGTTTTGGCCTTCCTAAATTCCAAACGTGATGGTTAATCAGCATCAGACGCGATAGACTTTCAGACAAGAGACACGGCCAAACGCATCCTCTGCAGGAACTGGAGCTTGAGGAGGAGGAGAGGGGACAAAAATAATGCAGTGTGTCCTCTAGCAGAAAAGACTGTTCCTGCATGTTGCAGTGTTTTGGTAAAACATATTGACTGAGGATTAGGCATGTCATAAAAAGAACTGAGAGAGATACTAACTCACTCCTTCAAGTGGCTGGCTTTTAGACGAGATGAGACGGGAGGAGTCAAGGTACAGGGACCTCCTTTTCAATATTTTTTTCTTGGCTTTGCAGCTTTTAGAATGAAAAGAGCAATGCCATCATTTTTTGTACTGAGCTTAGGGAAGAGTCCCCGTATTTAGAGGTAGTTATCTGGTACAGCAAGGAAACAACATCCCCAGGCAACTGGACCAAAATCTGATGTAAGAGCTTTAGGTGCAGAATGAGGTTGGTCGTGAGCCAGGAGCATTTTCTTTTTTCTTTCTGTTCGTAGGCGAAACATAGCAGCTGGTTAATGTTAATTGGATGTTTTCCAGCTATTAGAAAGGAGCGAGGTTGAACCTTGTACATCATAAGCATGAGACACTTCTTAAATCCACTGGCACCACTCCTGAGAGTCACCTAACGTCTTGCATCTTTACTTTTTTATGAAAAGAATATTTACTGCTGGGATCTTATGGCAAAGAAGGTACTGTGTTTGAAAAGGCACTACCCATTCAGACTACTCAATGGAAAGAAACTGAGCCATACCTGCTTGGCATGCTATAAAGATGAACGGGAGTTTAATCTTCTCTTTCTTCTTCCTCCCTCTCTTAACGCCGTTCACTGCTTTATTACTTATTTCTTTATTTCCAGGTCCTGATACTGCCATGCTGGCACCCATTCTGCTGGGGTCCCTTACTGGCTTTGCTGTCTTGGGCAGTGCTTTCATAAGCCTTTGGCTGCATCACAGACAGAAAACCAAAAACCTACGGTATCCACGAGTTGGAGAAATCCATGGCCTGTGAGCTACGAGCAGCTGACTGGTCCTGCAGATCCCACGCGACCGCTACAATGATCAGAAAAGCAACTGATTTTGCTTTGCACACTGTATTGCTTTTGTAGAGCTTCTGCTGACCGAGGGAGCAAGATATTCTATCTCTGCTTCAAGCACGTCTCTCCTTCCTTTCTTTCCTTCTGCATGGGCGAGTCCACAAGCTGCAGAGCAGAGAAAGAACTGTAGTAGTGGTCCAGCTATAAGGGAGAGCAGAGCTTAAAACGCAGTATGTGCAAGCACCAGCATGCAGTCTGTTCACAGAAATGGGAAAGCAGACGGGACATCAGGGTGCAAAGAGCCACGTAAAATAAAGCACACTAGACTAGAGCTATGTCATCGAGCAGAACAGATCGTTAGGAAAAATTATGAAACCAAGTTTATTGATTGGGAATGTGAACAGGACCCAAGAGCTCCAGAGCTCCAGCTTTTCTCGTGTCTAAGGAGCCGAGTCCCTTTATCCGTTTGCTTTATTCATGTTACTGTTTTCTCTGTTTCAGTGGAAGCAAGTTTCCATTAACTGCCTGTTGGTTCAAGTCCACAGAATGGGAGAAAGTTGAGAATGCAAAAGCGTTGTCCATAAGGCTGAATTTGAGAGCACATGAAAAGAACTCACCACACTCGACTTTTAGGCCCAGTGTCTTTACTGCTGTTGCCAGAATGTAGGCATAAAGGGGACCGCTGCCAGAGCACCTTGTGTCAAATGCAACAGAGAAGTAGCTTACACTCCCACCTGGATCAGTCTGCCTCCAAGAATGTCTTCAGATCTGATATCTAGCTAAAAATTCCGGGTGAAGACTCAATGACAATTACCCTTCAGAAATACTAATGAATATTTGCATTGCAGTAGCGCTGAGGAAACCAGCACCACAACGTAAAAAGCCGTACTACTTTTTGCATGAAAATGCACCTGAAGTGCCATTCCATTTGAAGTACAGCAGCTTCTTAGATATTCTTACAAATACCAGCGCTTTGTAGTTCTGAAGGAGTGTGACATAGTGCCCAGGTAGAGCAGCGGGCAAGTGGGGTGTCACATCCTGGACACCATGGCTGACACGATGGGGGCCATGGCTGGGGGG
>VZSZ01007952.1:10033-26716 GCA_013398815.1 Ibidorhyncha struthersii | reverse complement strand
GCACGGAGCTGCCCCCGGAGGGAGAGCGCCAGCAGCGGGGCGAAATGGCCCATAAAAGCGATCGGGAGGCTCGGGTTGCGAGCGTGGCAACGCATCTCCATCTTCTTTTGTGGGCAATGGTACTGTTCGTTCTGCCTGCATATGTCATCAGGAGACATTTCAAATTGGGTGAGAGTGTTTCGACCTTCTCGGAGGCAGTATAAAAGATCACAAACTACCATTAAAAGCGGATTCTGGTGTTTTGTTTTGGTTTTGGTTTATTTTGGTTTGTTTTATTTTGTTTGGGATTTTATTTTGTTTTGTTGTTTTGTTTTGTTTTAGTTTTAAATGCTATCCCGTAAAAGAGCTTGTGGTAAACGTCTCAACCACCTGTGGAAAGTGAGGATTTGTTATACTTCGATAGGCATGAAGTCCGAGACTCCATTTTCTTTACAGCAGCATAATCACAGCAATAAATACTAGTGTACTTCTATTGCTAAACTGTATTCTTCTGTTTAATTACATTTGCCTAATGGTTAATACAGTCTTTGTTAATCTACATTTCATTTAAAGGTTTATTTTTTAAAATGTTATTCCAGCCTTTTCAGTGCTCACTTTNGTGCTCACTTTATGGTATTACCAAGTGAGAGGCAAAAGAAATTAGGGTGGTCGTTTGTTGAAACTGGTGATGCACAATGTAGTCAGCTTACAGACTTTCCCCCCCCCTTGCCATTAAATAGGAAAGGACCTTTAAATCAACGTGAATTTAATACTCACATGACTTGCGAAGTATGCAGAATGTTGTGTTTAAATAAAAGAAAAAAATTCTGTCAACAGAACGTCTCCTATGAAAACTTAATGGTAATTCTGTGCTATGATTTTGCAAGCCGTAAAGTTTGTAAACTTCTACCTAATTTTAAAAAGAAAACCCCCTAATTTCTTAGAGTATGATGCTAGTGGAGAAATGAATACAAGTACGGATTACTTCTGAATGCCTTTAAATGCCTAACTACAAAAAGTTGTAAAATACTTGAATCTTTAAGGTTCCATGTGATTTAGCTGTAGCTCCCTCCTGACTTTAATAAATGAGATTCAGTGCTGGAAATTGTAGATAGGTCATGTGATAAAAGTCTCTACAGCTTTGAATACGAGAAGTCTTCACATCGCTTTTAATAATTGACATTGACTACATTAACTATTTTTAGGTCAAACCTTAATCAAACCTTTTCTAGAGTTAATTAAACTGTTAAGTAGTTAACTGGTGAAGTTTATCCCTGGGTCAAGGGTTGCCACCAAATGTTTTTTTTTTCCCCTTGACTGTCTTGATTATGTTAGACATTTGTAATGGCATTGCAGTTTTGTCCCTAATCTCTTTTCTGCTGTAAACACCACAGAAATGCAAGATGCAGGAAGAGAAAGACCAGTTGGCAGATGAGGCAAATGAGTCCTGTTTAGTGAACTTCCAGTTGTTTGCAGGAAAGCTGATCTTTCTTTCTAAACTCACTGCACGTTGTGTAAGGTGTGGATAGCTTTCAGAACTGTCATTGACATGGAAATATATTTGACCACTGATTAGAAAACTGACAGTCTTATCCCACTAGCCAATGAGAATGAAATGTAAAAGGAAAAGATAGTAATAAATACCCAGTTTTGTTTGATAGCTATGAGCATTTTCTATATAGAAGATTTGTTGAGTCCTCTTCATGGCTTATCTTCAGTCTTAAATTCACATTTTATATTTAGTAAAATGTCAGCTAGAAGCAGTCAGCATCTGAAGTTTTTAATCATACTTTTGATTGAGAGAATTTATTTTAAAGAGCTTCTTTGTATTATTTTGAACATTGCAGGCAAAGAAAAAATATTAAGCAAACTTCCTCTGATTTTTATACATGAATCTTTCTGTAGATGTTCTGTGTTGCATTGTGCCGTTACTCAGAGGGAAGAAATGCTACTTACAGTATTCCATCTAATTTATAGCATCTGTCATTATGCTTTCTGTGCAAAGGATGGCTTGCGATTTAAGTTTGTTTATTCATTGTGAGGCTGTTGCTTTGTAAAGGAAGTTGTCATTAGGCTCAGCATGTCTGGAAAGTATGCAAGTCCTCAAGTCTTCTAATCCACTGACTACAAAGTAGTTAAAGCTTCAAAGAAAAGGAACAAGATTTTGCTGCACTGAAAGAAGATGCATTGTTTGTTAATCCTGCTTTTAATTATTACTCATACTGCAGACTGCTGCAGGATTGCTAGTAACCATTCGGGACAAACATCAATTTAACTTAAATGATTGTCATTCCTCTTGATTTTGTCTAAATGTGTAAGTAGTTTGAAGTGAAATGTCCCTTAGCAGCTTTTTGCATTTACTTTTTCCAAGCCTTTGCCATGCACCGATATTCATTTGCAAACATCCTGCTAGATAGCTTTTCTGATGGTTTCCACAGACTTGGCTCACAATCAACCTTTTTCTCTTTACATCTGTTTGTCCTCCTCAGCTAGTTTGGGAAAGGGTATCCATTTTTTTTTTCCAAGTGATGCCTCCTGTGATCTTTTTTGAAGCTAAAAATGGCTGTATGTGACTCTTCTGGTGGCAGTAAAAGATGTTTTTCAAAAAGTCAGTGTGATCCCTTAGCTATAGAGTATGACTTTGTCTTTTAACTGGCAGTGGACAAAAGCTTTCATTTAAGAACACAAACAAATCTCTGTTGTAATTTCAGAAACAAATCTGTGTTGTAATTTCAGTGAAAATTAGAAATCACAGTAGAAACGCATTTCACGAATGATACACTGTTATTGTGATGGGAGTAAGTAGATGTATTCCACCTAATTTGGGTTTAGCTGGCTCACAGGGGGATGGCACTGCTAGTGAGCAGTTTGCAAAGCCTGTCGAAGAAGCAGCGTGGGTATTCCATAGACAGTTCCATGCTTCTGAGCTGGTTTAAAATTAACGTGTGTGTCTCTGCATGAGCTGTTGTGCACATATAGTGTATCGATAGCGTGCACACTGCTTCATGAAACAAAGAGGCTATACTGCTGTCCGCTGATTGAATTAATCTTCATTTATATTGATGCTTTCTGGTTTTGCGATATAAACTGTCTCAATGCATGTCTGTCTGTGATAGTGAAGTGTGGTATGCAATAGCTGATGGAAGAACAAGGATATCACAATATTACTGATTCAGTAGAAGGTATTTGAAGAACGAGCGTGGTCTTATGTACCTGCTCCCTCTGAGCTGACTGGCATCCCCTAAAGGTTTTGTGGTTGTGAGGGTGCCAATTCATGGGCACCTGAAGCTCTTTGTTTTAGTTACATTAGCAAGCTGACCCTGCTGGAAAGTAATCACAGAGAAAAAGGATTCTGCAGAAGTGAAAGACTACGTGGGCAGAGGTGAACAGGGAATTAGCATGATGAAAGAGATAAGAACTTTTCTTCCTCCACTGTATTGATTTATTGGAGCAACAGGAAGATGTTTTGTCAGGGTACTGCTTGCAGGAACAGCAAAGTGAAATCAGTGGGGAATGGTTCCAGACTCCACTTAGGCCACTGTCTAGTTTTAAAGTGTGAGTAGTCCAATCGGAAAATTAGATTGGGTCCCCATAGCTATTTTGTCACTGAGTTCTCCATTGATTTCACATGGGAGACATGCATCTAAGTACCATTTAAATTTGATACTTCCACTTCAGGTGATGTGAACTTGTGAAGAGAAACAACAAATAAATTAGATTTCTATCTTCTAATTGCTCTGTTTGCATACTTCCTTTTATATGAGCAACATAAACATTTAATTTTGTAACTCTAGGTTATTGACCGTTGTCCTCATCAACACTGCTCTAGGCTGTTCATTTAACAGTTCATCTGATAAGTATTATTTAAAGATGAAGTGGCTTCTTTAAATGATTTTCCTTACTTTTGGTAGTTTAATGCCTTAGCATTATTTTTTCCATGGTACGTGTATGTAAGTAGAGTGACTTAACTGGTTGTATAAAGACAGGATAAATTCTGTTAGAGTTCTCCTAAAACTGTGAAGTCTTACTTTTCAAAAAAAAATACACAACTGTCTAGTTGAATCATAAATCAAGATATCAGAGGACTAATTCCTTATCAAAGTAATAATGCAGTCACATATTCATTTACAGAGTAAATAGAGGACAGATAACATACAGCAAAAGACAGAAATAATTTTATCCCTGTTGCTTTAGGGGAAAAAAGGTATAAAAACTGTAGTTGTAAATGATAAATTTGATTTCTACTAGTCAGAAACAATCTTTCCTTCTGTATCAGATGAACTGTAAACAAAAATAAGTTCATCATATGTAAGTCTAAAAGTTGAATCACAGAACTCTACCCAATGCAAACTAATGAGACTGGCAGGCTCCTCCACTTTCCGTTTGATTTTGAGTTCGATGGATCAGAGGTCTCTCACATGACCAGCTGTCCCAATAGGCCAGAGGAGACTGTAACTTCTGCAGCACTGTTAGCAAGCTGCAATTTGGCAGGGAGGTCGCCTATTTCACTAGCTCACTTAGAGCTAGTAGCCTTTGGCTAGGGAGTTTTGCTGAGCAGGTGGGAGGAGGATGGGAATAGTACCAGTAGTAACATCTCCCAATGGCAGAATTAATGAATCTCCATTTTGCTCACAGTTTCAATCGCTGTCACATGCTTTCCTAGTATCTTCCTTCATGCTTCATAGCAGCTTCCCATAAATACCTGCAAAACTAATCGTTATCGCTTCTTGTTGTGTTGTCTCTGGAAACCCCTCATTTAAAGATGAGGTTAACCGTGTGCTATCATGCTGGTGACTGTTCTCTGTTTCTGTTTATACTGTCTTAAATTTGTCTTGTGTTGCAAGCTGTTTAGTACAGTTTAATACATCATTGACTAACCCTGGTCAATGCCTGGATTTCCAGTAAGGTGCAGGTATGTAAAGAAATAGTAATAGTCTGTTACTGATACAGTAAGTCCATGTCAGAGCACTATGATAAAACTGGCTGTCTGGGATCACCAGTGCTGGCACAAGGGGCTGCACACTGATGGACAGGAGGTCTGAGTCACAGCAGTGCCACCTTAAATCAGATGAAGGTGATGTGGGACTTCACTGGTTTGTTCTTTTGGATGTAGAGCAAACAAAAGTCTGACAGTAGAAGAATAAGACACCTCTGAAAGGAAAAAGCCAAGATGGACAGTTCTAGAAACATTCATCATATTTGTCTGGATTTGCATGAGAAATTACTGTTACGAGTGTATCAAAAGTTTTGCTGACTAGAGCAAGATCAGAAAATGAGGGGGGGGGCGGGGGGAAGAATGGTATTACTTGGCAGCCCAGGACTTTAACAACTGAGTTATTTTAAAATAGGTTCTGTGAATTTCTTGTGTGAACCAATAATAAACAAAACTTCTTGAAAGCTTAAGAGGCCCCAGCAATGTATAAAATTTTCCGCATACTTGATAATAGTAAAGTTTTAGCAAGAAGTTCTACAACGTAAAGAGAATGCCAAGATTTTGTAGTGTTTAAAATGAGAGAGTGCGTAGTATGGGAGATAAGTTAACAAATGGTTTTACTATGGTTGTTTCTAGTTTAGAAAAGGGACATGGCAGAACTGTGTTATAGAAAAAAACCTAACAATACTAGATCTAATGTGTCAGCAATGTTTCTGTATGTAGTAAACTTCTATCTCTTCTTAAAAAAACGAAAGCATAAAAAGGCAAATTAAGGCTATGCCAACAGATTTTTGATAGGTAATCCAAATATTATATCGTATACTCTTTTATTTCAGGCAGTAACACTTATGTTCTGATTATAAATGTGCGTTGGTTTTCACATTTTGCTGATGCATTAGAGAAGCATTTTTCCTTATAAAAACTTGCCTTGAGGTGCACCTACCCTGAGGTGTAATTGTCAAGTAATGGAAGACTACCCAAACTGTGTATCAGATAGCTGACTGGACAAAAACTGTCTATGCAAAATCCAACCCAGTGCTGGCTAGGCTGCCTGAACTGGCTTACCTCCTGTCCCCAGGAGCACCAAAGCCGGTGAGGGGAAGAGGACAGACTGGGTGGGTGGGGAGCTGGCAAAGGGAGGTGGAGGCAGAGGGGAGGGGGATCTACTCCTAGCACAGAGTAGCTTAAATTGCCGTGGGACTATACTCTTGGAGATATAAAATGTGATATGCAGAAATATTAACATAATTGTGTGGGCTAGAGGTTTTAAGAGACACTTTCACAATATCGTTATAACTGATGGCTGTCTAAGATTTGGATTCTGCAGACCTGAGCTGAACCTGTGCAGTTTAAATAAGAAAAATCTCACCTGCCTTGAAAGTCTACTCTGCAAACAAGTGTTTAATTAGTTGTCAGGTAGTTATTCTAACCACAAGTATTCTTTGTCGTTTCTCTTTGTGTTCGAGCAGTGGAATCTCCAGCAGTTGTTTCTTAAGCTGAATTTTAGGATTCTAGTGAGTTTTGTGTTGCATTGACCTAGGTAAGAATGAATAATCTTTTGAAATTAAGTATGTTAATAAAACAAGGGAGATTTTTTTAGTACAATAAGCAATGAAATGGACAAAAGGAGAGTTTTGCAAAGGTTCTAAAGATCTGTCAAATCTTTCAGTGTACTATTTGAATATTCAAGTGGTTGAAGAATTTGAGAGCAACAAGGATTTTGTATCATCTAGCCGTAATTACTCTTTTAAATCCTACAACTTTCTGTTGAGAAATACAAATCATGTTTCTTTAGAACAGACATGAAAGACTTTTTCATAAATTTGAAAAGACAAAAGGAGAGGAGTTTATGACAGAGAAACCAGAGAATTATGTTCCTATAAGAAATTTCTTTACAGGGGAACGGGAAATTAAAATCATTTGTGGTACCCTAGGAACTCAATAGCTGAAGGGTGAGCTTAAAAATTAAAAGTTATTTTAAAAATTGTAGTTATAGTGGTGGTTAATGATGACTCCTTTCATGATAGACCAGAATCCCTTACAAAGGGGAAAGTGGTATTTTGTAGATAAAATTACAAGCTTGAACAGGATCTGAACCAAACCTACATGAGGAAAATATATCTGCTGTTGTTTTAATTTTAAAAATGACTATGCTTCCTAGCTCTGCCTGGAAGCAATTTAATGCAACAAATTGATTTTTTTTTTTTTTTAAAGTATTTCCAGCCAGACCAGAAGCAGTAGTTAAATATCTTGAGAGGGTGAGTCTGTTCTTTATGCTTGGTTTTGCAAACTCAGTGAATTTGGATATTA
The DNA here is from genome assembly GCA_013398815.1 of Ibidorhyncha struthersii. Classification (NCBI taxonomy): domain Eukaryota; kingdom Metazoa; phylum Chordata; class Aves; order Charadriiformes; family Charadriidae; genus Ibidorhyncha; species Ibidorhyncha struthersii. The sequence goes on along the minus strand of VZSZ01007952.1, from coordinate 19,494 downwards.
ATATCTGAAATTGTAGATAGTAATTCAACCTGTTTTTCCAAAGCTGATCTCACATTTATCTTGTTCTCTTTGTGTCAATGTAGAAAAAGTATCCAAAAATCTGTTCCCTAACAAAGGTAACAGAGAATCTGTTACCAGCTCCTGATACTGTGGTTTTCAAAGCAACAAGAAAAAAAACCCACCCATATTTCTTTCAAATTTTATGTCTTGAGAGCTTTTGGATAACACTGTACTTGAGAAAAATCTGCATGTTTTTGTCAAAATGTTATTTAAGCATATATCAAGTGCAGAGAATGTTTTGAAGAGGATCATGTCAGTCAAAGTCAAGAGCATGTACAGGTAGGAAAGGCAGATTTCAGAAGTTATCATCTTGGTTTGTAATTGAAAAAGCCAAATCTAAATCTAGGAGCAATTTTGATTCTGGAACTTGGGGAGGATGTGTTTACACAGGAAAGGACTCCAAAAAGCAGAGGTGTTGATTTACAGTACATTTTCAAAATTACAAAAAGTGGAAAACGTTACCTCACATTTACTGAACACTTACTGTGCCCGCAGAGGTAGTTATTAGAAAGTACTAGTTCAGTGTGAAACCACAGAGTAAACTAGATGTAGTAACTTCTTCCTACAGACAAGTCTTTAGTGATCAGTGAAATACTTCAAATGTCTTCTTTGTTTGTGCTGGCCGTTGGCACGTGATTTATCATTTCTAGAAATAAACAGAGAAAAATCAAACCTCAGTACTGTGGTGTTAGGCTCCGCAGAAATTCTTCAAGTGCCTTTATGTCTGTTATATTTTTTAGGAAACTCAAGATCTTCCGTAACCACAGTATGATTGGGGAAAAAAAGACCAGAAAGGACCTTGAAAAGTCAGATTGTCCGTTCTTCAAGGCAGAATCACCTTTAGCTGGCATAACCTAGTCTCAAGAGGTGACACAACACAGGCTTAGTGCTTACTTATGCCTGGTTGTAACTTAAGTAAATTACTTCCTCCTACAGTTTATTCCTCTACCCCTTGTATTTATACTTTTTTTTCTTTTTGACTTCTGAAACAGTTCCTCAAACTTTGAAACAAACACTTTCCAAAAACTATCTTGTTTCCTTGTAGACATCTCTCCTCGGACACCCCCTTCTCCCTCCATTTTTTCCCAGCCTTTGCTCTTACATCATGTTTTCTGAATCTCATGGTCATGCTCATTCCTCCCCACTGGCCTTGCTCCAAAACATCTCTCTTGAAGCGCGCTAACCAAAACCGGTGTATTCCAGCTCAGGCTGCACCAGAACTGGCTAAAGGAAGAGGATTATTTCCTATATTTACCAGATGATGTGGTTTTTACTTCCCAGAGTGATGTCTGACTGTTTTGTGGCAGGGTGGCATTGCTCAAGTTCTGATCTGCTCCAGATCTTTAACGTGGAATTGTTGCCAAGTCCCCATTTGGTACCAGTGCAACAGTTTAAGAACAAAACCTTCTGCCTGTCTTCACTCAGTTGTGCATCTTCATTCCCACCTGCTCCATACCATTTTTTGCGGACAGTTTGTTTCATTTGCCAAGACCAGAATATTGGCAACACCTAACAGTTTGGTGTTGCCTGTGGAGTTCAGTAAGGGAGATATCCATAGCACTGAAACATGTGAAACTCCATCGTATCAGTTAACTTCCAAGTTAACTCTCATTACGGATTTCCAATGAGTTAGCATTCGTCTGTATGTTATGTTTTCATATTTCACCTATTAGAATGTCATGTGGGTCAGTTCCCCCCAAACTAATTATCACATTTCCTGCTGGCACTTCAGCTTCATACTGTCATTCAGTACTGGATAGGAGCTGTTGTATTACAGTCCTCAGGAGCTAAACTTCCCTCAGTAGAAACTCTTGTGACATGTCTAAGTCTCTGCTTCTGTGGTTTCTTCTTAAATAACTTGCTTTTCTGTAACTTAACTTTCTGTAGCTCTGGTAAGGTATGTCATTATACTGTACCAAAGAATGAGATTTATCAATTTGAAAGGCAAAGTTCAGACCTGACCATTTTCAAAGATTCAGTCTGTTGGTTTTTTTTTCTGAGTTCAAAGAAAGTTCTTAGAAAACTTTTTGCAAATGATAGTTTCTCTTTCTCTCTTAATATCACGTCTGTGTCAATTTAATGGATTAAAATTGTATCTTTTAGTGTCATACTGGTTAATGTTTTCCTGCTTCTTTTGCTCTTTAAAATCCCATATTGACTGAGTAGTTGCATTTTGCAAGACCAAGGCAATTCACTAAAGCTACTGTACATTTGGGAGCACATGATACAATTTCAATTTTAAGCATTAATATTTATCTGAAATAAGTTATAGGCTTAGAATGATAGAAATAATGTAAGAGTAAATATGTGCACTTGTCATTGTCTCTACAGGGTTGTCCTCAGTTCCTTTAACTTGCACCATCCCGTCCTCTTCCTTCATTTTACTTTTCTGTTCCTATGATTTTATTTTTTCCCCTACAGCATATTTCAGTCTGACACTTGGTTTTTTTTGTTTGTTTGTTTTGTTTTATTTCTGACTAATTCTTTGCCCATTACCTTATGCTTTAGATCTTAGGAATTCACAAATACACTGTGGTTGCCTACCAATGGTAGGAAGTACTTCAAAGCAATCTACAGTGCCTGTTTCTAGCTGTCTGGAAAAAAATGCCTGAACAACAGGTAGGAAAAATACCCCCAAACAGATGTTTTTCTGTGACTAACTGAGCCATTAGCAGCGTGTTCCTTCTTAACTGATGTTGCCTGAGAAACTGCTGTTATCAGCACCTGTACTTTTTTTGCATGGGTTGGAAGTGCAAAGCCAGGAAAGGGTGAGATGGGGAGCATGGCTCCAATGGGTTGGGAGTAGGCTGGCATGGATGAGCTTTTCTGAGCAGAGGAGCTGGACTGTGGTCCCATTTATGAGGAAAATAAATGTCTGTGTGGTGTCGAAATGGGGTTAGAGTTGTGAGAATGTGTGGCAGCAAGTATAGGGGAGGCTAATGCGCTTCTGAGCACAGACTGGCAGAGAATAAAGTTCTACTGCTGCCCTGCCAGCATGGCTGGTGGTATGGGTACTGAACTGTTCTCTGCTTGGGAAAGTCCTGTCTTATACTGTGGATACTTTTTACTTCTTCAGGACATACAATGTAAGCAAAGGCAATGTTGTTCACCATGGGTTGTATAGCAAGTTTTACTTAAGAGAAAGAAGGGAAGTGAAGTTGTGCCTGCTGCGGATTGGATATTTCAAATCATAGAATCATAGAATTGTTAAGGTTGGAAGGGACCTTTAAGATCATCAAGTCCAACCATTAACCTAACTTGACAAAACCACTTCTAAACCATGTCCCCAAGCACCACGTCTGCACTTCTTTGAAACACCTCCAGGGATAGCGAATCCACCACCTCCCTGGGCAGCCTATTCCAATGTTGGATAACCCTTTCAGTGAAAAAATTTTTCCTAATATCCAACCTAAACCTCCCCTGGCTTAACTTGAACCCATTTCCTCTCGTCCTATCACTTGTCACTAGGGAGAAGAGGTCAGTCCCCATCTCTCTACAACCTCCTTTCAGGTAGTTGTAGAGAGTGATAAGGTCTCCCCTCAGCCTCCTCTTCTCCTCGCTAAACAGCCCCAGTTCCCTCAGTCGTTCCTCATAAGACTTGTGGTCCAGACCCCTCACCAGCTTCGTTGCCCTTCTCTGGACACGCTCTAGCATCTCAATGTCTTTCTTGTAGTGCATACCTTGTCCAAATTTGAAACACTCAAAGTGGATAGAGACATGAAGGAAGTCATTGCCAATTTTACCATCTACAGGTCCTGTGACTTTGAGAGCCATATTAGTTTAGGAACAATGGTAGACTCTGCTTATCTAGGAAAACTAACATGCCTTTTTCTCTTCAGGTCAAAACTGTAGTTATGAAATACTAAAAATTATGACCTCCTTTATCTTTGTGCATGTCTAATGTATGCAGCTCCTTTGTGGGGTTTATTTGTGTTTTTTTTTTTTTTTGTCTGTGCTGTTTTTCCTAGTGTTTTTGGTTTTTTTGTTTGTTTGTTTGTTTTTTTTTTCTCCTTTGATCTGATTAAACAACTCTCTTTGGTGATTCTGAGTCAGTTAGGTCAGTCCTGGGCTTTTCTGTGCAGAGAACACCAAGTTTTTCTAAAGTATGTCATGGTTTAGGGATTTGGATGAATGTCCAGAAGGGACCAAGATCTGAGACTCCCAAATGTCTTTATTTTAAAACCATAATCTGGAAATGATCCTTCCTGAGTCTCCAGAGAAAAAAGCCAATACTTTAATTTTATACTATTAGGTTATTAGGTTCTCTCAACCATCAGGGTTCCCCTCCCTTCTGAAAAGGCGACAGTTTATTTTGCTGCTTTAACAAAAACGAGTTTAGTTGATTTAATGTTCTGTTTTGTGATGAAGTGTCTTACCTAGCTCATAGTTTAGCTGTTAACAAGATATTTATGACGTGGTAAGTATTCTCTGCTCTGTGGTGAATTTAGTCTTCAGAGTGGTGCAAAATGGTATATAACTATCAAATAAAGTAGTTCATCTTCAAATTATATGGCATTAAATGCAACAGTTTTAATTTTTTACTAACTCCCTAAATAAGTAGAGTATCTGGAACTGCTCAAAACTTACGTAATTTGAACTCTACTAAAGAATTTCAGATAGATTAATATTGCAAGTAGCTATCCAAGGGAGGAAAATTTTTAATTTAGAAACCAAGTTAAGTTCATACTTTTATTTTATGTGCAAACTGTAAAATACAGCTGAACACTAAGAACATATTCCTGAGCTCATATTTTCAGTACTCAAGACTCATCAGACCGACTTATTGAATGTTGTGCTAAATCCTTGTATTTGAAGTTGGCATTTGTGATATTTGCTTGGGAGTGTGCTGTCTGTCATATAACAACAGTGTTATCAGCAGATGTTTCCCTCATTTTTGCATAGTTTTTAGTGGTGTTTAACAATACAATGATTACAGTCGTAGTAGTTAAGACTCAAGCAACAGAAGCTTTCATGTTCTAGATGTTCCCCAGACACGCAAGGCAAATACAGTTATTTTTAAAGAATTCTGTATAAATCTCTGATTCACCATCAAAAGTTTTGAAAACAACCTTTTGGGGGGATTTCAGTTACATCTATGAACCGGTAGTCGTTTGTCTCTTTGTCTTTCACATGTACTAAAAAAGTTGTATGTGAGACTTTTCTGTTCCCAGCTGTGTACCAGCAGACTTTATCAGGCATGATTTGTGACTTTTTGAATTTTGTGATAAACAATAGAATAGCACTTACATGATAGGTAAGCAACTAGTGAACTATGTCACTAATTCATTGGCCATGTTTAATTATCTCTAAAGTGCCAGCTCATCTTCGCAGAAATAATTTGACTGGATTCTCAGAGGCTTCATTTTACTTGAATTTCAGTTACCTGAACATCCATTTCTGTGGAGTCCCTCTCTCTGTCTGGGTCTAGGCAGTCAGACCTTTGTGTACTGTAGAACAGTTGCTTTGGTCTCCATTCTTAATGTATATTTTCACTTGTGTGATTATAGCTCTGACTGAAAAGAAATCTTCAGTAATATTTGTTTTCCTGACTTGACTGTGTGTTTTTGCATTAAGATGGTTTCTAGTCCATCATATGGTTTTATTGATCTGGCAAACAACATGAGTGAACCCTATACCATCTGAAGCCAAGCTTACCTGTGTCTCCACGAAACCAGACAGGGAAGGAGGTACGAGAACCATGAGTTGTTCAGAACTAAGAACCTACAAAACTATTTTTGTAAAAATCTATAGGCTGTTCTGCCATTTCCCCTCCAAGCAACCATCTGCTAAGATGAACTTTACGAGACCTGATTTCATAAACATATTTTTGCATTTTATTTTGTTTGTAAACCAGTTATATGGTTAACACTCTCCTAAATGTATCTCTCATAACTGGTGCCACAAATAAAACAGTTTTGCCAGTGGCTTGCAAAGTTCATGCACACATAAGGATTGTATGACAAATTAGAGGCCTCTGCCTGTGTAGGAACCTAGCAATTAATAAAGCAGTGCTGTGTAAGAGTGGAATAGGTGGGGACAGCCATTCATCTGTCTCTCAGGTAATGGCGTTCTCAATTGCATGAGTAGCAGTGCTGTTCTGGAGGCAATGTGTACCTCTTGTATAAGACAGCCAGCAAAAGTTTATTGTTAGCCTTTATACCTCTTTGATGAAGGTAATAATGAGTTCTCAACTTTGTAAGAAACCCTCTCAGTGAGCATACAATATTTTTTTTTTACCTGAATAGGTGATGTGTATATAAAAAGAAGTCAGACCTACCTGATTTGTGTAACTTTATAAAAGTGGAACTGGAAGACGTTTCACTTGCTGGATATGAATTTCTGTGTTACTTTTGCAACCATTAGTGCTCAACATCTAAAACAGAGCAGGGAGCTGCAATTCACTGACACAGTTGTAGGTGTCAGTGATACTTGCTTTGTGGAGTCAGCAATGCCTCCTAAAACTCCTGTTGCACAGTGAAAAAACTTCCTAAGTGCTAATTAATTTTCAAATTGCACAAGAAAGTGAGATGCTCTTGTTTATCATACAAGTGAGGAGAGTGAGGCAGAAGGAAGGTATGTGAAGTGTGCTGAGAGCAGAGAGGTTTTTGTGTGAGCAAGAGTTTTCTGTATAGTGTGTCCATGAATATGTGGCACCAGGCTTGACGGTGCATGTACATAATATGATGTTTAATGGAGAACTTGGTAAAATTCTAAGAATAAAAAATAACAGATCAAAATGCTAAAATAAAAACCTTACACCAGAAATTCCTGTTGTTGAATTGGATTCAAGCAGAAGTCAAGCAACAAGCTTGCTTACATTTTTATCCGAGGAAATATGAAATTTAAGCTGTTCTTACTGCATTTCAATATCTTGGCATATATGTACCCTACTGCATTTAAGTAGCTTTGGCCTACTGCTGTGGTTCATCCTTAATGATTACTGGTTAAAAAAAGGGGAGAGGCAACACAGCATAAATAGCAAAAAATTATGGCATTTGTAGAGCAGTGTCGTGAGCAAGTTAATACTAACCAGAATTGTAAAGAGACATATAAAAGTCTCTTTGCAGGTTAAAACAGAAAGCATAGGAGAAAAATAGGCATGTCATAACTGGAAGGAAGCTTAAAAATTGTTCTGAAATGGCTGAGTCTAAGATCTTCTCTTGTTAAAATTTATTAGAAAATGGGAAGATGTACATGGACAGTTAGAGAATAACTGAATCATGGAACCATTGTAACTTACAGTTATAGGATATGTTTGGAGAAAATGACTATTTTTCAAATTGATATATCTAGCAATTAGAAATTTCCTGATATAGTTGCTTGAAATAATTTGGGGAACAGGAAAAAAAAAGCAAATTTGGCAAGTTTTGGTTTTTTTGTTTTTTTTTTTTTTTTCAAAAAGGCAATTCCAGCTTCCATCCTCACAAAGATGAAGTTAAACTACTCAACCTACTTAATTCCCATTGGTCATTATTTCCATATGCTATCATTCACTCAGTAAATAGCAAGCTTTGAAACTCCTTTTGTGGAGGACAGACTTTCAGGCTTCGGAAGAAGTTGAAATTATTATTGGCATAGGAGCAGAGATCTGGTCTCAAAGAGGAAACTGAGTGGTGGAAAGCTTTGTTGGGAGCAGAAAGCTAAAACGTCATCCAGGCACTCATTCTGCTGCTGTCCAAAGGAAGCAGCACCTGCACCAGGAGTTTAGAGAAGTAGCTATCGTAGATGTGTAGGGCGTCTGTGAAGATATTGGCTTGCCTTGAAGAAAGGGCTTGCTCACAATAAGTGTGTGTAATTTTTTTTAAATTTACAGGAGGAAGTGCATACCAAGAAACATGCACATCTTTAAAGGAAGTGGCAGGACAGTTACTTTTCTCCAAGTGGGATTTTGCATACTGCTGACTACAGAAGGAGTGCCGTACACTACTAAGGCATCTTGTCTGCAGTTCTTTTTTTTCCTCTCATCCTTTATTCTGTTAATATGATTGCAGAATGTAGAGGCTGATGCTGGCTACAGGGTAATACTACAAAAAGTGTAATGCCTGTCTTCAGCTGTTGTTAAGTTGGCATGGCTCTATTCCAATCAATGAAGTCACATTGAGGTTGTTAATACAAACAGAGATTAAATTTAGGATCTCTTAGACTTAACAGATGAAGTTTGTAGTTCCTGAAGATGTTTTGGATTAGAAAGTCTGTTTTCAAGCCAACTGGCCTCTCCTTGAAGCAATATATATGTTGTAAATAATAACATTCCTCTGGCCACAGATCAAGAGATAGGAACTGATTTAATCTTCTACATTTGTATGTCTTTGCAATTGCTTATTATTGGATTTCAAAATACCTGTTTTTTTGTCATTTTATTAACATTTAGTTAAGAGATGTCTGAATGCTATTGTTTGGATTACTTGATTACAGTTTATAACCATTCATTATTTGCTTTTGTTTTTTTCCTAAGGGTAGATCAGAAAGGTGGGGTATTTTAGATTGCTAACAGGATAAAGCTTCTTTTTGACACTAAAGGCAAATTGGTTAAAATGAAAGATAATTTAAAAATTTGTCTTAGTGCCTCTAATTTGTGCCATTCTAGTAGGTATGCTAATGAATGTGTAGATTTTCACATGCTTAGAATGACACGCAGGCTGCTCTGAATTTTGATAGCTTTCACTTGCCTAAATGGTTATTTTTCTAGCTTAGTTTAGTAGTGTATTGTCCTATACCTTTTGTTCTCAGGCTCACTCATCAGTATAAGGCTTGTGGAGACAGAATTTAAAACTAGATCTTGGTTGTGCTTTTTATCTTACTGGAGCAAGTATCACAAGAAATTTCTGTCTTGTATCTTGTTTAATTTACAGCTATTTGCTTATGTTCATGTTCATATCTACATTTTTACTGAGGGAAGCCTTTCTGAGAGTGCTGGAGCACTCAAATGCGGAGCTCGGCTGATGGTCATATGTGGGGTGGTTCTTGATGGGCTGGATTTACAACGGAGGTCAACCTGAAGAGGCAGATGTTCAGTTGCAAGATGAACTGATAACTAAATCTAATAGTGAAAGGAATGACAAAAATTTAAAACAATAGACCATTAGTTAGGCTAAACACTGAACAGACAAATGAAGTGGAAGTATGCACAATCTGGGATAATTAGCATAGGGATGGACCTCAGCTCTTCATGGAGTCCAGGCCCTTCTCAGAGCAAGGCTGACAATATTAAATGTTAAATATTCATTTGAGTTTTATTTCAGAGATACCCTTTCCTCAACAGCCTTTCTTACCAAGTAGCCATTCACAGTTATGACTCACAGCAGGAATAACTTCTGATTACTGTAGGCTTAAAGAAAGCCTTTTCCCACAGCTTCTTGGATTGTTAGAATAAAATAATTGAAATACGGAAAATAAACACA
>VZSZ01007952.1:0-10013 GCA_013398815.1 Ibidorhyncha struthersii | reverse complement strand
GCCCCCCCCCCAATTTCACTGAAACATTGTTCATCTCTTTCAGTAGTTCTGCTTTACAGTATCTTTAATATTTCCTTTTTTCTGACCTTTCAAGAATCATAATTTTGAATTCAAAAAAGTATGAGCTTCTGCCTGTAATACTTGATTTCATGTGTACTGACTTGACAGCCTGAGGTTGCCATCAACACTTTAATTTCTCTCTATGCATAATAGGAACGATACTCTGAGTCAGTGGGGAGTTGAGCATCCTTATTGTTTAATGCTTTGAAGATGAGGTTATATAGCTGTAATTACTTGTAATACCTGACCTAAGCCCTTTCACTTTAACAGGCAATGTATCCTTTTGTGATTTCTTTCATTTGCATTGTATACTTTAACTACATTTCAGAAAGACTTGTTAAAGTGTTGTTTAGCCTCAAGAACTCTTGTTCTGTTTAAACCACTCTTCTTCCTAATTGCTCTAGACCTGCAGGATCTGAGCTGCCATTATATTTGCCTAATATAATTTAGGTGAGTGTCCTCCTAGCCCATCTGTTTCTCTGAAAGGCTGACAGGTTTGATAATGGTTTCTGGTGGATTACTCTAGACCTAAACCTTTCATAAAAGGCTTTTTCTCCCCTTTTTCTTTTATCACAGGGCAATGTTTAAAGTCACACGGATCAGAGTGCAAGAACAAAAGGGAAAAACTAGTTCTTTGCATTCCAGTCAATATAAACTGCTGTAATACGTGTTGCATTTTGCAAATTTAGGAAATATTTACACCTGTATGCTGTGCAGTTTGGCCAGAATTTTCTAACTTGGATGTTTAAAATTGCTAGTTAAATTTAAGTCACTCCATTTTCATGGATACAGAGTATCTGCAGCTTTTGTTGCAAAATGCATATGCCTTTGAAATTTTTAAATAGTCTTTACGACTTTTTGTCTCATCGTGACACATCATGTAGAAGAAGAATATATTTGGTAGTCTACTTCCCATAAAAGTCAGCATTCATACCCTCCCATCAGAAAGGTGGCTCAGTTCCAATATAGTGTTATAACTGTGGCAAGCATATAAATTAAACACTAAATAATTTTTTGGTTTTTGTAATGATATGTTTACAGTGTCACTCTTTTGGTATTGATTTTGCATCTACTTTTAGGCCGAGGATTTTAGCCCTGAATATTCAGACTCACTTGGAAACCTGTCTTGCTGATTCTTGGCTGGTTAAGAGTTCCAAGTGGATGCAATTTAATAACCCTTGTGCTGTTTTGATTTGCCTCCCACAGCATCTGGCCTACATCTCTCTCCTGCTCTTTTTTTCCTTTCTAAAAGGATAGGTTTTTTTCAATAATTTAGACTTTCAAGCATGTCATCTGAAAGTGTAGCTTGCTCTGAAATTTCCCTGTGCAACGTGTCTTTTGAGAAAGAAGGCTTTCTGTATACAGAAGAAAAAGAACATGAACAGGAACCCGTGGACAGGGTGGAATGACAGGAATGCAGTGCACAGTAAAGATGTCTGTTCCTTCACACTGAAGTATTATTTAAACACATTTCAAAATTAAAATTATTTCATGGCTCACTGTGTTTGCTGGGATCCACAACACATTCAACTATTGGAGAGTGGCAAGAGATGTTTTAGAAATCAAAAATTGCTCAGCCTTTGCTGAGCAAGATGTTAAGTGCTGCGATGAAGTGTGCGGTCTTTTAACTGGCCTTATTTAAATTTGATTTAGTGATGATAACCTAGAGTGATGCTGCTTGAGTTTAGCTCTGTTTGTCATGATGTTTGGAAAATACTGGGTGAAAAGTTTGTTCATGTTGTGTGAAGGCACAAATTCTTGACAAAGTTGTTTTAAATTTTGGAGGATTGTTGCCTGCATAACCTGGATACTTGTCCTTTCGTCTTTCTGTATGTTTATAAGCAACCTGGTCTAGTGGGACGTGTCCCAGCGCATGGCAGGGGGAATGGAATCTTTAAGGGCCTTTCCAACCTAAACCATACTATGCTTCTGTGAAATACTTTGCTCTGATTTATGCCTGTTTTTTCCAGGACTGATGTCTACGTTATGTAAACTGGAAAGGTTGAAGAGATTATTTTGTTCTGTCCCATGCTGTGGGTATTGCCCAGGAGTAGCTGCTGGGGAAGTAGCAGGTGAATTGCACTTACTGTGGTAGTAGGTGGCCCTGCACTGACACCAGCAAGCTTCCATGCAAAACAGGAGAGCTGAAGGTGTCCATCCCAGCTTTGGCTGTGGTTGGCTTGCTGTCCTCACAGCAATTCCTCAACAACTTCAGACCATTTTGTACCATTCCTTGAAAATGTGAAGGTGGTGGCCCACATGTGGTACGCACAGCCCCATGGCTGACCATGCCTGCTTGGTCTGTGCCTGTGCGGGCAGCTAATTCCCCTGGTAGGGGAAGCAAGCTGTGGTGGGTCCAGGTGGCCTGTGAGGCACTGGGTCCTGCTGCCTCAAGGATTTCACCAACCTGTTGGCCTGGTTGTCCTAGCAGATGCCTTCTAGCTCATCTTCAGGTCTATGTTTCAATACCTGACACAAACTCTTACTTTGCACCTGCAAGCCTTGTTCCTGTCCACTTGGAGAAGGAGCTGGCTGTTGTGCAGTAACATGGCCCCCACCTCCTCGTTGGATGTGCTGATATTCATGAGCTAAACTCTCAAGCGTGGCTTAATATTTTCTTCCCTGATAACAATTCTTGGTGTTGTACATGTTTCAGATTTAGATAGGAAGATGTTTTTCTTTGCGCGAGTGCTGTCCCTGTGATGTCAGATAGGTGATCTTAAAGCAGAAAGTCAGTGTATATGTACAGTCTCTGTTTTGCGTAGCAGAATTGGTCACTGGTGACATTTTGATGTAGTCCTGTATACTTTCCCCCCTCCCCCTTCTCCAGCAGCCTGGTTTCCCTGATCAAATGCCAAATTTTAAGTTTACCAGACTAGTGCTCCTGTCTCCTCAATCAGCTTGTGCAAGGTAAAGGCTTGGCTTCCAGTTCTGTTTCAGCAAAGTTAGTTTATCCCAAAACACGGGTTTAATAGATGCCAAAAACTACACCTGAGCATGTGCCATTTCTGTAAATTATACTGGGACTTAGTACAAGTTATTTTGCCATTTGAATAAGTAAGTATTTTATTTTACTTTGTGTATAATTCATGAATTTTTGTCATGTTAGTAATAGTAAAAAGAATTAACCATGCATGCTTTCGTATAAATCTACCCTGTAGTTTTCCAAATTCTATTTTATGTACAGTCTCTAGTACCTACCATGCTTTTATCCAAAAGCAAAAAAAAACCCCTACATCACTAATGGAATTTGTAAAATGCTATTTGTACTACAGATTATTTCCTACCATTTTCTGATGGACTGAGGGTCATAATTTCAGTTTGGTTGGGAAAAAATTCCTAGTAAACCTTTCAGAAAAGAGGTTTTCACGTTAATTCATCCTGATAGATTTCATCAAGTTCTTGTTTAAGAATAGGAGTGGGGGTTTTTCGTTTTGTTTTGTTTTCTTCCATTTTGAAAAGCGAGTTAAGATCTTGCTCTTTTCTCTCTCCTTTTTTTCTTCTGGTGATTTTTATACTTCTGCTTTTCACAACAATGGTTTGATTGACTTTTATTCCATATGAGACCTTTGTAGAGAATCTAAGAAATTATTTTCCCTTGGTTATATTAGTGTTTTTTTTTTCTCAAGTGCCTAGTAAATGCTTAACTTGAAGTATACTGGCACAGTGTGCCTCTGTAAAATGCCATTTCAGGAGAATCTCTGTTCCAAATGGCCTTATAACCTCACCTTAAGTTAAATTTGACATCCCATTTTCCATAAGTAAAAATGGAATGTAGCCTGGCTAAGGTTATCTGAATTTTCAGTGGTGTAAATTACTTTGATGTCTTTTTCTTTTGCATCCATGTCTTTAATGATGACCTGTTGTACATCATTGCAGACAGATGCATTTCAGGATGTGCCTGCTCATTCTGGCTTCCCAATATGCATCCCAGGGTGTTTTGATTCCCTGTCAGGGAAGACTCTGTACGCACTGGCCCTACATACTTTGGTTCCCTTTGGAAAGATACTTGGGCTCTTGGACTGGGAAGAAATGAAGATGTGCACTGTTCTATTCTCTGGAGACTCAGGGGGTTTACAAGGTGTTCTGCAGAGCATTCATTCCTCTTGTTGCAGAGGAGAGATCACATCTCCCTCCAGTGAATCAGCTTCCTAGAGGGGCTGGTGCATTTACATTGCCATTGGGAGCCACATAAACGTTTCAGAATCTGGCTAAAATAAAAGACTTGTTAAAATAAAGGCCTCTAGGATGTCCATGTTTGACTGTGGAACTATGTTTATCATAATAGGTGTGGATTGAGCTCTTGTAACAGTGAGCCATCTTCAAGGTTGGGAAGGAAAGTAAGTGAGCAAAGGAATTCTTAACATTTTAATCTGACTTAGAAACATCTGTTTTTCTTGCTCCATGAAAAAACTTTACTGACCACTTATTAATGCTCCATCTTCCACCACGTTCCCCCATCCCAATTATTATGAAGGAATCAACATGTAAAAGTTATTTAGCAACAGAGTTACTGTGAGGTTTTTATCACTTCAGTAATCAGGTTGCTGATCCATTCCTAATGAACTCCCAGTTGCAATTTATAATTTCAGTGAAGTACATTACATAGCAATAGATCAAGTTACCCACCACCTTGAAGTGGAATGTTTTCAAAAGAAGACTTGTTTTGTGAATTCTGAAGAAATTGGTTTTCAGGGGAATGCAGTACTCTACAGAAAATAAAATTATGTCCCTGTCATTCTTCTGTGGTGAAGCACCAATTCTACTCAGGCTCTCCTGTTAGTAGTGCAGGAGATGGAAGACTGCCCTTCTCTCTTGTTTGACAGGCCATCATTTGAGGCTGGGAGTTTTGCCAACCAGTCACCTAGTGTATCCAGTTTCTAATTTGGGAGAAATGTTATTGAGAAGGTGGTTGCCTGACAACTCTGGCATTTCCTGGGGTTCTCGGATTACTGTGACACCATCTGATTGGTTTTTCAGGCTAAGTTTTACTTGGATTGAACTAGTTGCATTGCTTGGTCTGCTGAGAGATCACCTGTGATATGGAGACTCTTTATTTTTCAGTTGTTACTGATCTGGTATTAGTTTAGTTTTTAAAGTTTTGGGAACATGGGAGTGTTTAGGCGTAGATGTGACGGCTCAGTATCTTACCTTCTAAAGAAAGCCTCTGAGGAAAACAGTTAGCAGTGCTTGCCTTCTGGGAGCTCAGCTACCAGAAATTTATCAGACTTTTCTTTTACTGTTTCCATGAATATTATTTTGGTTTGAGTAATGCATATACTGAGCTAGATGCTTTTGAAGCATGAGATTCCTCCATCATCTCTTGGTTAGAATGTTGATGAGGTTGATGAGGCAGCTCATGTGCTGATATGGTAAGGAGTGAATGAAATGGATTAATGTTTCTCTAAGATTATGTCTAAATGAAGACTTTTTTTTTTCCTGAGGATCACTTGGAAATGGAAGAAGAGAATGTAGGTGGCCATTTGTCAAGTAAACTTAATGCATGGATGTGTCATGGGACTCCTCTGGGATCTTCTGAAGGTCTATGTAAACCTTCATATGATGAGCATCACCTTGCTTTCAAAACTTAACACTTAAAGCTGAACACCTCACAGTTGCCCCTGCAGTTGTGTACTGAGATGCAGTTATGTACTGCATTACACACTGCAGTGTCTGGGTATCAGAGCATTGCGTCTGTGCCCAACTAGGAGGAAAATCTCCTGCCCAAAGGGAGTGTGTGGCAACAGCCATATGAAGATTTCCTGTGTTACTAGGTAACGCTGAAGTCGATGATAACACGAGGCCCATGGGAGCTGTTTGAAAGGCATATTCAGCCTTCACCATTCTGCGATAGAACTATTAATGGACTTAGACTCAAAACAGAAATGTTGACATGTTTGTTGTGGCAAACCTGTGTATTTGTGTGACGGACTACTAGCAGTTTGTGAGCTTGTTAGCTATTTCCATTTTCAAACACAAACAAATACATTCTGATGACGTTTTAATGATAAATTCGACACTTCATATTCCAAAATGTTTTTTTTTTTTTAAAAACCCTAGTCTCCACAGTGTTGCTTGGCAGTGTTTGAAAATAATACTGCAATATGAATGTATTTTCCCTCTTAAGAGGAAAGGAAGTCTTGAACTGTCCCAGATCTTTGTGGCAGTCATTGCACCATTCCACCTAGAATAACTAGCCCTGTCATGAATTTATGAGGTGCATACTCACTTAAGCATGATATGAGCTTGTTTCGGTCGTCTTCTTGTTTGAGTTGTGGTGGCTACAAAACAAGGAAAAAACTTGTTGTCAAAATATGGAAGCAAAGTTTCATCTTCAAGAGAGATGTTTGGAGTCATGATGATTCACACTGACTGCCAGAGGCCAGACTCTCCTCCTGGGATTTAAATATGTTACAGGGAAGACTTGCTTAGGTGCAAAACCTGCTTACCGCATTACTGACCGTAGTGAAAAAGGTGTTTAACAGAACAATAAAACTTTTTTTACTTAATGTAGGTAACTTTTCTGTGTTTTTATCCATGATAACAATCTACTACACTGTAAACTGAAGTTTCTTTTATATTTTGATACATTAGAAGTTTTCTTGTTCTGCTTTGAGAGTGATTTAATCAGAATTTTCAGCGAGTTTCATGTAGTTCAGAGCAAATATAATGGAGCTTTTATTCTTGGTTTTATTGACATCTGCTTTCACATAAACCCTGTAGCAAAAGTTAAATCAACTGGCACAAGAAAATTATATATGCAAGTGCTGGTTCTACTGATTAAGGTCAAACTTCGGGCTTGGTATTTTGATAATTCATCTGAACAAGAGCCATAAGGTTTATCTTTAACCTGAGTGAAAAAATGTTATCTCTGACAACAAAGCAAACAAGATATTAAAGATTTTCCCCAAAAAAAGAATCGAAGTGTGCCTTGATCTGTTTATATAACTGAATGAAAAACAAATTAATCCCCTTTTTCTTAGGTTCCTAAGTATTTACAGTTGTTTAACAATTGTGATGATAAGATTGTTTTTATTGACTTCTCAAGGCAAAAAGCACTTACCATGCTTTTTATTTTCTTAACGAGAACCCATAACGTGTTAGTTACTGGTGGAAAGCCTGTGATCAAAAGAGTTTTCCATTAATCAGCAGAGTAAAGCTGGCTTGACAAATGTCGAAGTAACTTTATCTTGGAAAATGTTACAAGTAATGATGCCCTTGTAAAGCATGGGGAGCCCTGTCTTCTATTCTTGTGCAAATCTGATTTGGTTAAAAAAACAGGCCCGAGGTAATGAATGTGTCCTAGTCTGACTAGGCTGTGTGACATGCTGACTCAACATTGCTTTGTTTGTTCTGCTAGCTACTGTGTCTAATGTGCAAATGAAGTACCAGCTTTACAAGACATGTATGGCTGCCAGCCTGTCTCGAGGAGAATGAAGTCCTACAGAAATGATAGGGGCAGCTCAAAAATAGGAGTTCCTTGTTTCAGTCTCTGTTGCCTGGAGGGGGTTTCTGCCTCACCTGTCAACACCTTGTGGCGTCAGTTTTACCTGTCTACTTATTGCATTATTCATAAAATGTGCATGCTCGTTCCTGTGGCGCATTATCTTTTGCTGCAGTAACCACACACAGCCTTAAGCATGTTAGCCACATGCTTTAAGGACTTGACACTGGAGCCTTGGAAAAAGGATTAAGTTTTCTTTTGTGATTCACATATTTTTTTTGGAAAAACACAACTCAAAATACAGTTGTATAAGTGGCATCTAATCTATTGATTTCTACAAATTCTTAAGGGAATTATTAAATTTCTTCCCCCAAGTCTGAATCACAGGAGGAAAGTGTTGTGTAAGTGTTAGCATGAGTAGACCCTTTGATGCCACTTTTTTTGTAAACACAAAACTACTTCATGAGCAGTGCTTCCCAGGTGGATTAAGACCTTATGAGTATTTCAAATATATACATGTACATATAAAAATCATTGTAATACAGAAATAGAGAATCACGGATGCATTGTTTCTAAAAATCAGAATTCCTGTGTAAATTTGGTGCCCAATATAACCATAAAGACATTCTGGTGTAGAGAAAGAATGAATTAATGGAATGTTTTGTATTCGTGTCTGGGAGCGTACATTGCATTTTACAATGGTCTGTAAAACTCTTCAGTCCCAAGCAACCCTGCAACCTGTTCTTTTCTTCTTGAGCTGCCAGCGTGTGAGCTGCTGAAAGTATGGGTTGTTTATGTGCTCCAAACCGGAGTGCTTTTGTGGAATAATGCCCAGGATCACATGGTATTCTGTTCCTATACAAGTTCATAATGAAGACATAGGCTTGATTCCTTTGTGGTTGGTGTCCTTTTTTGTTTTGGTCTTTTGTCTTGTTTTGTTCTGTTGGTTTTTTTTTGTTTGTTTGTTTTGTTTTGTTGTTGTTGTTTGCTTTGTTGTTGTTTTTGTTTGTTTGTTTTTTGTTTTTGTTTTAATTTGCTGCTTCTCCCACCACCAAGGCTGGTCTCAGGCTGTTCTGACTATGACCAGATACTTTCAAAATCTCTTCCTTCAAGTCTTCCTCTGATTCTTCCAGCTACCGTGATGTATGTTTACCAACATGACTGTGTCTAAACTGCTTGTGAAATGGCACAATACAATTAAATTAGAACTAGTGGATGCTGTCTCTCCTGCAGTGGAACAGCTTTCCAGAAAGAGAGGAGGAGATGTCTGAAGGAGACATTTCTGTTACTTATGAGAACTATGTATACAAAACAGATGTATAGTTAATATTCTCCTCAAGAAAAGAGAGCTGTAACATCAAGTTACAGTTTCATCTTTAGGGTTATGGCATGGTGATGAAAAACAGAGCCCCAAAATTGCATGTAATTTAATAAGTTGGTAAGGCACTTCATCTAAAGTAAGAGGCAGAGTAACTCTTTTTAATGGATTTTGGATCAAGCCCATTGGCCTAGAAAAGCCATATATAGTTTTAAGTATTCCTATTCTCTGAAATGGGAATTTTTAATTTTTTTTTTTTTGTGGCAGAAGGCTTGCTCTCTGAAAAGACGTGCTTCTACACATTATTATTAACATTATTAGAAAAATATATGTGTATCTTTTGCTTTGCCAGTGGTGTGGTACTGGAAAAATATCTCTGTTCTCTACCACTATACCAGTGGTGTTGGGCTGAGTTCCCAAATGGTGGTAGTTGTAGCAACAGTAATATTTAGACTTGATGTTTCACCTATTTATTTTGTAAAAATTTTGTTAAATACCACATAAGAGTTGATGAACCTGAAGAATCATTGATTCTGGGACACACTCTCAAGTTTAGTTTTTTTAAAAAACAATGAAGATTTCAATAAAAGGCTATGGCAATTGGTTAGACAGACTAAAGCTTACTTTTGCATCTGGTTTGGCCAAAATTCAGATTGAATGAGAGCAGTATTTGTGAACTAAACCAGAATTCTGCTTGTGCATCAATTATTCAACCTCTAATTTAAGCCTTAGAGAAGCCCAAAGTCTCACTTTGTAGCAGAAGGTATGTTTTGAAATGAAGTATGTTACCCAAAGGAAAAGAGAGGTTATGGAGAGAAATGATGTGTAGTAGAGCACGACTGTGTTTGCTGGGGCTGGGCCAAGTAAAAAGTAGATGCATGTCAGGACTGATTAAAGAATTCCATATTGTAAGAGTACAGTATTTTAGGATGATAATGGAAGGATGGGAAAATTGTGAAAAGTATGCAGGTTTGGAGAGAGCATTGCTTTCTTTTAATCAATTCTAAGTCTAAAAAAAAAAAATAGAATTGCAGAGGGATTAAAGTAACAATTTTTTTTAAAAAAAGATATGTGTTCAGCTAGTATAATTTAAACTCAAACTATCTCAAAATAATACAGTGTAATATTCCTTTGTCTCTTACATGAAAATAACATAGAATCACAGAATCATAGAATTGTTAAGGTTGGAAG